>JAVGWX010000006.1:47342702-47937702 GCA_036924085.1 Ariolimax columbianus | reverse complement strand
AGGCTGGCAAAACGCGTTCCCTTCTCCGAACTTCATCCTGCTACTTGCAAAACCCTTTCAGGGCTTGGTAACGAGAGGGAAGAAGAAGAAGATGAAGAAGAAGAAAAAGAAGAAGAAGAAAAATAAGAAGAAGAAGAAGAAAAAGAAGAAGCAGACGAAAATGAAGTAGAAGCAGACGAATGAGAAGAAGAAGAAGAAGAAGAAGAAGAAGAAGAAGAAGAATAAGAAGAAGAAGAAGAAGAAGAAGAAGAAGAAGAAGAACAAGAAGAAGAAGAAGAAGAAGAAGAAAAAGAAAAAAACTAAGAAAAAGACACTATTGCTAGTTATATTGTAAACAATTCACAAGAAATATGAAGTCAAACGTCATACTTTTGTGTTATGATTAGATTGAAAAACACATGACCTGTTTTGGCAATCTTTTAATCATCATTTCTTTCTTGTCATCGGTTTTAACACCTGTGTGAGGTTATCGACAATTCGGTGACGTGTGGCAAAAAATGAGCCATAAAATGCTTCATGATTCATGATATGTTCGAAGCAGCTCGCGCGCCCCTTAGGTGTTGAGGACCCTGAGCTATTCAAGTTAACATCTAGTTAAGTATAATTTGTAATCAGTGTTTCGTTTCTTGATTCTGGAAGAAGAGAAAGTTGGGGATACATTTTCGTAGATTTCTGTTGAACCTGCTGGGTCTGTACGATGAACTACTACAGTGTTGCTGTGAACATGGTACGACATTGGCATGGTTACTTAGGAGTATCAGTTTGCGCGGGTTATCGCTTGGTTGGATTTATCGCTTTGTGTGGATATCACTTTGTGTGTGTATCAGTTTGTGTGGGTATCACTTTGTGTGAGTATCAATTTGTGTGGGTATCACTTTTGTGTGAGTATCACTTTGTGTGGATATTACTTTGTGAAGGCATCACTTTGTGTGAGTATCACTTTGTGTGGGTATCACTTTCTGTGGGTATCACCTTGTGTGGGTATCATTTTGTGTGGGTATTATTTTGTTGATATCACTGTGTGTTGCAAATAACTTTTTGTGAGTTATCACTTTGTGTGGTTCAAAACTTTGTATGACCTATCACTCTGTGTGGCTCAAAACGTTGTGTGTAGTCAATTTGTGTGACATCACTTTTTGCGACTTAAAATGATGTGTAACTTATCACTTTGTGTGACATTTCACTTTGTGTGACTTATCACTGTGAGTGATTTCTCACTGTGAGTGACTTATCACTTTTTGTGACTTATCACTTTGTGCGGCTTCAAATTGTGCTGGGAAGAGATGCCAGATTCACTCACACGCTGAGTGTTGTCCATACGACCTCTTGTGGTTATCGAAAAGGTACGACAAACTGCGTTAGATGCCTTCCCACCTTTCTACCCTGCGGGTTACATGTTTACGGAAAGGCTTCGGTGGTAACCCTGAGGCAAAATCTGCATCATATGCTATCTCCAGTCGTCTCGATGAATGTCTTGCCACTGGCAAACGGTAGCTTAGGCTCTGTGAGTGAGGTTGACAAATGGCGTAGTTTCTTCCTCACTTTAATCCAAATCTTCGCGCAAGTCACCCATTTCAGCGGACACAGCAAGAGATACGACTGTCCACGCGGCTGAACAAAGAGAGTGGTCTTCATCACTTGTGATGGACAAACTATCACCTTTCGGTCTGATACATCCGACTTCGGCATGGTATTTTTGGGTAACGGGTTAACCTTCCCTCGTCGACCTCTTCTCTTTAGCCAGTCTCTCCTGTAGCAGCCTGTTATCCAGGATCACCATGTAGAGCTCAAGCACGGTCTTGGCAGATCTGGGTCGTTGGCCCTGACGCTAGCAGTCAGATTTGGGTAGATAAGTCTTAACGGCAAATACCTGCGGCAAAACGACAACCCAAACTACTTGGGAGTCACATTTGATCGGCGCATGACATGGAAAAGTCAGATCGAGAGAAACCGAATGAGAGCCAGATAAAGAATGGCAATCATGAGGAAACTTGCTGTCACAAGCTGGGGAGCAGACGAAAGAATACTAAAGAAACTGTACACTGGAAGAGTGAGACCAGTTCTCGAGTATGGCATTGCGGCATGGACAACAGCAGCAAAGGTGAACTTTGATCAAATTAGCAAACTTCATAACCAAGCCATGAGAGTTATAACAGGAGGCATGAAGTCAACGCCAATTGTAAAACTGGAAAAGATTACAAATCTACAATCCATGACCGACAGAAGAGACTGCAGAGCCCAGCAGCAAGCAGAGAAACTCAGAAGACTGACAGACCATCGAATGCATCAAAGACTAAATAGATTTGGAAATGGGAAGCTAAAGCGGAGAAACATTTGTAGAAATAGCCAAAGCAAAGTTGAGCGAAGACCCTATGAACACCGTAACAATACCAAAACCCCTCCCTAATGTACGCAAACCCACCTGGAAGCAGCATATCATTCCGGAGGTGGTAGAAAATATACCAGGTATTAGAAACAAGAACAGCCAGACTGAAAAAGAAAGAAGAAACATAACCCTGAGGTACATAACGGAAAACTACCTAAGCATGGACTGGACCCATGCATACACCGACGGTTCTGTAACAAACACAACACAGAATGGAGGGGCAGGGGTATTCCTGAGCCTACCAAATGGTAGAAAAATAACACTGTCAGTGGCAACTAGAAAATTCTTAAGCAATTTCAGAGCGGATGCAGAGGCACTGAGGGCTGCAGCAGAAGCAATGCTGACAGGCAAAAGAAACGAAAGCTGGATAGTCCATCTTACAGATGCCCTGGCCGTAGTCACAGCACTAAAAAGACAGAAAAATACTGAACTTAATGATTTAAGAGCAGTACTCTGTCAACTATGCCAGCAGTCCGCACCAAAAAGAGTAGTGGTACAGTGGGTTCCATCCCACTGTACCATCCAAGGCAACGAAGAGGCAGACAGACTGGCAAAAGAAGGTGCAAGATTACCACAACCAGATTCTAGTGTGACCTACGAAGAGTCCAAAAGGCTTATCAGGGCCAGATACATGGCCAAATGGGAAACAGAACATACTGGCTACACAACAAATGATGCCTATTACCAGTTGAACAGAAGAGAGCAGGTCGTGGTCTTCAGACTCCGCACAGGCCACAACAGACTGAGGTACCACCTATTCAATAAACTGAAGATAGGTGGCACTGACGAATGCACTTGTGGTACCGGGAAAATTACCGCTGAACATCTGCTGCAAAACTGCCCGATATACGAGGCCAGAGAAAGCACATGTGGCCATCACTAGTGACAACACTAGACAAGCTCTATGGCAGCGTCGACAACCTCAGGATGACAGCTGCTTTCTTCGAACAAATACAGGTTGACGTTTGACAGCGTACGAAGAAGAAGAAGAAGAAGAAGAAGAAGAAGAAGATTTGGGTAGCGGACCGCCACAGCTCATGTACTGCCCAGCATCTTGATCCAGCAAGAGATTCAAACTCTTTAAGACGGGAAGTGATGGAAGCGACGTTCAGCAAAGGACATGCTACATGATGATGATGAGCCACCACAACAGAATAAAGAATATCTTAGTATAAATAAAACGCTGTACCGAAAAACGCATTGAAAATAAATATTTTCTTGTTTTCTCATTTGCTCAAGAAGAGTTCTTTCCTTTAAGTAGACAGTAATCGATGTAGAGTTGATGGTTTTGTTTATTGAGAACTGTATTGTATTTCTACGTAGTTTTTTCTTGATACTGAATACGTATTTGTTTCTTCTTTATCGTTAAATGACAGATTGCATTAGATTTCCTGATGTCCCAAGCGTGTTGATGAAGGTAGACCGAGGTCCTCCATTCGGTTGTGCTATGCTTAGCTTCATCTTCACATCGCTCATTAGTACGTGGATCACGTCGACCCTACATCTCGTTGGCTAGCCTTGTCAGGAAGAACAGTCCGTTTCCAGGGAGGACTACGAGGAAGTTGAGACGGGGGTCTTAGCCCGGTTATTTTGCCTGACCCTGACTAACATGTCTGATCAGTATGTTTCATCTTATCCCTACTAAAGTGTCTGATCAGTATGTTTCATCTGACTGTGACTAACATGTCTGATCAGTATGTTTCAACTGACTATGACTAACATGTCTGAATAGTATGTTTCATCTGACTGGGACTAACATGTCTGATCAGTATAGTTTGCCTGATCCTGACTAATATGTCGCATCGGTATGTTTTGCTGGTCAGTATATTTTGCCTGACCCTGACTAACATGTCTCATCAGTATGTTTTTCCTGACCCTGACTAACATGTCTCATCAGTATGTTTTTCCTGACCCTGACTAACATGTCTCATCAGTATGTTTTGGCTGACCCTGACTAACATGTCTCATCAGTATGTTTTGGCTGACCCTGACTAACATGTCTCATCAGTATGTTTTTCCTGACCCTGACTAACATGTCTCATCAGTATGTTTTTCCTGACCCTGACTAACATGTCTCATCAGTATGTTTTTCCTGACCCTGACTAACATGTCTCATCAGTATGTTTTGCATGACCTGACGTTAGTCTCCTCCCAATAAATTACAGTAATATTGCCAGTAGTAGTGTCCCTGTGATTAGATCCTATGGTTGTTTACTGAGGAACAAAAGATAGGATCACTACACCATGAATGTCTGAAAGGACGCTAAAGGGAGTTGTGCATGTTGCTAGCGATCGCACTGTGTGAAACGAACTGCTACATAAACCAGCAATGTAAAGGCATGCAAATTACACGCATCATGTAGGAGGCCGACTTTAGTGGTGGCTTTGCACTGCGTCTGTATTAACACAGGGCAAGAATGAAGAAAACGTGCCATTAAGAGTATCCAAGGGGATCGATTGCAACCCATGACACAACTGGCAGGACAAGAGAGCCCCCCCCCCTCCCCCAACCATCTTTAAGTAACTTAAGAGCCCCCTCTCCATGTAACTTGAGAGCCCCTCTCTCCAAGTACTTTAAGATATCCCTCTCCAGGTAACTCAAGTGTCACTCTCTCCACGTAACTTAAGAGCTACTCTCTCCAAGTAGCTTAAGAGCCCCATCTCCAGGTACCTTAATAGCCACTCTCTCCAAGTAACACGAGCCACTCTCTCCAAGTAACAAGAGCCACTCTCTCCAAGTAACAATAGCCACTATCTCCAAGTAACAATAGCCACTCTCTCCAAGTAACAATAGCCACTATCTCCAAGTAACAATAGCCACTCTCTCCAAGTAACACGAGCCACTCTCTTCAAGTAACACGAGCCACTCTCTCCAACTAACTTAAAAGACCCCGTTCCAGGTAACTTAAAAAGTCACTCTCTCCAAGTAACTTAAGAGCCTCCTTTCCATGTAACTTCAGAACCACATCTCCAAGTAACTTAAGAGCCACTCTCTTCAAGTAGACTAAGAACTCCATCTCCAAGTAACTTAAGAGCCCCCCCCCCCCTCTACAGATAACTTAAGAACCCCCCCCCCTCTACAGATAACTTAAGAGCCCCTCCCCCTCTACAATTAACCTAAGAGCATCCCTCTCCGTCTAACATAAAAGCCACTCTCTCCAAGTAACTTAAGATCCACTCTCTCCAAGTAATTTAAGATCCACTCTCTCCAAGTGACTTAAGATCCACTCTCTCTAAGTAACTTAAAAGCCACTCTCTCCAAAAAACTGAAGAGCCCCCCCCCCCTCCCTCTACAAATAACTTAAGAGCCCTCCCCCTCTACAAATAACTTAAGAGACCCCCCCCCCACCTCTCCGTGTAACTTAAGATCCACTCTCTCCAAGTAACTTAAGATCCACTCTCTCAAAGTAACTTATGAGACCCTCCCCCCCCCCCGCTTCTACAAATAACTTAAGAGCCCCCCTCCCTCTCCAAGTAACTTAAAAGCCACTCTCTCCACATAACTTAAGAGCCACTCTCTCCAAGTAACTTAAGTCCCCCCTCTCCAAATAACTTAAGAGCCCCTCCCCTCTACAAATAACTTAAGAGCCCCTTCCCCTGTAGCAAATAACTTAAAAGCCCCTCCACCCCTCTCCAAATAACTTAAGAACCCCCTCTCCAGGTAACTTCAATGCCCCCCTCTCCAAATAACTCCAATGCCCCCTCTCAAGATTACTTATAGCCCCCTCTTCATGAATTAGCCACACGTGGCTAATCGATAATGCTGGTAATATAATTTACGATTCTTTAAAAACACAATTTGTTCAAGGCAATATCAGTTTTATAATGGTAGGGGTATGACATTACCACCGCATTTGTTAATAAATTAAAATAATTTTCGTAGCAAGGTTAGCTTTTTATTGATCCCGCGACCTGCGGGCTCTTGCCCTTTGGCCAGTGGCGTGCGGTGACTTTTCTCAAAGAGAACTAGGTTCGAGGACACATTTCATTATTTGGCTTATCAGAAATTCTCTCCAAATAATTACAAAATGTAGCTAACCAATTACCCTTTTAACGGTCACAGTTCACGTAGTTTAGCTGACTTCAACCGATACACAATATTTAGAAATTGAATAAAGAAACACATATATTTTGAAAAACCTGTTCTGATTTTCCCGAAAGTGTTTTTATTTGAGTTATTGCGAAATATGTGTGTGTGAGTCTTTTCGTGGCGCAACTTGACTTTGTGAAAATGACTGGGATCACAAAAGCCGTTATTAATCCGCACTCTCTGATCTGTTTCAAACAGCACACAAGGCCAACAATAAAGTTTGTTTCTTGATTTGATGCAGTTAGCCATTTTGAAGAAGTATAATACTGTTTTGAAATGGCTTGTTTAATCACTTTATTTTTGTTTTAACAGAAATGTCTGTAGTTGGCCTACCTGTCGTTAATACTTTCTGTTTTTCTTAAAATTAAGGGTCCCAAGCGAAACTGTGTATCGAGAACCCAACATTGCGCCACGTGATCGTGCTACATCCTTGATCTACTTATACTAGCTTGTCTCTGGCAACCTTTATTGTTACGGAACATTTTTCAAATCCAAGTCCCCTTCCATATTTCACTCTTTGAAACATTGTCAAATTTGGCATTGGCAATGGAATATTTTAACATTTCACAAGATCTCTTTATTAATGGGAACAATTATATTAACTTAATAACCACATCACTACCAATAATCAGAAACAAACGAATATTATGTTTCCTTATGACAGAACGCCAAGCGGCTAGCATATATTCTATTGTACAGAGGTACCAGCTTGGCTTCGGCTGTTCCTCTACACAGAAAGAACCGATAAGACTCGAGCGCTTCCGAATGCTGTCATTTGGTGGCGCAAATAGTGAAAATAAATCCTTATATCCTTGAGTATTGTTACGCAAATTGAGACTGAGATAGTGAGAAATACTAATTGTTTTTTTCTTCAAAATTTTTATTTTATACTTTTATGTCCTGTGGAAATTTAACTCAAAATAGCTTAACTGAAATGTCTGGGGACTAGCCCAGTTCTACTAGTCCATTGACGACACGTCACTGATTTTGGCCCAATGACATATAGTGGTATCTGAAAGTGTTTGTGAGTTGTTGTTTAGTTTCGTACAGAGTGTTCCATTTGTCTGGCCTAGGAGGAAGGAGCTTTTTCCTAACGCCGGCAGTAGCCGCTCTTTAAAAAAGATTGTGCTCAACATTTTGATAGGGATGTGTGCACATCCGGCACTCTGGAGCATGTTCTGGTTGGATTCTGAAACAACACGTCTGTACTAGTGTAGTGTCTAGAGTGAAAGAATAGGGATCGTAATGGATAGGCAAACCTAGTACCAAAAACAGCCAGCTGAAATCATATTTGTCGGACTGATAGGCGCAGAAATCAGAGCAAACTGCATCACAACGACTTTTTCAGAACAATCGCCGAAGAAGAAGAAGAAGAAGAATCCAGATACAAGCCGTAGTACCGTCTGTTTTCATTTGTCATGAAGTATTTCTTAACACTATTTCTTAAGACAATTTGTCACGTTGTGTTTCTTAACACTATTTCTTAAGACAATTTGTCACGTTGTGTTTCTTAAGACTATTTGGCTGTTTCTGAAATTCCTATTGATTCAAATTCTCAATGTAAAATCTGTACTGTCACTTGTCCGCGAGTTTTGCTATGGGTCGTGTTCTTGAGCGCAGGCCATGGACATCGGCAACTTCGTTGCACGTTTTTACAATTGTTCACTAAGCCGTCTTTGACCTCCTCAATATTATCTATCAATATGATTTCCAGTTGTGCTAATGGGGAGTAACATTTCTAGATTGTTTCCTGGTGTGTGTTTCATACACATGTACGGGGGTAGAGATGTGTTGAGGGTTGGGATGGGGTACGTGGGTAGCTGCAACGGAGGGCGTAGGGTTGTGATTAGTGGCACAGCTAAGGAGAAGGGATCGAAGAGGGGAGGCTAACCATGTACCCCAAAAATGTCATGCTGAAGTCGGATGTGTCAGACCAAAAGGTGCAAATATCGCAATCAAGCTGTACACTACGACACAACGTATTCCGTTCTCCGGACTATATTCTGCTACTTGCAACGCCCTGTTAAAAGGACTTGGTAGCAGGAGTTTGAGAACAAACTAAGAAGAAGAAGACGAAAAAGAAGAAGAAAAAGAGGAAGAAGAAGAAGAAGAAGAAGAAGAAGAAGAAGAAGAAGAAGAAGAAGAAGAAGAAGAAGAAGAAGAAGAAGAAGAATCAACTCACATAAGTTTTAGTTCATGAACCAGAAAGTTAAATCACTAAAGATGCGCGGTGAAGTCGGATACACTGGACCGTACAGCGGAAAACACTTTACATCGAATGCCGCCTTAGAAAGCAAAGCAAACAAAAGAAAGGGCAACAATGTATACTTTCTTTTTAAACTCCAGCTATTTATTTCTGGTAGTCCTCAAAAATCCTTATTCATAATCTCATCCTGAACCACAACGGACTTAAAACACTTGCAGTTCGGGGATTGTAGATTTATAGATTGCAGCGTCATGAGTTAATATGCGCGCATCGATTGGTTTCAGTATCACCTGTTTCCTTTTTAATCCATATCTGATTAGCATCCATATACATTTTTTCAAAGTAAGAATGTTAATGTTTTGGTGGTGAGGACTGCGTGGGCTAGCGGGTAAGTGACACGGCTCACAACCCCAAAGTGCTTGTTTCGCACCCCAATCACAGCCGTTACCCCGGGGTAATCAAGCCCTTATAAAATGAAAGAGGAGGCAGACCGTTAAGTAAAATGTATGCCGAAGTCGGATACACTGGACCGACATGCGCAAAATTAAAACATAATGCAAAGCAAACCTGTCTGGGGAATAGAGAAATAACGCAAACGAAAAATAAATGCTTTCGTTGCCATGGCGACTGACATAACAAGGATAGCATGTCATCTTGTACAGACTTCCGGTTACCTACTTGAAAACTTGGATCCTGGTAGTCAATTTACGGGAGTAAACCAAAATCTAAAGAAAAAGCTGTATTCTGTGCTATCTCTATTCGTATAGATAATGTCTCGCCTCTAGCCAAAGGTAACGCAGGACTAGAGAGTGAGGTTGACAAACTGCGCAAAACTTCCTTACTTTAATCCAAATCATCGCACAATTCCTCCATTTAAGTGGACAGAGAAAAGGGAAAAATTGGCCACACGGCTGAACAGAGAAAGTGATCTTCATCACATGGTGATGAACGAATATCATCACTAGGATACACAACTTGTCAACCATCCGTTGTACCGACACGAGGAGAGAGCAACTGAGCATTGGGTATAAAGGTGGTCAATTTATGAGGAATACCTTTCTATTCTTCTGTTCCTGAGCCTACCACACACTCAACACCTAATTGACTGCGATAGCTAGAGGGCACAGGTGAGACGAGCGATCTACAAGGTGACACACAAATCAGTGATTTGCTTACAAGTTGGAGTACATGGCTGCGATGGAAAAATATATGAGAGCGGGCAAAACCTGATACACCAAGACCAGACGGAAGGAAGTCAACACAAGTGGGCCTCGCAACAGAAGGAAGACACTTTTCAATTAATTTATATTGTACTCTTAATCCTTATGTATCAAGTATATTGTTTGTCATATTTCCCAATCATTCCATCTCATTCATTCTCGTTGTACACCTCACTACACTGCTATCTGCACAATTGTGTATAAAATGTATGATGGGGTTTTATATTTAAACCAAAAACAAAACAAAAGGGGGGGGGGGGGGGGGAATATATATTTAAATCAGGAAATTAAAAAAAGAGATCCGAATCAAGTATGAAAGAAAATGAATATACTCAATCCCAAAATGGTCCCAGGAAAACAATTGTGCATATTTAGGCAAATACCTACGGCGGACAACTAGGAACATCAAAAGCGAGGAACAACGGGAGGAACATCACGGAAATACCAGGATAGGTACAAACAGATACACACACGCATCGAAGCACTGGTTTATGCGTCTTAATATCGCCCAAATTGACTGCGGTCTGGGGCGGAATAGGCGCGCCTCCGCCAGTAGAAACTAGTGAGGCAAACACATAAAATAAAATAAAAAATTTTAAAAAAGAATACAGAAAGAACATTTGGCCATCGCCTGTACCAGACCAGCTGTTGGCAAATTCCGAGGAGATAACAATAAATACCTGGGTTCGATTGTCAGTGATAAAGGATCAAAATGTGAGGTATTACCCAGAATACCACAGACAATAGCGGCGTTTGCACGGCTTAACATAATATAGCAATACAAATGGTTAGCTATATGCACGACAATCGAATTAATGCGTCAATTGGTCCTGTCAATAGTCTTCTATGCTTGTGATGCATGGACAATTACAGCGGACATGCAACACATGATATATCTCTAAAGATGAGATGTTTTCTAAGACTTCTAAACGTTATATACAAAGAGCTAGTTACAAATGAGAAAATCCGAGAAAGAATTAAAATAACAATAGGGCCTTTTGAAGACCTCTTTCTCAACGGTCAAAATAGGGAAACTCATTTGGTACGGCCACATATCGAGATCAAACGGTCTTGCAAATACGATCCTGCACCGAAAGGTGCAATACAGACGACGAAGAGGTCGTCCCGAAAAGAGATGGGAGGACAACATAAAAGAATGGACCAATCTCCGACCAGAGGAGGCACACGCAGCGATTGCTGACAGAGAAGGATGGCGCGGGATTCTGGGGGTGTCTTCATGTGTGCCCCAACGACCTCACCGGTTACGTGATGACTTGACTTGAACAATAACATTGGTCTAATCATTGCGTCTTCACATTTACTTAAATTAATATGCGAAACAGTGAGACGAAGACCTCTACCAAATAAGGAACAAAGAAAGTACATTTAACCGTAATCTGTATCCTTTATGGAAAAGCTTTATTAAAATCACAATCTATTAACCTCACTATTGTTTTCTTGTTATATTTTCAAGTTGTGCAGCACAGCTTTTTTTTTATTTTTTTTTTATTTTACTGTAATTCAATGGAGAAGTATTTTATTATTTTACTTCATTTATGTTCATGTCCCGCATTTATTCGTGCCCAAGCACTGCTTCGAAAATAACGTGTCTAAAATCATGCAATCGTTACATTACTTAGCCTTTCTATCGATTTGCACGAAGGTAATGTTCAATCGATACGAATAGCTATCAGTTAACACTCTCATAAACTAGATGTAATCAGCTGTGTACATTACTTACTTACTTACTAGATGACCCGTTCCTCAGTGGGTCCCAACTTCGTCTTCATCGATCGCTGTGCTGAACCATAGGGTAAAACGCTTTCCGAGCAGTAGGTTGTAAGATATAGCAACTCGCGATGAGAAGCAGTATCTTCCTAGGAAATAAATAGGGTGGCCAGGATCATACGATTTGGTTTCCCCGCTCTTGTCTATCATACGCATGACGTAAAGAGTTTGCTAGGGAATAGCAGCATCACTCCACGGGCAACGGTTTTGATCGGTCGGCTAAACTACGTGAGCAAACGCATATAAAAATCCAGGGAGCAAACCCCGGCATATCCAGAAGGAGCACGATAGTTTTGGTTGATAGTCAACCTACGAGATGGAAAGCAGGATAGACACCCGGGTAGAAAATACTCGATAGTTTTGTTTGTTGGTCCTCTACGATATGAAAAGTGGGATAGTAGGAATACGTGTAGGAAAGACCCGATAGTCTTGGTTGATAGTCAACCTACAAGATGGAAAGCAGGATAGACACCCGGGTAGAAAATACTCGATAGTTTTGGTTGTTGGTCCTCTACGATATGAAAAGTGGGATAGTAGAAATACGTGTAGGAAAGACCCGATAGTCTTGAAAAAACAGCTTTCCTAGCAGAGACAACGTTAACCTCAAAACAATTATTACCCTTCAGGTGGACTGGGGACAGCCAAGGGCTAGAGAGGCAGACCAGAACAAATGCATGGTGAAGACTGATCTAGGCGCCCAATCTCAGTGAAACGCGATGCGTTTGACAATGACAGACGCCATAAGCGTTCCTTTTGACGTTTTGTAGATGTTGCAGTGGAGTTCAAGAGAGTCTGGCAAACGCATTGTAAGTCTACTCCGCGGTTTGTTCTGCCTTGGGGGTACTACTGTCCACGTGATTCGACGTTCATCCTCACCTCTGAGTATGTAACCTGCCCAACATTGTTTGCCTACTTTGCGTGATCAACTGTATTAGTCGCCACCGACAATAGCCGTAGGTCATAATTGTGGATGTTCTGCGTGCGCTTGTTGTGGTGTGTACGTCTGACAAGATTGGCCTGTGTCACATAGCACATTGCAGGTAACACCGTGGACGTGAAAAGAGAAGCGCGTAAGGACTAATCCTGGCAACCTTTCAACACTGTCTAGATGGACGAGAAGGCCACCCAACCCGCGAGGCGACGTTTTGCTATTTTTGGTTATAAATTAATCTGCATGTTGAGAAGACGTACAAGATAATAGCATTCCTCGGCATCCTGCAGGTTTTTCCAATCGATGATGACTGAGTCACAATGGACGATACAGACTTTGATCTTGGAGATTTTTTTCTTCAAATCCTACTAGCTTTCTTTCTTTGATGAGCATCCCTAAGACGCGGCTGGCTTCTATGGCTGACTCTAATCAACTCTGTGTCGTCCACGAATCGAAAATGATTGAAACGTCTGCCATCAACTTCCGTTCTAATGTCCTCCCAGTCGCCATAACTGATGACCGATTGAAAGCACGCGAAAAATAGTTTCGGTGAGACATGGCGGACTTGTTTCTGTATTGGAACCAACACTGAGCGCTGGAATAGATACAAGGTGGTAGTGCAATGTTGGTAGCAGTTGGCGAGAGCTTTGATGTAGCGAGAACCAACATCATCATCATCAGTCCCGAAACATAGAAGGTCGTTGAGGCGCCGTTATTGCAATTTGTCGAACCAGTTCACACCACACGTCTCGATTTTTCGCCAGGGTGTTAGTTTCAGCTATAGACCTTCCCGTCCACTCTTTTAAATTGTCCTCCAGTCTCTTTTTTGGTCTTCCTCTCCCACGATTCCCAGGCACAGTGCCTTGCAGGACGGTCTTGGTCAGCCCCACCGATCGTGATATATGTCCAAACCATGTCAACGTTCGTGTTTTTATTATAGTCAGTAGGTTTTTATACTGGCCTAACTCCTTCCTAACAATTTCAAGAGCACTCTCATTTGTAAAGCGATCCAGATATAAAATACCAAGAATTCTTCGCAAGCATCTCATTTCCATTGCGCAAATTTTACGTTCTAGTGCAGGCGACATATTCCAAGTCTCACACGCGTAGAGGTATACCGAGGTGACCATTGTATAAATTAAATTCCGAAAGTCAGTTCTATTAGCGAATGCCAGACAATTTTATTTGTATCTAGAATCGAATGCTTTTTCTTGCAGTCGATGAAGTTCAAGATCAAGGAAGTGATATTCCCAAGCTGGCTTGATGAGATAACAGCAGGTTGATATATGGTCCAATGTGCTGTAGGAACAGAGGAAGCCAGCTTGTTCGATTAGTTGCTTACTATCGAGGATTGACTTGGCTAACGTCGACCCCGGCGTCCTGAACACTGTGATCACTGACTATGAGTCGTTGATTTGTTGGAACAACCAGGAAACCAAGCTGCAGTCGTCATGGTGGAGATATTCATCACCACAGAGGCCGAAGAAAGCGAGGCAGATGTGCATCAATATCAAAATCATGTTGACCGTTTTCCATGACTCTCTTGGATTTGTGCATTACGAGTACACACCACGCGGTAAAAACATTACCACATATTACTACCTGGAAGTCATCCGTCGCCTTTGTGATGATGTTCGAGGCAAACGACAGGACCTGTAGACAACATGAACTTGGCAGCACCATCTAGTATACTTATTGTATTGTGCATCTGATTGTGGTTGAGGGGACAGAAAATTCAAGTCTTCAGAAAAATCAGATCAACAAATCATTGTATCAAACGCCATTGAACTCTATTTTCATGTTGAAGATGTGTTTGTCATAATCCAGTCAATAGCCAGTGAAAAGACAAATGGGGATAATAGACATCTTCGTCTCACACCAATTCGAAGTCTCAAAGGGCTATGAACGCTCTTCATCATGTAGAACTCTCCACTTTATATTTTCATGTTTTCTTAATTATATTTGTAGACATCAGGGGCGCTCCATAGTGCGGGAGTAACTTCCTGAGTGGTTCTCCGCCTAAACTGTCTTCCGCTTCCTCTTTTGTCCTACAGTCTTGCCAAGGAGCGTCGCAGAGAGGCGGGACGCGTAGATTTCTTGTTATCGCCAGTTGGGAGGCTTGTGCTGTCGTTAAGTAGAACTTTCTGAGTGTGCCAGAGACATCCTCGACCCACCTACGTCGAGGTTGACACCTTGCACGTGGATCAGAGACCGGCATATAATTTCGCTGCAGGCTCGTCGTATCCAAAACTACCAAACCCTTTTAATCTGGCTGGTAATACTGAAAAAAGAACACATTTATTGGGGAATCCGGTCCAATCTTGAATAAAGAATAATCGCAAAGGAAGAGTAAGAATCTGGCTGAGGATATCTTATATTTAATCCGCAAAAAGATTAATTTATATTTTCACTGTGATTTCGTCATTAATATTGTTCATTCCTGTTTGATTCGAATAAACGCGCGTGACATGAAATTGCGTAACGTCTGCAGGTAATTCTTTAATATCCGTGAGTTGCTATAGCTCTAGATTACAGTTGATCATGAATGTGTTTTCTTTTTGGTTTCCCAGCAGGTGATATAGTTGACGTGGTTGTGTATTGATCTTTCCACATCAGACCCCTTGTTTTCATACCGAAACTGCGTTGATCCATCAATTTGGCGTAATGTAATCCTTCTTCACTCCAGCTTACATTTTGTTTAAAGTTTTCCTTGAAAGCCATAACAACCAGATAATGTGTATGATAGAGATATATATATATATGAGAACATAAAACCATATGTCTCGATTTTTCCAACATACAAGTTCTGTTCAAAAAGTATCCGACCTTAAATTTGTTTTCCACAGAAACAAATAAAGCATGGGTGTTGTCTTTCGGTGGGAAGGTATAAGGGACCGTCATACACAGGCGTGACTTTTTCGGCCGCAGATTTCGGCCGCGTCAGTCGCTTGCAGTCAGCTTTTCGGTGTTTATTGTAGTGAGCACCCGTTGGGTTTTCATTCACCACGATATGACGAAAAAAATTGAGCAACGAGGCCGCATAAAATTTTTCAAAAAGCTAGGCGACACCCAAATGGTAACTATTCGGTAGAATTAACAGGCTTCTGGGGACGATGCCATGAGCATCATACATATTAAGGAGTAGTACAATCAAAGATGCCGGCCCATCTGCGAAGAGCGGATTACGTTCCGGCAGCCTCTTCAACAATCTGAAATGATGAAGTCATTGACCAAGTACTGACCTTGGTCTTACAGAACCGTCGTGTTACCATCCGAGAACGTGCGGATGAGATGCATTCCACTTGAAGCGAGGATTTGGTGGAGATAAGCATTGGTTCGGTACATTTAACTTGGAGCGAGTATTTGGTGGAGATAATCATTGGTTCGGTACATTCAACTTGGAGCGAGGATTTGGTGGAGATAAGTATTGGCTCGGTACATTCCACTTGAAGCCAGGATTTGTTTGAGATAATCATTGGTTCGGTACATTCCACTTGAAGCCAGGATTTGTTTGAGATAATCATTGGTTCGGTACATTCCACTTGAACCGAGGATTTGTTTGAGATAATCATTGGTTCGGTACATTAAACTTCGAGCGAGGATTTGTTAGAGATAATCATTGGTTCTGTACAATCAACTTGGATCGAGGATATAGTGGAGAAAATCATTGTTTCGGTACATTCAATTTGGAGCGAGGATTTAGTGAGGATAAGCATTGGTTCGGTACAATCCATTTTGGGCGAGGATTTTTCGCTAGGTGGAGTGTCCGCGAAGTTCGTGCTGAAGCTGCCATCGGAGGAACAGAACTAACTCTGTCTGCAAGTTTCATAGAACATTCTTGACTTCGCTAACGTCGACTCTGACTGTGATCACTGACTATGAGTCGTGGATTTATGGGTACGATCAGGAAACCAAGCTGCAGTCGACACAGTGGAGACATTCATCATCTTCGAGGTCGAAGAAAGCGAGCCAGGTGCGCATCAATGTCAAAGTCATGTTGACCGTTTTCTGTGACTCTCTTGGGTTTGTGCATCACGAGTACACACCACGCGGTCAAAAAATTACCAAATATTACTACCTGGAAGTCATCCGTCGCCTTTATCATGCTATTCGACGCAAACCATCGGACCTATAGACAACAGGAGCTATGCTGGATGCCTGGCCCAACAACAAAGCACTTTCCGCAACTAGGCCACTAGCTGTGGAGGTCACTAACTGTGGAAGCCATTAGCTGTGGAGGTCACTATGCTTCAATTGAGTGTGCAACAAAGATGACGCGGTAACGGCTGCGGGTGTACATTGCTCTGCTGTTTTAGTTCATTATGGATGCCACCAGACCACGAACTTGCCTGGAATTCACACTAGTCGAAGACTTACATTTGTGTTCACGGAAATGTGTTGTTGTTTTCCATTTGGACCGGGTCAATTCGTTCATTTTTTGTGATTTCTTGATTATCCATGGATTGAACATCGTCTAAATGAATATTACTTGCTTAAATCTGTGTCGTATTTCATCGTCTAGTTCACATGGTTAAATTTTACGAGATTGGCGTCCTTCGTTCTAGCTGCAAACAGTGTCGGTTTTGGTGTGTGAAATTTAGACACATCTATAACGGACTGAACACATCCCAGGAGAGATGTCCAACTCACACACACGCTTAGTGATGTCCTTACGACCTCTTTCGGTTATGGGAAACGCACGACATACAACAATAGATGCCATCCCCCTCCCCCTTTGCTGCCTTGCGGGATACCTGTTTACGATAAAGGTTTCGGGAGTAAATCCTGAGGAAAAATCTGCATTCTGTTCTAATCTTCAGTCGTCTAGATAAAATCTTGCCACTGGCCAAGGGTAGCTCAGGACCAGAGAGTGAGGTTGGCAAAGGGCCAAGTTCCTTCCTCGCTTTAAACCAAATCACCGCGCAAGCAACCCATTTCAGTGGACACAGCAAGAGAGAAGACGGTCCACATGGCTGAACAAAGAGAGTGGTCTTCATCACATGTGATGGATGAACATCATCATGCTTCAATTGAAGCGAAAGAGGCATGTCATTGTGCATATCGAAGTGGGAAGGCAACCCCCATCCAAAAATATTGTGCTGAAATCGGATGTGCACAGTAAAACGAGTTATTAAGAATAATACCAGAGAAATCTGAATAAATAGGTGGGCGACAGGAACAACGGGTCTCAGTGTATTTAGCGAAATGTCAAGGCCAAAAAGTAATGATGACATAAATAAACCACATAGAAGAGATCAAAGTCTCATCTTTCATTTCCGAAGAGAATACACCAGAGTCAATAGCCCCATGAACGGCATCAATCTCTAGCACCTGCCCTTGTGCAGACATTGCTCTCACCCTGATAAAACAGTTAGGCACATACTTATCGAGTGCAAGTCGATTGCAGACATAAGAAAAAGATTCTTAACAGCACTGTCGGAAATTGCCAACACACTGACCGGAGCAGTGAAACAACTAAACAAATCCTGTATCTATTTAAGAATGGCATTGGACTGCAAAGAGCAGGCTTGTTCAGCAGCTATGGGGTAACAACAACAAAACAAATTAGATATGTCGGATCAGAATTCGCAGATATCGCAGCCTCGCTGTAAACTACGATACAGCGTCACAAACTTTTTTTTAAAAACGAATGAAGATGACGAAGAAGAAGAACGTAGTTTAGTTTCAATACTCCATCCAACCCCCCTTACACCTTGCCCCACTTTCCCCATCCCTACTTTCTTTTTAACGGTGCTATTCAGGAGGCACTCAATTAGACACATTCATAACTATGAAACCGACAATGAATGCTACAATGAATGCCACACACTTTTCTGTTAATCTCACTCGAAATAATTAACTGTTCAGGGATTGGCTAACAATTGAACTAAATCTGCAGGCTCTCCATTTTCCGAACTCGACCTCCCTCTGTGCCCAGTCGCCACTTACAATGTTGGAAATGCTGACGGCTGTTTCATACATATAAATATAACTGCCGCGTTGAATGCGAGTTTAATTTTCTAGTGCATGTGCTTGTGTGATATAAAATATACACTTAAATAGCAGAATTTATTAAGGTTATAAATGTGAGTTAGTGTATAGTCGTGCAATTATGTTGTTTTGTAATTCCCTTAAAGGAGATTTATATTAAACTTTTTATAATTCACCTTACGAAGTAATATTTGTAAGTATTAGTTTAGACAGTGTGTCATTTATCGATTATAATGGGAGATGGGGTATTTAATCTAAAACACGCGTGGATCCAGTGTCCATAACTGCACTTCCAGGAGTGTTATAATAGGCGGCTAAAACGGGCTGTGAATGGGTATCGTAACATCCTTCTGTTGAACAGAGTGATAGATAAACAAATGTACAAGCAGGTACTTGCGTCTACATTCATCCCAAACAAAGTTCACTGGGTTCCCATTGTACGTAACGGGACATTCCGTTTCGGGTTAAGTGGAGGACAGGTCGATGTAATTAAATTTTAATAAATAAGATAAGATTATGGTAACGATAGAAGTGTATGAAAAGATGTTTATATTCGGTGTTGCGAAGAGTTAGGTTGAAGGTTGGAGTTAGGAAACATGGCTGCTATCACATCGTCTGACAGTATGGATACTGCCATGTTGTTGTAGAAACTGGATGCTACTATCTTTATCACGAACAGACGTTGGCAGATTCCAGAAATTCTCGCAGAATGTTTGACACCTCCCAACAGTTAAAAAGTGGACTATTATGTGACTCACTATCTCAAATTCGGTGATAAAAATATATATTTCTTTTCTTTGGGGTGAATTATGACGCAAGTACTCAAGAGCATACAAAGGGCTTTAAGGCAGGTTTCCTGTCAGGTTCCTTTATATTTGTGATTCTGATTGTTCGTAAATAAATAAGAATATTTGTGTTTTTTTTAATTTTAACAATTGTATTATATATACATATGAGCGGCTGATTAGCAAACTAATAGAGTACTCACTTTTCATGGCAAAGGTACGGGGTTCAATCCCGCTTCCGACAGCTCCAGTCGACCCAGCTGCAAATGGGTACATGACTGACGGCTAGGGAAGGAAAAGGGCAACGAGGAAGGGAACTGATCATCCCACCTCACAACTCTGTGACTAAGTACAATGAACCTCTAACACTTCACCCCCGACGGCAGTTTAGCTATGGGACTACTTTTACCTACATATATATATATATGGGGAGAGGCAGAGTGATGCAGAGTGATGCAGAGTGGGGCAGATTGAGGCAGACTGAGACAGAGGAAAGCAGAGTGAGGCAGAGGGAGGCAGAGTGAGCAAGATAGAGGCAGAGTGAGGCAGAGTGAGACAGCGTGAGGCAGAGTGAGGCAGAGGGAAGCGGGGTGAGACAAAGTGAAACAGCGTGAGACAGATTGAGGCAGAGTGAGACAGACGAAGGTAGAGTAAGACAGGGTGAGGCAGATTGAGACAGATTGAGGCAGAGTGAGGCAGAGTGAGACAGAGTAGGACAGCGTGAGACAGATTGAGGCAGAGTGAGGCAGAGTGAGACAGGGTGAGACATATTGAGGCAGAGTGAGACAGAGTGAGACAGAGTGAGGCAGAGTGAGACAGCGTAAGACAGATTGAGGCAGAGTGAGGCAGAGTGAGACAGAGTGAGACAGCGTGAGACAGATTGAGACAGAGTGAGACAGAGTGAGACAGAGTGAGACAGAGTGAGACAGCGTGAGACAGATTGAAACAGAGTGAAGCAGAGTGAGACAGCGTGAGACAAATTGAGGCAGAGTGAGGCAGAGTGAGACAGAGTGAGACAGCGTGAGACAGATTGAGGCAGAGTGAGGCAGAGTGAGGCAGAGTGAGACAGAGTGAGGCAGAGTGAGACAGATTGAGGCAGAGTGAGACAGAGTGAGGCAGAGTGAGACAGCGTGAGACAGATTGAGGCAGAGTGAGGCAGAGTGATAGAGTGAGACAGCGTGAGACAGAGTAAGGCAGAGGGAGACAGAGTAAGGCAGAAGGAGACAGAGTAAGGCAGAGGGAGATAGAGTAAGGCAGAAGGAGACAGAGTAAGGCAGAAGGAGTCAGAATGAGGCAGAGTGAGACAGGGTAAGGCAGAAGGAGGCAGAGTGAGACAGAGTAAGGTGGAGTGAGGCAGAGTGAGGCAGAGGGAGACAGAGTAAAACAGATTGAGGCAGAGTGAAACAGATGGAGGCAGAGTGAGGCAAAGAGAGGCAGAGTAAGACAGACGAAGGTAGAGTAAGACAGGGTGAGGCAGAGTGAGACAGCTTGAGACAGAGTAAGGCGGAAGGAGGCAAAGTGAGACAGCGTGAAACAGATTGAGGCAGAGTGAGGCAGAGTGATAGAGTGAGACAGCGTGAGACAGATTAAGGCAGAAGGAGGCAGAGGGAGACAGAGTAAGGCAGAAGGAGGCAGAGTGAGACAGAGTAAGGCAGAAGGAGGCAGAATGAGGCAGAGTGAGACAGGGTAAGGCAGAAGGAGGCAGAGTGAGACAGAGTAAGGTGAAGTGAGGCAGAGGGAGACAGAGTAAGGCAGAACGAGGCAGAGTGAGCCAGATAAAGGCAGAGTAAGACAGAGTGAAGCAGAGTGAGACAGAAAGAGGCAGAGGGGGGGGGGCAGAGTTAGCCAGATAGAGGCAGAGTGAGGCAGACGAAGGTAGAGTAAGACAGGGTGAGGCAGAGTGAGACAGCTTGAGACAGAGTGAGGCAGAGTGAGACAGCGTGAAACAGAGTAAGGCAGAAGGAGGCAGAGTGAGACAGAGTGAGACAGCGTAAGACAGCGAGGCAGAGTGAGACAGAGTAAGGCAGACTGAGGCAGAGTAAGGCAGATGGAGCCGGGCTGAGGCAGAGTGAAGCAGAGTGAGACAGAGGGAGGCAGAGAGAGACAGAGTGAGGCAGAAGGAGGCAGAGTAAGGCAGAAGGAGGCAAAGGGAGACAGAGTGAGACAGAGCGAGGCAGAGTGAGACAGAGTACGGCAGAGTGATGCAGAAGGAGGCAGAGGGAGGCAGAAGGAGGTAGAGTGAGGCAGAAGGAGGCAGAGTCAGTAGCCAATGACTGTGTACCCCAGCGACATGCGATCAATGGCCTACGTATGGTTTTACAAGATTGGTTTGCTAACCCCATTGACATCTCTCTTTAGTTGTGATTTACGACATTTATTGAGATGCAGTGGTACTGTCCTTTCAAAGAAATTGAACATAAAATGAATTTTTTGAAAACCCGATCTGTTGTTGTTGTTGTTGTTGTTATTGTTGTTGCTGTTGTTGTTGTTCAATGCTCACAATGAGTAGTTTTACTCTTTTGTGCGCCCTAAAAATGACGTTAAGTGGCGGGTTGTCGTAGCTTTCGTGACATCCCGAGCGTGCTGATGAAAGTTGACCGAGGTCATCCAGGCGGTTGTGCTTTTCGTTGCTTCATCTGCATGTCGCTCACTACTACGGGGATCACGTCACAACTGACCTTGTTAGCCAGACTGTTGTCATCGACAACAGCCCTTTTCCAGAACGACCAACCGGGAGGTCAGTTGAGGGTCTTGGCCAGTATATTTCTCCTGGCCCTGGCTAGCATTGCCTGATCAGCGTTTTTTGCCTGACCAGACGTTAGTGTCATCGTCATCTTTTGTGGAGTCTGTTCTAGCGAGGCTTACTTAAGAAGGGGGATGGTAGTGCGCATTGCTGTATGGCAATGCAAGGCTCATCAGTAACGTAGTGAGCGACACGCAGATGAAGGCAAACATAGCACAACCACCTGCTTCAGCACGCTCGAGATGTGAGGACAGCTACAACAAACCACCACTTAACGTCTTTTTTTCAGGGCGCACAAATAGTAAAGCGACTCATTATGGGCATTCAGCAACAGCAGCAACAACGCCTCGACAGAATATGGCTTGGCTTCGTTCATTATAAATCTCTCACTACCAAACCCTGAAAGGGCCTAAGTAGCAGAATGTAGTCCAGAGAACTGAATGCGTTGTGTCGTAGTTTACAGCTTGACTGCGATATTTGCACCTTTCGGTCCAACACATCCGACTTCAGCAATCATTTTTTAGTACCGGGTTAGCATTCCCTCTTCGATCCCTTCTCATTAGCCAGTCTGCCCTGCTGCATCATGGTATCCAAGATCACCGCTTGGAGGTGTAGAAACGTCTTGGCAGCTCTGGTTCGCTGGCCCTGGGGCTAGCAGTCAGCTATGGGTCGCTGACCACTGCAGCTCATGCGCTGCTCAGCGTCTTGATCACCGACAGAATATGAAACGGCAAGGGTTAAAATCAGGTGTTTGTGTACAGAGTTAGCAAAATAAATATTAAGTGATCTGTCTTCTCTAATTGTATGAGAGTCAGGTATCCATTTAATGCCGAGTATACTAGAATTTGGCGAGAATAGATGCACGAGAACAGTCAGAGTTGTGACTCAGTGGTCTCGACGTGAGGTGTCCGCCTCGGGTGCCGGAGGTCGCGTATTCGATTCATGGTGGAGATGGGGATTGTTTTTTTACGTGGATCTTCTGGTAAAAATTCCCCAGACCTCTGGGTACAGTGAGATCGGACTCCCGTATTCAGTGTCGAGCACATTAAAAATTCCTTGGCAGTTAAAAATCGAAAAGAGGAGGCTTAACGGCCGCTGCCCAGACAAAATTCAAAATTAAAAATCTACCCAAGCTGTTTATACCTTTCAAACGTGGTTTGTTAAGAGCAGCTATAGATGTCACTTAATTGGCTACATATATACTTAGCTCCACCCTCCAAGAAACTGGTTGTATACAGACTCAGAAACTCCGAAAAAAAACCGGCCTACAGTGTCTAGGCGAGAGAAGAATTCGGGGTGACTTAATACAGCTTTATAAGATGATCAGAGGAATGGATAAATTAGACTATAACAAGTGTTTTAAAATACAGCCACCCACAAGAATAAGAGGGCATAGCTACAAATTAACTAATGAGAGGTCCAGAGTAGATACTAGGAAATACTTTTTTAGTAAGAGAGTGGTGAATGTTTGGAATGCATTGCCAAGTGTGGTAGCGGAGAAAGGGACAGTTAATGCATTTAAGAATAAAATGAATGCGCATAGCTTTTAGAGCAAGGTGATGTAGATGAAACTGATTGTATACAGACTCTGCAGAGACGTTAAGTTACGTTAAGACTATAGAGTCTTCTAATCCAGTATAAAGACGCTGAGTTCAGTTAAGTAGGCAGGGGAAATAATAACTGGTATTTAAAGTTCGTTTGGGAGAATATAAGGTTAAAGATAATCTCCAAGCAGATGGCGCTAAGTATTATGTAATTATAAAGTGAACTGAACAGCTTTTTAGCATAAACGTGCGCCAAAGATATGATTAAGTATGCGGTGTGTGTGTGTGTGTGTGTGTGTGTGCGTGCGTGCGTGCGTGTGTTTTTGCGCTGACAACTATGGAAATCCTGCGGCAGACGAACATATCAAATGGGGGTCCACGTAAATCATTCCTATGATTCACTCTAATATTACAAAATATATCTAATTCTATGTAGAAGTACGGGGAGGAAGACTAAAGTCTGGTCAGGCACAACATACTGATCAGACATGTTAGTCAGGGTCAGGAAAAATATACTGGCCAAAACCTTCACCTCACATTCCTCGTAGTTCTACCTGGAAACCGGCTGTTTTTATGGCGGCCTGGCTAACGAGGTGAGGGATCGACGTGGTCCCCGTAGTAGTGAGCGACACGCAGATGAAGACAAGCATAGGTTAACCGACTGGAGGACCCCGGTCCACCTTCTTCAGCACGCTCAGGATGTAAGGAAAACTACTGCAACCCGCCATTTTTAGGACGCACAGAAGAGTATTCCTACTCATCGCGGGCATTCGAAACAAACAAACAAACAAACAAACACACAAACAAACAAATAAACACACAATAAAACACACAAACAAACAAATAAACACACAATAAAACACACAAACAAACAAACAACAACAAATAAACACACAATAAAACACACAAACAAACAAACAAACACAAACAAATAAACACACAATAAAACACACAAACAAACACAAACAAATAAACACACAATAAAACACACAAACAAACAAACAAACACAAACAAATAAACACACAATAAAACACACAAACAAACAAACACAAACAAATAAACGCGCAATAAAACACACAAACAAACAAACAACAACAAATAAACACACAATAAAACACACAAACAAACAAACAAACACAAACAAATAAAAACACAATAAAACACACAAACAAACAAACACAAACAAATAAACACACAATAAAACACACAAACATACAAACAAACACAAACACAAAAAAACACAATAAAACACACAAACAAACAAACAAACACAAACAAATAAACAAACAATAAAAAACACAAACAAACAAACAAACACAAACAAATAAACACACAATAAAACACACAAACAAACACAAACAAATAAACACACAATAAAACACACAAACAAACAAACACAAACAAATAAACACGCAATAAAACACACAAACAAACAAACAACAACAAATAAACACACAATAAAACACACAAACAAACAAACACAAACAAATAAACACACAATAAAACACACAAACAAACAAACACAAACAAATAAACACACAATAAAACACACAAACAAACAAAAAAACACACAATAAAACACACAAACAAACAAACAAACACAAACAAATAAACAAACAATAAAACACACAAACAAACAAACAAACACAAACAAATAAACACACAATAAAACACACAAACAAACAAACAAATAAACACACAATAAAACACACCAACAAACAAACAACAACGTGCACAAGTATTTGTGTTGCTAATGTCACAAGTTCTCTCCTCCGCGGTCAGGAAGGAGATCGATAAATTTCTGGCTTCTGACCCGGGTGGAGAAGAAAGCCACCGGATCCCCAGTAATATTCCATACAATCCTCAAGAACTAAACACTCAGGGAAACAGTTAATAAGAATAATAAAGAAGAAGAAGTATAGTGCCACTCGCACTTGAGATAGATATTCGTTACGACTTTCTTTGGTGGTGGGTTACAGTGGCTCTTCCCACATCATGAGGCGTACTTAAGAAGGTGGATGGTGGTCCTCATTGCTGTAGTGCAATTCAAGGCTCATCAGTAAGCTCACCACTATGGGGATCACAGTGCTGATCCCTACCTCGTTAGCCAGACTGTCATCGAACAGCCTGTTACCAGAGAGAACTGATTGGAAGGGAGGTAGGGTATTGTTCATTATGCTTCACCTGACCCTGACTCATATAGTTTGATCAATATATTTCATCTGACCATGACTGATATAGTCCTCTTCTTCTTCGTTCTCAATCTCCCGCTACTAAGTCTTGGAAAGAGCTTTGCAAGGAGCAGGATGTTGTCTGAAGAAAGGAATGCGTTGTGTCGTAGTTTACAGTTTGACTGCGATATGTGCACCTTTCAATCCGACACATGCAACTTCAGCAGGCATTTTTGAGTACCAGGTTAGCCTTCTCTCTTCGAACTCTTCACCTAAGCCAGTCTGCTCTGTTGCAGTCTGTTATCCAGGACCACCCCGTGGAGGTGTAGAAGAATCTTGGCAGCTCTGGTTCACTGGCCCTGCCGCTATCAGTCAGCTATGGGTCTCTAACCGCTGCAGCTCATGCGCTGCTCAGCATCTTGATTCCTATACATAGTCTGGTCAGTATGTTTTGTGCGACCCTGACTAACAAAGTCTGGTCAGTATGTTTTGTGCGACCCTGACTAACAAAGTCTGATCAGTATGTTTTGTGCGACCCTGACTAACAAAGTCTGATCAGTATGTTTTGTGCGACCGTGACTAACAAAGTCTGGTCAGTATGTTTTATGCGACCCTGACTAACAAAGTCTGATCAGTATGTTTTTGTGCGACCCTGACTAACAAAGTCTGGTCAGTATGTTTTGTGCGACCCTGACTAACAAAGTCTGGTCAGTTGTTTCATCTGACTTACTAATATAGTCTTATCAGTTTGTTTCACTTGACCCTGACTAACATAGTCTGATCAGTATGCTAAACATTACTCTGACTAACATAGTCTGATCAGTATGTTTCACCTGACCCTGACTAACATAGCCTGATCAATATGTTTCTCCTGACCTTGACTAGCATAGTTTGTTCAGCATGTTTTGTCTGACCCGACGTCAGTCTCTTCTCTCCATGTGGAAGTACAATTAATACTTACTTTGAATACCATCACGTTGAGTTATACCAAGGTTGAAAACAAATGGCCCACTGTAACATTCCAACCATTGTGTATATTGCGATTTAAGAGGCTTTTGCAAAGATTATCAACAACACCTTGGATACTCGTATACACTCGAATACTCGAATACTCTCAAATACTCGAATACAATCTACATATAACATGAGCACGTTGTAGTGGCTCCCCCATGCTTCGCTTGGATCATCATTATCATCACATATCTTTTTATCAACAATGGACCGCAAACTTTCACAGTATTGGTTCATGAAGCGTTTGGTGTTGATATCGATATGAACCCTGGTTTTAGAATGTAAGGCAAAAGTCAATGAAGGTACTTTAACGTTAGTCAATTGGGTGAATATTATCGGTCACGTGTTTCGAGGTTACTGTAACGTTACGTAGAGGTACAGCCATAATTGTTTGGTATTTATTAAAACTACAAGGACGTCGGTACACGAAACATTTACAACAAACACGTGAGACTGGAGCGTGTTATTTGTGCGCGATGTTAATTAATGTGAGGAATAAATATTAGATTTGACTTTTTCGGTCAAGCTTTTTAACTGTTACAATAATTAACCAATCCAGTCATAACAGTGGTTTTGTCATATTTGTTGATGAGGGATTGTTCCAGACGATTCTGTTGTACATTCTTCTTGGAGGACACAGTGCTGTGCGTCACATTTTTTAAGCAGCTATAAATTGACCTGATTTTGTCATTGCAAGCAAGTGAAGATATGTTGGTATGTTGTATTTGTTTTAGGGTTCCGTGTCATTCAATTAATAAAAACCTTTTCAGCTTCCTGCAGAGCATAGGTATTCAAGACATACACAATAAGTCCTGGGAATTGAGAGAACATTCCTGCTGATCGCTCTGCAGGGCGTAGTAGTATCTCTTCTGGCATGGAACAAATGGAGCAGACAAGAATCAAGGAAGCTGCACGGAGACGAGCGACACGAAAGGCAAAAGACGAGTTGCCTCCGTTTGTAAAGGTCAGACAGTGTTTCTCTGCCCTCAGTGTGACAGACGCTTTCTGGCTCGGATTGGTTTGATTAGCCACATTCGAACCCACTCTAGGATTCACAGATGACAATCTGATCCTCACCGGAAACGATGGACAAACAACAACAATAAGTCCACAAATAAAAGTATATGTATCTAAAGGCGTGAAGTTTATACAGGATGGAGAGGCCGGCCCAATGCCCAACTCTACTTAATCGTTCCTTACGACATGCTTTACAGGTTGCAGTGTTACTATTCTATGTTCCCTTTTGAGTCCTGGTAACATTCGAGCAAATGCACTGCCTGTTATGGGCTTTTAAAACTCGGGAAAATGCACTGCCTGTTATGGGCTTTTAAAACTCGGGAAAATGTTATGGGCTTTTTAAATTCAGGCAACTGTACTACCTGTTATGGGCTTTTCAAATTCAGGCAACTATACTACCTGTTATGGGCTTTTCAAATTCAGGCAACTGTACTACCTGTTGTGGGCTTTTCAAATTCAGGCAACTATACTACCTGTTGTGGGCTTTTCAAATTCAGGCAACTATACTACCTGTTGTGGGCTTTTCAAATTCAGGCAACTGTACTACCTGTTATGGGCTTTTCAAATTCAGGCAACTATACTACCTGTTATGGGCTTTTCAAATTCAGGCAACTGTACTACCTGTTGTGGGCTTTTCAAATTCAGGCAACTATACTACCTGTTGTGGGCTTTTCAAATTCAGGCAACTGTACTACCTGTTGTGGGCTTTTCAAATTCAGGCAACTATACTACCTGTTGTGGGCTTTTCAAATTCAGGCAACTATACTACCTGTTGTGGGCTTTTCAAATTCAGGCAACTATACTGCCTGTTGTGGGCTTTTCAAATTCAGGCAACTATACTACCTGTTGTGGGCTTTTCAAATTCAGGCAACTATACTGCATGATATGTAAATTTTATTACTCGTGAAAATGCGCTGCATATTATATGAATTTAAAAACTTGGGAAATGTAAAGGTAATACCAAACCAGGAACAGTCGTATTAGTGACATCGTTATACGAAGTATCGGATTTGGTGATTCGTGGAGGAGGGTGTTGGTATTTTCCTCGCTGCATTACCGTTTCTTCCCATGAATTATGTATCCATTTTAGCACTTGCGTAAACTAGGTTACATACCCAGTCACTTAATAATGTGAGAGGTAAGATCTCTAACATTTCTGCCACAATAGACCGAAACAACTAACTACGCCATAGCGCATCTTTCTCTTGATTAACAATGTTGTGTTATGTAATGTTAAGTAAAACTATGTTATGGTAAGTCATGTTAAGGTATGGAATGTTAAGTTATGTTATATTATGTTATGTTGTGTTAAGGCATGGAATGTTAAGTTATGTTATATTATGTTATGCTGTGTTAAGGCATGGTATCTTAAGTTATGATATATTATGTTATGTCGTATGGCATGACATATGTGACGTTAAATTATGTTATGTTGTGTTAAGTGGTGTTATGATATCTCATGTATGTTATGGTATGTTATAAATGTTACGTGTTGTTATGTTACGGTATGCTATTATGTTCTAGCTATCTATCTTCAGTCCCCTTGTGTCATTAGACGGCGTTGGGAGGTGTGATCTCCTTTGTTGCATATTATTTAGCAGGTGAGGATCCACTGGTGACTTGCCTGGTCAATCCCAGAAGGTACTGCAAGGTGCAAATGTGACAGTCAAGTTGTGAACTACGACACAACGTATTCCGTTCTATAAACTACATCTTGCTGCTTGCAAAGCCCTTTTCAGGGCTTGGTAGCGGAAGTTTGAGAACAAACGAAGAAGAAGAAGAAATCGATCAGAAACGAACATCTTTATGGAATGATGTGGCAAGGGCGTCTATATGGTCTAAAACGCTAAAAGGATAATGAAACAGGCCAGAGACAGGTCTTTGAAATATTATGGCGAGCAACGCACTTAAATATGCCAACATCGCCCTAGAGACTTTTTTTAAAGTATCAAGGCGATGTGATTTAGAGACCAGATCTTCAATTCCACTTCAGTCATCAATGGCAAGCATGGTTTTGCTGTATCTAATGAATTCAGTAGAAGAGATCGATGGGAGGAATACTTCCACTTTTAAACCTAATGCCCACACAGGGATTCAGTTTTTCTACCTCGTAACTTAAGAACATATAGAACATAGAGAACACATAGAACATAGAGAACATATAGAACATCTAAAACAAATAGAACATAGAGAACACATAGAACATCTAAAACACATAGAACATAGAGAACACATAGAACATCTAAAACACATAGAACATAGAGAACATATAGAACATCTAAAACAAATAGAACATAGAGAACATATAGAACATCTAAAACAAATAGAACATAGAGATCATCTAAAACATAAAGAACATATAGAACATAGAGAAAATATAGCACATCTAAAACAAATAGAACGTATAGAACATATAGATCATATCGAACATATAGAACATATATAACATAGAGAGCATATCGAACATAGAGAACATAAAGAATTTATAGATCATATGGAACATATAGAAGATATAGAACATATAGAACATCTAAAACAAATAGAACATATAGAACATAGAAAACATAAGAACATTTAGAATATAGAGAACATAGATAACCAGTTCGTAACGATTCAAGAAATATATATAATTGTAAAGAATAGTCCTAAGAATAAGTCACCAGGTATGGACGGCATTACAATTGAGACGGTTTCGGGCATGTGGGGAAACAGTGCTAGTCTGGCTTCAGAGACTCTGTACAACGATGTGAAAAGACAGACGTACTAGACGACGGACAGCAAGCTACAATCGTGCCAATTTGAATGAAAAAATAGCGACAAAAGAACTGTGACACGTATCGAGACATATCGCCACTTAGTCGTACTGGTATAACATATGCGAAGATCCTAGAACCGAGAACAAGGCTTATTGATGAACCTCAACTGTCCTGAACTCAATTTGGATTTCGCCGCGGAATGGACTCCACCGACGTCTTATTCACCTTAAGGCAATTAAGCGACAGATCAATACAATACAACGACAATCTATAGATTGCTTTCATCGATCAAGAAAACGAGTTTTATAGGGTCATCATCATCATCATCAGGTCATTCAGTCCTAGGACTGGTCAACAGGCTCATGGATTTTGTCTTTCCATTTCTACCTATCCTCTGCAGCCGTCTTCAGCGCAACATACGTCTTCACATCCATATCTCTGCAAGCTTGAGAGAAGAAGGTATTTCTAGGTATTTCCCTTCCTCTCCTTCCCTGCATAATGTCCCCCAAAAACCTTTTTGACTGGGCCCTTTCTTCGCAGAATATGTCCTAACCAGCCAAGTCGATTTTTTTTTATCTTCCGTATCAACTTTCTCTCTTCTCCCATCTCCGCCAATACTTTTTCATTTGATTTCTTCTCAGTCCAGCTCACTCTTTCCATCTTTCGGTAATACCGCATCTCAAAAGCCTCCAAGTATATTTCGTTTCTTTTGTTTATACTCCATGTTTCAGAGCCATATATTTCCACAGTTAAAACATGTGTATAATATGATTTTCCTTAAAGACATACTAATGCTATTGGATGCAAAGATTGTTTGTTTTTTCTCTCTAATAGCTTTCTTTGGCATTGTAAAGAGTATTATAGGGTAGACATGATTAAACTTTGGACAATATTGGAAGATTATTATGTACAAGACCGGCAGCTACTTGATAATGTGAGAACACTACCGTAGGAGTTCAAACGTCGTCAGAACGACTGATGGTGTCACATATGCTTTTGAAATCACTACCGGTGTGAGACATTCCCTGGGCTACTGTCATCTCATCCCCTGGGCTACTGTCAGCTCATTCCCTGGGCTACTATCAGTTTATTCCTTGGGCTAATGTCAGCTCATTCCCTGGGCTACTGTCATCTCATTCCCTGGGCTACTGTCAGCTTATTCCCTGGGCTACTGTCAGCTTATTCCCTGGGCTACTGTCAGCTCATTCCCTGGGCTCCTGTCAACTCATTCCCTGGGCTACTGTCAGCTTATTCCCTGGGCTACTGTCAGCTTATTCCCTGGGCTACTGTCAGCTCATTCCCTGGGCTCCTGTCAACTCATTCCCTGGGCTACTGTCATCTCATTCCCTGGGCTACTGTCAGCGCATTCCCTGGGCTACTGTCATCTCATTCCCTGGGCTACTGTCAGCTCATTCCCTGGGCTACTATCAGCTTATTCATTGGGCTACTGTCAGCTCATTCCCTGGGCTACTGTCAGCTCATTCCCTGGGCTACCATCAGCTTATTCCTTGGGCTACTGTCAGCTCATTCCCTGGGCTACTGTCAACTCATTCCCTGGTCTACTGTCAGCTCATTCCCTGGGCTACTGTCATCTCATTCCCTGGGCTACTGTCAGCTCATTCCCTGGGCTACTGTCAGCTTATTCTCTGGGCTACTGTCAGCTCATTCACTGGTCTACTGTCAGCTCATTCCCTGGGCGAATTTGGGGGCGAAGACTATATGAGGTTGCCAGACACGGAAAGTAAGTAGATGCCCTGTGTTCATTCAGACACAGCATGTGTCTTATGTCAGGTAGCCAAATGTCGCCTAAACGCATATGTCTTTTACCTTGGAGTACCATGTCGCACCAAGGTCTTGTCGCTGTCCATGCCTCCATTTCATTAGTGGGCTTTCGAGACAACGATTGAAGGTGTATCGCCACTTAATTGTCCATTTAATATCAGACAAGCGTACCTCGTGATCTGCCCCTTGTACAGGTCTTATCAACGCCGTATCTACGACGTCATTGGTGGCGGTGTTGCGGATGTGACCTCGTAGTGATATTGGCAACTGTCTACGCTCTTTGAATAGGTTGGATCTGGGCAATGTCAATAGGCTCCACACATCGCAGCCATATACCATGGCTGGAATCACCATATCTACTGAAAGTGTAAGCTGTTGCTTCTCTTTTTTCATCTGTTGAAGTATGGACCTGATACAATTGAAGCTCAACCATCCTGCTGCTATCCTTCGTGAGATCTCTCAGTGCATTTCGTGGGTGTTCAACATCTCTTGGGGAGTTCAAAATTTATTAGCTTAAGTAGACGGATGAAGTCAATTTGTATTACTAGATCAATTCCAAGACGAGTTTTCTCGCAGGGGCAGAAAGGGTTCTGCGTGTAAACTGTATTGGAGTCTATAGTCCATTTATTTGTATACCAACTGCCATGCTTGCTTTGTTCGGCAGCTTCCTTTGTGATATAGGCATTGTTCAGTTTCCTTGATGATTTAGGCATTGTACAGTTTCATTGGTGATTTAGGCATTGTACAGTTTCATTGGTGATTTAGGCATTGTACAGTTTCCTTGGTGATTTAGGCATTGAGCTTCCTTTGTGATTTAGGAATTGAGCTTCCTTGATTATTTAGGCATTGTACAGTTTCCTTGGTGATTTAGGCATTGAGCTTCCTTTGTGATTTAGGCATTGAGCTTCCTTTGTGATTTAGGCATTGAGCTTCCTTTGTGATTTAGGCATTGTACAGTTTCCTTGATGATTTAGGCATTATGCTTCCTTTGTGATTTAGACATTGCTCAGCCTCCTTTGTGATTTAGCCATTGCTCGGCTTCCTTGGTGATTTAAGCATTGTTCAGCTTTCATGACGATTTATGCATTGCTCAGCTTCCTTGAAACTGTGGCTGATGCTGACAATGTAAATGGGTATACAAAACCGACGTCATTGCCCCTTATATGTGCCCAGTCCCTTACATTGCAAAAAGTGCCAACGAAAGAGTACGACCTCCGTAGCTCCCGCGTTGGTTCCAAGATTTACTTGTGATTTCGCCAGATATCAATTTTTTGGAAGAAGAGGTCGCACAATTTTGTAGAACCCGCATCATGTCCGGTCTGTCAATCTGAGCACGTCGTAATTCGAACATGATACTTTGGAATTGTAAACTCAGCTCACAATCCCTGGGCCACCTAATCTTAATATGACTATTCCCTTCACAAGAGGTATATAGCTACTAATTACATATACATACATCACTAATCCCATACGTATATAAAACACAGCACTAATCATATATATATATATATATATATATATATATATATATATATATATCATCATCATCGTGTAGCATATCCTTGGCATATCGTCGCTCTTATCAGAGTATTTCGATAGAAATCTCGATCAGCAGTCAGTCTACCCGTCTGCTCCATGTTCATGTTTAAGGTGTCCATGATGTCTTGTGCCCATCTACGCCTTGGTCGGTCTCTGCCTCGTCTTCCTGGAACAATGCCCTCCAGAACCGCTTTTTCCAGTCTGTCATGGCGCTTGATGTGGCAGAAAATACCGCAGTTTCCGAGACATAACGGGGATTTAATCAGGTCTTGCAGGATGGCTTTATTTGTTATTTTCTTTACGTAAGGTATGTTGAGGATTCTTCTGTAGCATTTTGTCTCAAAAACCCCCGATATATTTTACTTTCTTAATATGTGTGTTATGGTGCATGTTTCGCATCCGTACATTGCCCCCAAGAAAACGCATGTATTATATCTTCTTCTTCTTCTTCTTCGTTTGCTCTCAATCTCCGGCTACCAAGCCCCGAAAAGGGATTTGCAAGTAGAAGAACGTAGTCCGGAGCACGGGATGCGTTGTGTCGTAGTTTACAGCTTGACTGCGATATTTGAACCTTTCGGTCCGACACATCCGATTTCAGTTGGTATTTTTGTTGTTATAAGTTTCTTGGTAAGTGTGCATTACAGTAGGTTGCCATTACTTTCCGTTCGTGGAGAAGACACACAAAAAAACCATGTCTGCCAAACTAGACACGAGCGTTATTCGAACCTGGTACGTTGGGATTGTGTATATAACAGCAAAAATCACATATATAAAACACACTCACTAAATGTATAGTTTTGTGTAACATAAACTAAACAGATTACATATTATGAATATGTAGAGCAGGACTTCTCTGCCTGGTATTCCCAGAACTCTACCATAAATCGGTACACTTACTTCTTGACTGAAATAACTTAATGACTTTCACATGTCTCGCCATATCTTTGTTACATATTTTGGACATTGACGTTTGTAAGGAAGAGCTGCCAAATAATATTCGCGACCCAGTAACTAGACAACCCGTGCCCGAGACAGAACCGCCTGTAATTTGAGCTGGGGCGCAAGACCAAAGAACGCAGTACTGCTCGAGGCCAGTCCGATAAGTAGAGAATTGTACCACGATTACATACCAGAGGTGGGGCCCAGACGAGCAACCATACTTGTAGAAGTGCACGTCAACAAAGAACTAAGAACTAGTTACTTGGCACATTATCTGCTGTCAATTCTAAATGAAATCACCAAACAACCTTACAAGGTCATCTAATCTCTCCAAAACTCTTCCCGGTTCCCCTTGAGAAAGTATTGTAAAACATGGATTGGAGAGACAGGGAATCATAGACGGAGAAATGTTCACTTATCTAGATTCGCAAATGACATAGTCATTTACAGCCACAGCGTCCAAGATTATTTTTTTAAGTCTGAATGAGCTCAGCTGAGCAAGCATTGCAGTTGGTCTACAAATCAATAGAAAGAAAACCTAGTTTATGCTCAAGACTTTCGAACCAAAAAGGAGAAATAGACATTATTGAAGATTGCACCCTCGAAAAAATGGGTATATCTACTTCGGCCAGGAAATCACAAACGCCCATTCAATAAACAGGACGGATAGCAGCGGGCTAACTCACCTTCAACTGTATTAAACCCAGATTGCAATAGATACGAAACGACAGCACCTAGATCTCATATCTTCAACAGCGTGGTTACTCCAGCCATGGTGTATGGATGCCAGATGTTGGACCTACGGAAAGTTAGTACAGATAGATTTCACGGTGACAACGAACGATGAAGCTAAGAACATTGAAGAGACTAACGTCTGGTCGGGCAAAACACACTGATCAGACAATGTTAGCCAGGGTCAAGAGAAATATACTGGCCAAGACCTTCACCTAACCTCCTCGTTGGTCGTCCTGGAAACGGGCTGTTGTCGAGTACAACAGTCTGGCTAACAAGGTGAGGTTCGACGTGATCCCCGTAGTAGTGAACGACACGCAGATGAAGCCAAGCATAGCACAACCGCCTGGAGGAGCGCGGTCCACCTTCACCAGCACGATCGAGATGTGAGGAAAGCTACTGCAACCCGTCACTTAACGTCCATTTCAGGGCCGACAGTAGAATAACCTACTCATTGTGGGCATTCGAAACAAGAACAAGATATCTCTTCGGGACCAAATCCGCAACGTAGAAATTAACGTCCATCTTTCTTGACTGACATCTTAGATGTCTCTGTTCCGAAAATACAACCTGGTGGCCCTACAACTCTAAGGCTTCCTCGCGGTGGACACAGGTTGAGGTGGAGAGATCGGCTGAATGAGATCGTGTGCCCAATGTGGTACATTAAGGCAAAAGAGCAACATGAGTTTACTCAACAGATGGCTTACCTGGCATCCGACACCAGGATTTAGATATTACATATCGCATAGACAAGTAAGATACACGAGAACAACTATAACAACTATAAATTGTCTTGGACTAGCGAGTGACAACTTGAACATATCTTAATAAAGTAGATGTAAGCTTGCGCTTTGAATGACATTTTATAGAGCAGGGATCTTCAACCTTTTTGTACTTGACGCCCACTTTTATAACTTTCGTGAGGATAATTTTCCTTACAGCCCACTAACATCTAAATTGAAGAAATTTCCCTACATTATACAATACAAATCAATTGAACTTACCTTTGATATAATGCGATTCTTGAGCGTGGTGCTGAGCAACATAATGTTGGATATCTGGTTGAACCTGATACTGAGCAACATAATGTTGGATATATGCTTGAGCCTGATACTGAGCAACATAATGTTGGATATCTGGTTGAACCTGATACTGAACAAAATAATGTTAGATATCTGTTTGAGCCTGATACTGAGCAACATAATGTTGGATATCTGCTTGAGCCTGATACTGAGCAACATAATGTTGGATATCTGCTTGATCCTGATACCGAGCAACATAATGTTGGATATCTGGTTGAACCTGATACTGAGCAACATAATGTTGGATATCTGCTTGAACCTGATACTGAGCAACATAATGTTGGATATCTGGTTGAACCTGACACTGAGCAACATAATGTTGGATATCTGGTTGAACCTGATACTGAGCAACATAATGATGGATATATGCTTGAGCCTTGTGCTGAGCAACATAATGTTGGATATCTGGTATTTTCATAAGGAATAAACGAAGGTCTCCTCTTTTAGTAATGTTCAGAGTTTCTATGGTGACAATATTTATTTTATTTTTTATTTTTTTTTGCGTTTGCCTTATTTTCTCTAATCCCCAAGGCGGTGTGCGTTGACTGTGGTTTTTATTTTGCGCCTGTCGGCACAGTGCATCCGACTTCAGCATGCATTTTATGTAAGGGTCTGCTTCCTCCTGCATTTTCTAAGGGTTTGCTTCCCCGGGGTAACGGCCGGTGCTGTGATGGGGATCGACCCCAGCACCTTCGGTTGTGAGCCATGCCCCTTAACCACTAGGCCACGCTGTCCCCACTGGTGACAATATGATTCACGTCACTAAACCGTGATTCCACTAGACAATAATGGATATAATTACATGATGGGTGAAAACAATATTAAGTCAATAAAAAAGGAAAGAGACCTATGAGTAATAACAGATCATACAGGAAAGGTGCCGGAGCAAGTCCAGGTGGTACTGAAAAAGGCTAATGCTATGTTGGTCATGATAAAAAGAAACATTTCACATACAAGCAAGGAAGTAATAGTCAAGTTATATAAATGATCAGTTTGACCTAAATTAGAGTACTGTGTTCAAGTGTGGAGTCAATATTTTTTTTATTTTTTTTTTTGCGTTCGCCTTATTTATCTATTCCCCAATGCGCGTGTGCGTTACACTGTGGCTTTTATTTTGCGCCTGTCGGCCCAGTGCATCCGACTTCAGCATGCATTTTATGTAAGGGTCTGCTTCCTCCTGCATTTTCTAAGGGTTTGCTTCCCCGGGGTAACGGCCGGTGCTGTGATGGGGATCGAACCCAGCACCTTCTGGTTGTGAGCCGTGCCACTTAACCACTAGGCCACACCGTCCCTGGAGTCTATATAATAGAGTAGATTTGAACATGCTGAAAACAGTACAAAGAACTTAACAAATTATCGCGGGGTTTCATAATTATAATTATGACGAAAGGCTAAAAAAAAAATGGTCTTCAGTGTATAGAACAAAGAAGAATTCGATGTGACTTAATACAAGTGTATAAAATAATAAATGAAAAGGATAAATTAGACTATACCAAGTTTTTCTAAGTACAGCCAGCTACAAGAACAAGAGTTCACAGTTACAAATTGTTTAAATACAGGTCTAGATTAGATATGAGGAAATATTTTTTTTAGTCAGAAAGTGGTGAATTCTTGGAATGCATTGCAGCAGGATGTAGTGGAAGCACAGTCAGTTAATGATTTCAAAATTGAGTGGATGCTCACAGTATTTTCGGTATCCGTGGAATGAAATAAACTTGTTGTATACAGACTATGTACAGCCTTCTAAACCAGTATAATGAAGTTAAGTTACATTAAGTTAAGAGGTAGGAACAAAATATCGTTCTCTGCATATTTAATATAAGGAACGCATTTTTTATTTAAATGTTGTCACAGTCTTTGGTATCAACCATTATTGAAATTATATTTACACTCTTCATCATATTTAAGTTCCGGTAGTTCTTCTTGATATGTTGCATCAGCCACATTACCGTTTGCAGGAACATGATTTACCATGCTGTCATACACTTCCATACGATCATACACTTTCATCCAATCATACACTTGCATCTAATCATACACTTTCATCCAATCATACACTTGCATCCAATCATACACGTGCATACAATCATACACTTGCATACAATCATACACGTGCATACAATCATACACTTCCATACGATCATACACTTGCATACAATCATACACTTGCATACAATCATACACTTGCATACAATTATACACGTGCATACAATCATACACATCCATCCAATCATACACATCCATACAATCATACACTTCCATACGATCATACACTTGCATCCAATCATACACTTGCATCCAATCATACACATCCATCCAATCATACACTGTCATCCAATCATACACATCCATCCAATCATACACTTCCATACGATGATTCACTTTCATCCAATCATACACTTGTATCCGATCATACACTCTCGACCAATAATACACTTGTATCCAATCATACACTCTCGTCCAATCATACACTCTTATCCAATAATACACTTCCATCCAATTATATACTCACATCCAATAATACACTTCCATCCAATTATATACTCACATCCAATAATACACTTGTATCCAACCATACACTCTCATCCAAAAATACACTTCCATCCAATCATGCACTTCCATCCAATCATACACTCTCATCCAATAATACACTTGTATCCAAGCATACACTCTCATCCAAAAACACACTTCCATCCAATCATACACTTTCATCCAATCATATACTTTCATCTAATCATAAAATTTCATCCAATCATACACTTTAAAGTTGAGAATGTCGCAAAATCATTTTCCTATATCCTGTTTAAATTCATTAAGGTGACTTCTGAACCCTCCAATTCACTCTGGAGTTACATTATCTTTATTGTCGACAATTCCGAAAACTGAGTAAATTCCTTCTTCAGAGTATTGTGACTCAAAAAATATAGTTTTTCCATATATAATGGACAGCTTTACAACTGATTAATGTAATTTTGGCTCCTTGTAGTTGCAAATGAATTTATTGAATGTCTTAGAAATGCATGCCAAATAAAAGCATCATTATTTATTGTTTGTAATTGTTGAAATAAACCAGTCACATTTTGAATTGCACAAATGTGTTTATCACTGTCATTATAATTCAACAAAACGAGTCCAGCATGTGCTCTTTGAGAGCCAGCGTATGTCTGTATTTAACAGATGACTAATACGTTGCTCACTATTGTCTTGACCCAGCCGTCGAACACATTGTATCTTTGTTGGCATTTGATCTTATTTATAGCCCTAATTATTATACATGATGATGAATGCAGGCTTGCTTGTATTCAAATATTTTCCTACAAGATGTTGCCTATGTACGACACAATGAGTACAAACACCATTTGGCATCTTCTCCTTCAAATAAGCAATAAATCCACGATAGCGCCCGATCATTAATTGTGCCCGGTCAGTGGACAAGCAACAATTTTGCTAAAGGATATATTATTTTTTGCAAAAGTACGATTTCCCAGCAGCAAATATGATAGCTCTGTTATATCTGTAACACTAGATAACGAGCAAAATGACAAAGACATGAAAACAGTTAATCTGAACTATTTTGGTTATCCATATGTTGCGACGAAACGATGGTCGATGAAGCACGGCGACAGAAATCTGGTATCATCCAAGTAAAACGAGACCGCGAGGAAGACCTTCAATGCGTTGATCAGGCCCCCTTGCTGTACACAAGAACATCCGTCGCCTCTGGAGGAGAGCTTACAATGCAATGGGCTTCCGTTGCCCAAGACAAGGCCCGCTGAACACGAAGTTGAGACCCGCAGCTACGCTGAGGAACAGGCCATCAAAATCAAGCACTTTTCTTTTTGCAATGTATTGTTTTCATCAAGATATTGCACATATGCCATTAATAGAGCATTATTTTCAACAATGATAGACTCGTCTAACTGCATGAAAAATAATAAGTTTTTGAATAACTGTAAGTTTATTTTCAACATTAACCGCCATTTCGTCAATGCGCCGTCTTACTGTGATATATCTAAGGGGCAAAGTTTCTATAACTTCAGTTTGATCCTGATGTCTTACTGTTGAGATCAATTCTTTGATTATTGGTATTGCCAACGTTATGACTTTGACATCTTCCTGCAATTAATTGTGATATACGAAAAGCTACAGTTAATCCATCTTCATTATCTGAATTTTGTTTCTTGAATGATTCAATTATTGTACAACGATTAAAAAATGTTTCATAGTTCTTGAAAATATTCCATGTGCTTAGCTTTATCTTGTGGATGCTTTGTGGCAAGACGCTCTGATAATCCACTTGATTTTTTTTTTCGAGACATGGTTCAGTTTTATTCAAAGTCACAACACATATTAGCAGTACGAACAAATCAGAAGTCACGTGTTCAGTACTAAGATTACCTACCAAACAGAAGTCACGTGTTCAGTACTAAGATCACCTACCAAACAGAAGTCACGTGTTCAGTACTAAGATCACCTACCAAACAGAAGTCACGTGTTCAGTACTAAGATCACCTACCAAACAGAAGTCACGTGTTCAGTACTACGATCGCCTACCAAACAGAAGTCACGTGTTCAGTACTAAGATCACCTACCAAACAGCATCGGACGATGAACAAAATCGTTCTGCAACAATCGTGAACAAAATTACAATTGTAGCTGTCAATTCAGGAGTGACAGAAGAAGAGAAAGAAGAACAAACCTTCAGCAAGAGAGAGGTGTGTGTAGTTGTAGACATGATCATTGTAACGACAAGTGTGCAATTGGAAGTGGGCTCACATTTTTGAAAAATAAAGAAGATAGCGATGATGATGTTGAATGCCCAAAATGAGAAGGTTAACTCCTTTGTACGCCCTGAAAAGGACGCTAAGTGGTGGGTTGTAGTAGCTTTACTCACATCCCGAGCGTACTGATAAAGATGGACTTTGTTTCTCCAGGCGGTTGTGCTATGTTTGGCTTTATCTGCGTGTCGCTCACATCGCTAGCCAGGCTGCCATTAAAACAGCATGTTTTCAGGTAGGGCTACGTAGAAGCTGAGGTGAGGGTCTTGGCCAGTGTATTTTGCCTGACCCTGACTAATTTGTCTGATCAGTATGTTTTGCCTGACCCTGACTAACGTGTCTGATCAGTATGTTTGCCTGACCCTGACTAACATGTCTGATCAGTATGTTTGCCTGACCCTGACTAACGTGTCTGATCAGTATGTTTTGCCTGACCCTGACTAACGTGTCTGATCAGTATGTTTGCCTGACCCTGACTAACATGTCTGATCAGTATGTTTGCCTGACCAGACGCTATTCCTCCCCATGAATAAAGAAAGGTGTGTATGTTATTGAATGCCCCCAACGAGTAAATTTACTCTTTTGTGCACCCTGAAAAGAGCGTTAAGTTACGGGTTGTAGTAGCTTCCTCTCATCCCAAACGCGCTGATGAAAGTGGAAGTTGTGCTATACTTAGCTTCATCCGTGTAACGCTCACTACTACGAGGATCACGTCGATCCACAATTTACTTTGGTGTGGGAAGCGTGATGTGTCCATAACAAATGTTGAAAGTGGTCGCCATTAACATTAATGCCGGCCAGCAAACGCCTTTCCATATTACAGAAGACATTTACCAAGATATCAGGAGTCACAAACTCAATTTTCCGCCGAATATTTTCTCGCAGTTCTATGAGATACATTGGCGTGTTGCAATACACTTTCCCGTTAAGCATGCTCCATTGAAAGATATCAGTTGGAGTAATATCAGGCGACCTTGGTGACCAAAGTCCCTTTGAAATTACACGATCGTCAAAGAAGGAAGCAATTTCAGCTATGCTGACATTTACCACACATTGAATAGGGGATTTTGACGATGGTTTTCTCATCCCAAAATCTGCAGTAAATTGTTGTTGGCACTCCTTTATTGGCGAACATGCTGAGGATATATACACGCTCTTCCGCTGTGTACCGGTTCATGATGGCTGTCGAAACAAAACACAATAGATAAAACACATCTGAACAGCCAGTTGCGTCACAAAACGTGACCTACTTACGTGGGCATGCCTTCTCACACACCAAGGTATGTCCATATTTCACATTTTAATAAATTTCGTTTAAAAGTTATCAGGGAGTAAAAGGCGCTTGCGGACATGAGGAAAAGATTTCATAAGCACAGCCGACAATTGCAAGCACACTGTACGGAGCAGTGAGACAACTAAAGAAGACCTGTATTTATATAAGAATAGCATTGGGTTGCCAAGAGCAGGCTTGCTCAGCAGCTATGGGATAACAACAACAACATCTACAAATTTTGTAGACAACCAGTTTATAATTTCAGTCGTGAAGTTTCGTCACACAAGTGACCAGCGTACGGTTGGAATGTTCATGTCTCTGGAAGTCGCCTCCGCACAGTCGTGCTGGCGCTGGAGGGGCCTGGTATGTTGGTTCTGGGGTTGGCATAGACCATCTCTTTCCTGATCAACTGGCCAGGCTTGAGCAGGGCCGTTGGTTTCACAATTGTTGTCCGTCTGCACAGCACCCTCTGCCTCCGCCACCTACCGTGTACTTGTGAATTGGCTCCCCCTTGGGTAAGTGGACTGATGAGGAATTCGTAACACGGTGTTCTGCATGACATTCCATCAAAACGAGATGGGAATAGATTATCACGCCTGCAGTCTGGGAATCGCAAACTCATCGGCTGGAGTCTTTTTCTTCTTCTCTTTCTTTTTCTTCTTCTTCTTCTTCTTCTTATTATTATTATTATTATTGTTATTATTATTAATATTATTTCGGGGTTTGTCCTGGAAAGGTTGTTGGTTGCTGTAATGTTGTGTTGCAGCTTATAGCGAGGCAGCAATATCAGCCCATTTCGGCAAGAACAGCAACAGAGGATTACATTAACAACAACAGGTGATTACAACAACAACAAGAGAGGATTACAACAATAACAGAGGATTACAACAATAACAGAGGATTACAACAATAACAGATGATTATAACAATAACAGATGTTTGCTACAATAACAGAGACTTACAACAATTACAGATGTTTGCTACAATAACAGAGGATTGCAACAATAACAGAGGATTACAACAATAACAGAGGATTACAACAATAACAGAGGATTGCAACAATAACAGAGGATTACAACAATAACAGAGGATTACAACAATAACAGAGACTTACTACAATAACAGAGACAACAATAACAGAGACAACAATGACAGAGACAACAATAACAGAGACAACAATGACAGAGACAACAATAACAGAGACAACAATGACAGAGACTTACAACAACAGCATAGGCTCATAACAATAACATAGGCTTATAGCAACACAGGCCTACAACAACAACTCGGGTTCCAATTACAGAGAAGAAGATGGACTATGGCCCTCTTCGCTCTAGTTCAAATCGAGAGATTTCAGCAGGCTCGCCTATACAGGGATCAGAGTGTATATCCCCATCTCGATGATTGGTTTCTGCAACACAGCCTGATTTCATGCGCACAACATGAACGTGTGACTGAATGCTGGCCAATATGTTTCACCTGGCCGTAAAGTTAATCTTCGCGCTCATTGCTTTCTATAAAACTATTTCTTTCTAATATTTCGTTTCGTTTATACATACAAATTCGTAACGTTTTAGAATATTTTCTGGAAATGCAGACAGACACATAACTGAGCACATCATGTAACAATACATTTCACAGCTGACCTTGAACTCTTCAACTGGTTTGACATAATAGCTCAATTACATAACCGTGGGACTCACAGCCTGGCATGATAAATGTCAGTGCTGACACTGTAATGAGATATACAAAAGTGTAACCGGATAACATTTGTGTGAAGGTTGGGAAACTAAGGCCGTGTCAAAGTTGAATGTTAAAATGTTAAATCTACCACAGAGACCAGCTGGGTTGAGCAAATAGCCTCTAATTAATGATCACCGACATTTCTGTTGTCATTGACGTAAGTTGGCCATTTGTGTTTTTGTTGGAAATTATTTGTGTATTTCCTGTCCAACTCCCTTCAAATGATTTTTTTCAATATAATTAAACTGCATTGGGGAAAAGGATGCAGCAGTCCATAAGTTGACAGCAGCTAGCGACTCTAATGTGGCTGCTTGCGTCAGTATCAGCAAACAATATCTGAACATAACAACCCTAATCGGAGCAGTGCATGAGCTGCAGCGACCAGCGACCCATAGCTGACTGATAGTGTCAGGGCCAGCGAACCAAAGCTGACAAGACGCTTATACACCTCCCCGCGATGATCCTGGATAGCAGGCTGTAATAGAGCAGACCGGATAAGTAGAAGGGATCGGAGAGGAAAGGCAACCTGGTACTCAAAAATGCTTGTTGAATGCTGAAGATGGATATGTTGGATCGAAAGGTGCAAATATCGCAGTCAAGCTGTAAACTGCGGCACAACGCATTCCGTTCTCTGAACTACATCCTGCTTCTTGCAAATTCCTTTTCCTGGTTTGGTAGCGGAAGATCGAGAACGAAGCAGAAGAAGAAGAAGAAGAAGAAGAAGAAGAAGAAGAAGAAGAAAAGAAGAAGAAGAAGAAGAAGAAGAAGAAGAAGAAGAAGAAGAAGAAGAAGAAGAAGAAGAAGAAATTACATTGGGTGAAGGTGGCTAAACATCTTTCCCGTCAGGTGCCTGCGCAGAAACCTGGGAGTTGGTTGGTAGGACAAGATCACCAACACAAAGGTATTGTAGAGAACAGGCACTTCTAAGGTCTCAATCTTGAAAGACTTAAATGGGTGGAACACACTCGGAGAATTGAGGATGCCAGGATACCAAAGGATCTTCTTTATGGGGAATTACAGTTGGGGAAAATGTCGGGGTCGACCACTGCTTCGGTACAAGGATGTTTTCAAGCGGGACATGAATGATACGGGCATCGATGTGAAATCATTAGAACAGAACACCAGAAACGGGATCACCAATGGAATACAGGCAAAGTTGATACTGATTAAAGATAGGTCAAGGACTCTGAAGAGTGACCTACGAAGAGTCCATAATGTTTATTAGGGCCAGAGATATGGACAAATGGGAAACAGCACACTGGCTACACAAAAAAATGACGCTTATTACCAGCTGAACAGAAGAGAGCAGGTCGTGGTCTTCAGACTGCACACAGTCCACAACAGACTGAGGTGCCATCTGTTCAATAGACTGAAGATAGGTGGTACTGACGAATGCACCTGTGGTACAGGGAAAATGATCGCTGAATATCTGCTGCAAAATTGCCCAACATACGAGGACCAGAGAAAGCACATGTGGCAATCACTAGTACCAACACTAGACAAGCTCTATGGCAGTGTAGACAGCCTCAAGATGGCCGCTGCTTTCTTCAAACAAATTTAAGTTGACGTCTGACAGTGTACGAAGAAGAATAAGAAGATCCCAGCTCTGTACAAATATTCAGCAGCGCCCCACGCTTTGATTTCATATTTGTGATGAAACATAAAGCGAAGACCACACCCCTAGACAACAGTGTCGATTGAAAATAAAAGCTTGGCAAAGGAGGTATCTAGTGTTGGTATGTTTTGTTTACGCAGTCATTTTTTATATGAAATGAAACTTGTAACAATAACAGAGGCTTATTACAACAACAAGTTTCGTTTCATACAAAAATGGCCTCCACTTTATTGATTACAAATTGTCAAAATGTTCTCCAAAAGTATCATTAAAACGTGTTGTCATCGAGTTTGTACCTGCCCTGAAAGTTCCAACCCTCTATTATATCGAGAAGTGTCTTTATTTTCAAATACAAGATTTGACCCTAACTAACTAACTGACGCACTGACTGACTGACCTACGTACTGACTGACTAACTGATACACTGACTGACTGACTGATGCACTGACTGACTGACGCACTGACTAACTAACTGACGTACTGACTGACGCACTGACTGACCTGACTGACGCACTAGCTGACTGACGCACTGACTGACTAACTAGCGAATTTAACTAGTGAAGTTAAATAAAAAGCGTTTAGATAACCTGTCATACGACTTTTTTCCCATTGCTGGTATAGTCGAGGGGTTTTTAGGCTGAGAACTGCCGCTTCGCCACTGTTGTTGCCACGTCGTGTGCTGGATATGTTAGTTTATTTCACCCCCAACAGAAAAATAACATATGCCATTCCGGGGATTCGAACCCCTGTCCTCCTTGTCGGCAGGCAACTATTCGGCCACGCGTTCCTCCTGGCAAAAGAGGGATGGCAACAACAACAAAAAACTGACAACAGAGCTACATATGAAGAAATTCAGACTGATGAAATTTAACTTCAAAGACAAGTGACACAAAGAACAGATAGGATCTGATATAGCAGCAGTACATTGCTCGTTGCCAAGAAGAGATCAAGTGACAATATGCAGACCTTGAACGAGTTACTGCAGACTGAAACATCATCTGTTCAACAAATTAAAAAATTGGACACACAAACATGTGTTCATGTGGGGAGAACAAACCAACGGTGGAACATGTTCTTCAAATCTGCAGACTCCACGAGAACAGCAAAGTGGCTACAACAATGGCTCACCAACCCAATTGCGAGATAGAATTGTATGACGATGAGACAAGCCTGAGAGGGACTGTCATTTAATGAGAGAGATAGAATCGATTATTTGAGAGCGAACGACGAAGAAGAAGAGAATAAAAGCGTGTAAAAAGGAAATGGCTCTCCGTGTACGAGGCGTGTTCAAATGAAACAGGACCAAACTGCAACAAGTGAACATACGTACAATGCTCATGGTGACGTTACTTCTGGTGTAAACCCATACCAACCGTCAAGTTTGTTAAATTTCATTTTTCTCCGACTCATAGTTTCCTCGGATGACCGTTGAAAACATTGGGGGGGGGGGGGGGTGAGGGGGTGGGTGTAATACGGAATCCGTCAAGAGTTGATCAGCGAGCGGTGATTCGGTTTTTATCAGTTGAAGGATATCGACCAGTTGACATTCATCGCAGAATGTAGGCAGTGTATGGTGACAAATGTGTGTCGAAGACAACAGTGAAGAGCTGGAAAAACGATGTTTAAAGAAGGACGTGAGTTAACGCAACAATATGCGCCTGGCCTGGTCTCGGAAGATCTTTCCTTAACCCATATCTTTCTTTAAAAATCGTTGTCAAGTTCCTCACTGTTGTATTCGACACACTTTTGTCACCATACACTGCCTGCATTCTGCGATGAATGTTGACTGGTCGACATCCTTCAGTTATTAGAAACCGAATCACCGCTTGCTGATCAACTCTGGACGGAATCAGTATCACACCCGCCACGTTTTCAACGGTCTGCTGATGAAACTATGAGTCGGAGGATAATAAAATTTTGCAAACTTGACGGTTTGTATGTGTTATTTACACCAGAAATGACGTCATCGTGCATATCGTACGCATGTTCACTTATTGCGGTTTGGTCCGGTTTCATTTGAACACGCCTCGTACATTAAATAAAGTCCGACTATTGTGCAGTCCACACTGGCATGTTACCTCTATGCACTTATATAATCTTAGGCTGTCCAAAGATCCACCAATGTGGTGTACCAAGAACATCACGTGTCACGTGACAAGAGAGGAAAGGCTGTTGGCCAAAAGGGAGGTTTTCGTGGCTGCACAGTATGGTTGACCGGGTTGTCCGGTGCAGGAAAGACAACCATTTCCTTCGCACTTGAAGAGTACCTTGTTAGTCAGGGTATTCCCGCCTACTGGTAAGTAATGTAGATTGTTGCTTTTGAGAAAACAAGTAGAAAACATAATGCAAAAACATAGAGTAAAGTAACCCATAGTATAGCATTACTACTATAGGTGTTACCGTGAAGTGTTAGCGATCTCATATTTCAAAGGCTCGGCTATATGATGGCGGTAGCCATCTTCTCTCAATCGCCGATTTAACTACTCAGACTGAACCGGTACCCATTTAAGGCTGGGTCGAACCGGAAAAGACATTTCCGCCTCAACTGTGGAATGCACTCAGAACCAAATGTGAAAAAGAACTACACGATTGAACAGAAATCTTCTTCGTACGCCGTCAGACGTCAACTTGAATTTGTTCAAAGAAAGCATCTGTCATCCTGAGGCTGTCGACACTGCCATAGACTATAGCTTGTCTAGTGTTGCCACTGGTGATGGCCACATGTACTTTCTCTGGTCCTCGTATGTCGGACAATTTTGCAGCAGATGTTCAGCGGTCATTTTCCTTGTACCCCAGGTGCATTCGTAAGTGCCACCTTGGCACCTATCTTCAGTTTATTGCATTGATGATACCTCAGTCTAACAGAAATCTGAATATTTTAGAAAATTTTCTGTAGGTGTTAACATAAATTGGAAATTACTCCAGAGTTCTGGGACATTAGGATAATAACATCTATAGCTAGCAAACATTAGGATAATAACGTCTAGAGTTAGCAAACATTAGAATAATAACGTCTAGAGTTAACTAACATTAGGATAATAACGTCTAGAGTTAGCAAACATTAGGATATTAACTTCTAGAGTTAGCAAACATTAGGATAATAACGTCTATAGCTAGCAAACATTAGAATAGTAACGTCTATAGCTAGCAAACATTAGGATAATAACGTCTATAGCTAGCAAACATTAGGATAGTAACGTCTAGAGTTAGCCAACATTATGATAATAACGTCTAGAGTTAGCAGACATTAGGATAAAAACTTTATAATAACATACTTCTTATTTTCATCTGCCAGCTTGGATGGAGATAATGTCCGACATGGTCTGAACAAGAACTTAGGGTTCTCTCAAGAAGACAGAGAAGAGAACATCCGCCGAATTTCTGAGGTTGCTAAGCTCTTTGCTGATGGCGGTATCGTGTGCATTACTTCCTTCATAAGTCCTTACAGAGAGGTAAATAGGTCGTGAGTCTGGATGTAGGTGAATAGATTGTGAGTCTGGATGTAGGTGAATAGATCATGAGTCTGGATGTAGGTGAATAGATCGTGAGTCTGGATGTAGGTAAATAGATCGTGAGTCTGGATGTAGGTGAATAGATCGTGAGTCTAGATGTAGGTGAATAGGTCGTGAGTCTGGATGTAGGTGAATAGGTCGTGAGTCTGGATGTAGGTGAATAGATCGTGAGTCTGGATGTAGGTGAATAGATCGTGAGTCTGGATGTAGGTGAATAGATCGAGAGTCTGGATGTAGGTGAATAGATCGTGAGTCTGGATGTAGGTGAATAAATCGTGAGTCTGGATGTAGGTGAATAGATCGAGAGTCTGGATGTAGGTGAATAGATCATGAGTCTGGATGTAGGTGAATAGATCGTGAGTCTGGATGTAGGTGAATAGATCGAGAGTCTGGATGTAGGTGAATAGATCGTGAGTCTGGATGTAGGTGAATAGATCATGAGTCTGGATGTAGGTGATTACATCGTGTGTCTGGATGTAGGTGAAAAGGTCGTTAATGTGGAAGTAAGAAAACTGAAAATCATAGCTGGACGTGGTACTTGTTGTGCGAGGGTTAGAACATGTGATCTGAAGCCGAATATGCAGCAGTGAATGATCTGGCAGGGGTCACCGACTCCCAGCTGGATTAGTGACTCATAACTGATCAAAATCATATTCTTCCTCCAAATGATGACCCTGGAAATGTACTGCAGCTATGCAGTCTTGCTAAGAGATTAGTGATCGAGGAGAAAATTCTGACATGGTCCTAAAAATGTCGTGCTGAAATCGGATGTGTCCGACTGAAAATCGCAGCCTAGCTGTAATTTACCACACATCTTCACAATGTTCTCTTCAGAATGAATGCTTTTAAAAAAAAGAAGAAAAAGAAGAAGATGAAGAAGAAAAAGAGCATGATAAGAGTAAATTGGCAGAGCGATAGTTATGAGATGTAAAGATTGTAAGTTCATGGTGTATGTTACGTAAGCGTCATTACTGTACACCTTGTAGAACCAAAGGTGATGAATCCCTCTCCCCCTTGCTATCTCTATAACATTGTGTCTTTCTCAGCAAATGACGAACAGTAAGGCTAATGATGGTTGTTGTAGATCGCTGGTTCGTCTTCTAACTCGCTCATCGCTGCTTAACCCACGTTTAATTTTACACTTGTTTAATCTGTGAGTTGTCAGTTCATCCATTGCAGTGTCATCACATCATCCACCAGGCTGCCATTGATTGGTGTCAATATCTCCCTACCATTATACGAGGACGATTTGAAAAGATTTACCTCCAGCGCCATAACTATGACAACAGTGCTCAGTGCCGTGACACAAAATCTATGTAAAAATAACTCAAATGAAGTGACTAAATAGGCATGTAGTGGCATGCGCCTGGAAAGTGACGCATGTGGACAGCAGACAGTAAAATGGCAGCTTACATAGAAATACGGTTACAATTTGTCCGCTGATTGAATTCCTGATGACGGAAGGTTGTGTGTCCATCGACTACGCATCGAAGAATGACGGCGCTATATGGTAGCGCCTGTGTAGATGTCAGTACTGTCAGGAGGTGGACACGGACTGGAAAATGTGACAATCCAGCCACGGAGAACCAACATGATAAGACTCGCAGCGGACAACCGATCACAGCTTCGTGCAAATCGTCGTGTCAAGCAGAAAGATATTGCGTAATGGTAATGATTTTGATTGAGCAAGTCCATCACATTATTCATGCCCTGCTTGGGTATAGAAATTGTGCAATGCCTGCCCACCCTCGAGTCGACAAACAGTGGCTGCATTGATGCGTCTAAAGTTTAACGACAGTTTAACGTACCAATTGTACCACGCCTATCTGACACCTTGTGACTTCTTCTTTTTCCCGAACCTGAGGGTTAATCTCAAGGGACACCGTTACGCTTCTGGCGAGGAAGTGCAAGCAATTGTGCGTACCTTGTTTCGGGAGAAAACGACTGATTTTTCCTCGACGGGATGCAACAACTTGTCCGACGATGGCGGTTGTATCTGGACCGGGATGGTGACTACATTGAAAAATAATGACACGTCACCTAAACGAGATTCTTAACTTTAAGAGAATGTATAGGTGATGTGTAAATCTTGCACTTTAATTAAATATCTCCTCAAAGGCAGAACTTTTCAAATCGCCCTTTAGGGATCAAGATGATGAGCAGCTCATGAGCTGCAGTGGTCAGCGACTCATAGCTGACTGCTAGCGTCAGGGCCAGCGAACCAAAGCTGCCAAGACGCTTCTACACCTCCACGCTGTGATCCTGGATAACAGACTGTAGCAGGGCAGACTGGCTAAGGAGAAGGGATCGAAGAGGGAATGCTAACCCGGTACTCAAAAAATGCTTGCTGAAGTCGGATGTGTTGGACCGAAAGGTGCAAATATCGCAGTCGAGCTGTAAACTACGACACAACGCATTCTGTTCTCTGGACTACATTCTGCTACTTAAGCCCTTTCAGTGTTTGGTAGTGGGAGATTGAGAATGAACGAAGCCAAGCCAAGACAAATCGCCCTTTAATAATGTCCCTACTATGGATGTGTTCAATTCCAAGATGTTAATTATATTGATGATAGTTCCGATCATTCCGCAAGTCACATTGGAACTGCAAACATTTTTCTAACAGGACCGAGACAAGGCGCGCAAGCTTCACGAGAGTGCTGGCCTCAAGTTCTTTGAGTGCTACGTGGACACACCCATCGAGATTTGTGAACAGAGAGATGTCAAGGGACTGTATAAGAAGGCCAGAGCTGGTCTTATCAAAGGTGAATGCAGCTTTACCTGTCCCCATCGGATCTTGTCTTTCAACATTTCTATTTAGGCCAGTGTAAGTTAAGGCCATATCTTTTTTTTTTTTTTTTTTTTTTTTTTAATTTGTTTTTTTTTTGCGTTCGCCTTATTCTGAAATCCCTAAGCGGTGTGCGTTGCACTGTGGTTTTTATTTTGCGCCTGTCGACCCAGTGCATCCGACTTCAGCATGTATTTTTTGTAAGGGTCTGCTTCCTCTTGTATTTTTTAAGGCTTTGTTTCACCGGGGTAACGGCCATTGCGGTAATGGGAATTGAACCCAGTACCTTCAGTTTGAGAGCCGTTCCGCTTAACCACTAGCCCTAACCGTCCCTAATGCCATATCTGATAACAATACACATAATAAGCTCTTTTAAACTCGATTTCTAGGATTAATATCAATTATTAATGCATCTTAATCCAAATATAATAATAGCCGTTCACCGCAATCGATGAGGGCAACAGCAGTCAGACATGTCGTTTTGCACACGGTGAGTCTGGAGGTGGCTGTGTATTGTCCAATTCTGGCACAAAAATCCCTTCCATGTATTCAGCATGTAGGGTCAGAGTTGGACACGTGAGTGTCAAATGTTTTGGTCTTTTTACACAGTACGTTTTTGGAGGACCCGGAATTTCTCAGCAATGTAGGTGCCTCTGATGGTGGTTCTTCGCCAACGCTGCCGGTCCTGCGCCATTATCTCTCATGAATTTACATCGATACTGAAGCGTGTCAGATTAATTTTGAGATAGTCCTTGGGCAGCGCATGAGCTGCAGTGGTCAGCGACCCATAGCTGACTGCTAGCGTCAGTTCCAGCGAACCAGAGCTGCCAAGACCCTTCTACACCTCCACGAGGTGATCCTGGATAACAGCCTGCAGCAGGGCAGACTGGCTAAGGAGAAGGGATCGAAGAGGGAATGCTAATCCTGTACTCAAAAAATGCTTGCTGAAGTCGGATGTGTTGGACCGAAAGATCTAAATATCGCAGTCAAGCTGTAAACTACGACACCACGCATTCCGTTCTCTGGACTACATTCTGCTACTTAAGCCCTTTCAGGGTTTGGTAGTGGCTGCAGCTCATTTGAGACCATGGGGTCGCTTGAAACCTGCGAGACTCGAACTCGTTTCCGTTCATCGATTTGAGAGGCGAGTGTCTTGCCTCTCGACCACAAAAACCCTATACTGCTCGATTAACTTATGGAAGAACTTACCAACTAGGGTAGAAACTTCTCAAACATCCACATTACATTGCTGACTTACACCTGGGCGATTTCTACCTGTTCATTGGATTAAAAACTCGCCCTGGCCGGAGACATTTCGCTAATGACAAAGAGGCTGAACATCAAGTGCAAATGTCGCAGAGACAGTAGACCTAAAACTAATATGCTGCAGGTTTTGGTGCCTCTATAAAGCGATGTTGGGGGACATTATGTTGAGAAACAAGAAACAATTTAAGTGCAATATTAAATGGTTTTCAATTACGTGTCTCATTTAGTTATGTTTTTTTTAAATAGCTGTTTGTGACCTATTTACTGACTTGTGTTCGCATATGGTTCAACAACGTGATGTGTAGTCAATAATATGAGGCATGTTCAAATGAGACCAGCCCAAACTGCACCAAGTGAACATATGTACCCCTGAACATATGCTGCAAAACTGCCCGACATACGAGGACCAGAGATAGCAGATGTGGCCATCACCAGTGGCAACACCAGACAAGCTAAATGGCAGTGTCGACAGCCTCAGGATGACCGCTGTTTTTTTTCGAAAAAAATAAAGGCTGATGTCTGACTGCGTACGATGAAGAAGAAGAAGAACATATTAACGGTGCTTATGGTGAGGTTACTGCTAGTTTAAAAAGCCCATACCAACCGTCAAATTTGCAAAATTCCATTATCCTACGACTCATAATTTCCTCAGCAGACCGTTGAAAATATGGCGGGTGTGATACGGAATCCGTCCAGAGTTGATCAGCGAGCGGTGATTCGGTTTCTAACAGCTGAAAGATGTCGACTAGTTGACATTCATCGCATAATGCAGGCAGTGTATGGGGACAAAAGTGTCTTGAAGACAACAATGAAGAGCCGGACAACGCTGTTTAAAGAAGGACGTGAGTTAATGCAAAAATATGCCCTTGACCTGGTCTCGGAAGATCTTTCGTTAACTCACGCCCTTCTTTAAACATCGTTTTCCAGTTCTTCACTGTTGTGATCGGCACACTTTTGTCACCATACACTGCCTGCATTTTGCAATGAATGTCAACTGGTCGACATCCTTCAGCTGTTAGAAACCGAATCACCGCTCGCTGATCAACTCTGGACGCATTCAGTATCACACCCGCCATGTTTTGAACGGTCTGCTGAGGAAACTTTGAGTCAGAGGATAATGAAATTTTGCAAATTTTATGGTTGGTATGTGCTGTTTACACCAGAAGAGACGTCATCATCCGCATCGTACGTATGTTCACTTGTTGCAGTTTGGTCCGGTTTAATTTGAACACGCCTCGTAATTGTTCTAAACTTCCTGCCACAACACGTTTTATTCCTCCAACTTCTAGTGTGTAATCTGAGGATGTGTTTTCTAATAGGTTTCACTGGTGTCGATCAGCCATATGAAGAACCAAAATCCCCAGACGTTGATCTCAAAGCTGGAGTACTTCCTGTTGATGACTGTGTCCAGGAAGTCGTTGCCCTTCTTACAGATCATGTAAGTGTCACTCAATACTGGACATTCTTGAAAATATTATAAAAAATGCTGGATTTTGACATGAACTAAACAAATTACAGCAGAGGTTCCCAAACGTTTTCAGTTCACGGCGCCTTTAGTGTGCCAGGATTTTCCCCACTGCGACCAGAGCCAGAACAAAAGCTAGCAGCCCTCCCTGGAAACGGGCTGCTTTCATGACAGCTTGGCTAACAAGGTTGGGAATCGATGTGATCCCCATAGTATTGAGTGACACGCAGATGAAGCCAAGCATAGCACAGCCATCTACCTTCATCAGCGCGCTTGGGATGTGAGGAAAGCTACTTCAACCCGCCACTTAATGTCCTTTTCAGGAAGCACAAAAGAGTAACACACTCATTATGGGAATTCGCAAACAACAACAGCAACAACCTAAAATTTGCAGTACGCAGTTGGTGCGGTTAGGTTGGTTAACTTCACAAAATTAATGAACCACGCATTTCAAATTCACAAGCAATTTATATTTTTTAAATATTAAATAAGTACCTGTTCTGAACAATCATATCATTAAGTAAATAAGGAAGACGGCGTGGGCTAGTGGTTTACGTGACACGGCTCACAACCAAAAGGTGCTGGGATCCATCCCCATCCCAGCACCGGCCGTTACCTCGGGGAAGCAAAACCCTTGGAAAATGCAGGAGGAAGCAGACCAATTCATAAAATGCATACCCAAGTAGGATACATTGGGCCGACAGGCGAAAAATAAAAACCTTAGTGCAACGCACACCGCCTTGGGGAATAGAGAATTAGGTGAACACAATAAAAAAAAATTGTTATACAAATTTTGTAAATGAATCGTAATTAGTTGAATGAATGAACATGTTGTTTACTTCACATCTTCTCATATCGTGAAATCAAACTGGACACACCCACCAAAATCTCATGTTCCGGGTTGATTTTCACATAATACTTGCATGTAATAGTTACGACCACCAGAAACCCAGCTTTGCACAAAATATGGCGTCACAAATGGATTTAAGATTTGTTAAGCTTTATCATTATCTTTTACTAATTAAAAAGATGTGTTTCCTGATGTCAGGTTTTCTCTTCAATCGTCGCAGGACAGCTGAATATGGTTTTCTTCTTTTGCAGAAGTACATTCAGATGGAGTTTTTGCCCCAAACGTGTATTGAATTCATGTCAACGTGTTGATATTATCTTCTTGAAAGTATTTTTCTTCTTCTTCGTACGTTGTCAGACGTCAACTTGAATTTGTTTGAAGAAAGCAGCTGTCATCCTGAGGCTGTCGACACTGCCATAGAGCTTGTCTAGTGTTAGCACTGGTAAGGGCCGCATGTGCTTTCTCTGGTCCTCGTATGTCGGGCAATTTTGCAGCAGATGTTCAGCGGTCATTTTCCCTGTACCACAGATGCATTCATCAGTAGCACCTATCTTCAGTTTATTGAATAGATGGTACCTCAGTCTGTTGTGGCCTGTGCGGAGTCTGAAGACCACGACCTGCTCTCTTCTGTCCAACTGGTAATAGGCATCATTTGTTGTGTAGCCAGTATGCTGTTTCCCATTTGGCCGTGTATCTGGCCCTAATAAACATTATGGACTCTTCGTAGGTCACACTAGAATCTGGTTGTGGTAACCTTGCAGAAAGTATTTTTCCAACTAGTGGATAAACTTCTTAAACCACATTGGCTAAGTGTAATTTCAGTGAAGATGTTGGAATATGTCAAACCGCTTGTATTAATCAGCAACTCTGGCAAGCAGTTTAGGAACTACTGAGTTACAGCTTTAAAGCATCGCATTCTTAAGGGGCCTCGTAAATACTTCGAATTTTGTTTCTGTTATTTTCAGTTAACAATTGCCATATACGGCAGGTACAGCCTCACGTACTATATGGCCTTGCTAACTCCAAATCCAACTGTGTTTTTAATTACATTTTATATAAGTATTTGTTGATTGTGAAATGATTTCAACAACAGTTTTACAATTTTCTTACATTTTTTTAATGTTTAGGAACGTTGTGTTACCACTTTTTTTTTAAAACTTAGAAGCGAAACATGGACAATGAAATAAACACACAACGGTGAGTTGCAAGCTTAAGAAAGAATATCTCTTGTGAAGAAAGTCCAGGTAACAAGAAAAGATGAAGGTCCACAATAAGACGATAGAACAATACCTTCAAATCTAGCCGAGTGGAGCTGTCCCCATTGACATGTTTTAGACTCTGACTGTATATGGGGAAGACCAAGAATTGTCTCGATTGTCATGATTTGGGCTCTGACTGTAAATGAGGAAGACCAGGAATTGTCTCCATTGACACGATTTGAGCTGAGGATAAATGGCGAAAGACCAGGAATTGTCCCAATCGACATGATTTGGGTTGTGATGGAAAATGGGCGAAGAATAGCTACCACATGAAACATTGGAAGAAAATCGACTTTCGGGATGATACGATGTTCAATAGGTGGACTACATGAAACACCCTTTCAAGTACTGACAACTATACTAGAAACTAGCAAAAAGGAATGCTACTGATTGTTTAGCATGGTGATTTATGTGGCTAACATCTAAACTCCATCACAGAAGTGAAGTAAGAAAATAAGTTAAAATACCGTTTTTCTTCAAATCAATCAAAGCCCTTCAACGCCTGCGCATCATTCATCGTTAACAAATGATCGCCATCATTCCTTCCGCTTTTATGTTGATTTCTAATCCCCATCTATGTGAGTGGTTAGATCTGAAAATTCTTCTTTTACATTGAGGATTCCAGAACAACGATGTCTTACAATGCTGTCATCTGTTTTCAGTAAGGTGTGTCCCACTAATCACTTGGAGCCGCGTAGCGCAGTGGTTAGCGCGCTGGCTTCGCATCTGAGTGATTCTGGGTTCATTTCCCGGTTGAGGCGGAAATGTTTTTTCATACTACAACGGGTCCCGAGTCAACCCAACCTTAAATGGGTACCGGTTCAGTCCGAGAAATAAAAACGGCGAGTGAGAGGAGATGGCTACCCGCCCTCATATAGCCGAGCCTTTGAAATGTGAAATCGCTAACACCTCAAACCCCCCCCCCCCCCCCCCCCCCCCTTACGGCAGTAATACTGTGGGTTACTTTACTTTTTTTTTTATCCATCACCAGCGCCTTCTATTTGTCCACTTCTTCCCGACAGATCTATATTAGTGACAATCATACTTCTTCTTCGTTTGTTATCAATCTCCGGCTACCTAGTCTGAAAATGGGCTTTGCAGGTAGCAGGATGTTATCTGGATAATGGATTGCGATGTTTAATAATTTACGGGTTGATAGCGATATTTGCACCTTTGCATCCGAAACATCAAATTGCAGAAGTCCAGATCATCAATTGGTTGTGAGACAGAAGAGCCAGGTCATCAGTCCTGATCATCAATTGGTTGTGAGACAGAAGAGCTAGGTCATCAGGGGACGGCGTGGCCTAGTGGTTAAGTGGCATGGCTCACAACCAGAATGTGCTGGGTTCGATCCCCATCACAGCACCGGCCGTTACCCCGGGGAAGCAAACCCTTAGAAAATGCAGGAGGAAGCAGACCCTTACATAAAATGCATGCTGAAGTCGGATGCACTGGGCCTACAGGTGCAAAATAAAAACCACAGTGTAACGCACACACGCCTTGGGGAATAGATAAATAAGGCGAACGCAAAAACAAAACAAAAATCAGTCCTGTCATCAATTGGCTGTGAGACAGAAGAGCCAGGTCATCAGTCCAGATCATCAATTGGTTGTGAGACAGAAGAGCCAGGTCATCAGTCCAGATCATCAATTGGTTGTGAAACTGAAGAGCCAGATCATCAGTCCAGATCATCAATTAGTTGTGAGACAGAAGAGCCAGGTCATCAGTCCAGATCATCAATTAGTTGTGAGACAGAAGAGCCAGGTCATCAGTCCAGATCATCAATTGGTTGTGAGACAGAAGAGCTAGGTCATGAGCAAAGTCCAGATTATCAATTGGCTGTGAGACAGAAGAATCAAGTCATGAGCAAAGTCCAGATCATCAATTCTTTTTTGCCTAAAGCCATTTAACTTAACTTCATTATACTGATTTAGAAGGATCTACAGTGTCTGTATACAACCAGTTTATTCCACTCCACCAATACTGAATTGCCGTGAGCATCCAGTCTATTTTTCAATGCATTACCTGACCCTGCCCCCACTACATCTTGCGGCAATGCATTCCAAGAATTCAATTCCATATGTAGAAGTCGTATTTCCTACAAACATAATAATTTTACAATTCATTCAGTATCAATAGCATTAAATAAAATTACACAAAATCAATAAATATCAGTAAGCTGAATGATTAACTATCAAACTCAAGAAGAAGTTTGTTCTGTTTTTGTATTTTCGGTTGTTTTTTTGTTGTTGTTTGTTTTGTTTTGTTTTTTTGTTTTTTTGTTGTTGTTTTTTTTTTTTGGGGGGGGGGGGGGGGGCTCTCGTTCGCATTATTTCTCTAATCCCTAAGGTGGTGTGCGTTGCACTGTGGTTTTTATTTTGCGCCTATCGGCCCAGTACATCCGACTTCAGCATGCATTTTATGTAAGGGTCTGCATCCTCCTGTATTTTCTAAGGGTTTGCTTCCCCGGGGTAACGGCCGGTGCTGTGATGGGGATCGAACCCAGCACCTTCGGATTGTGAGCCGTACCACTTAACCACTAGGCCACGCCGTCCCCAAGAAGAAGTATGAATGGTTAATCAATATCATAATGTGGCACATTTGAGACAGTTTAAGAGACTTAACTTAACTTAACTTAAGTTAACGTCTTTATACTGGTTTATAAGACTATGCAGAGTCTGTATACAACCAGTTTCATTTACATTTCCTTGCTCTATAAGCTATGCGCATCCAATCTATTCTTAAATGCATTTTAAGCATTCACCACTCTCTGACTAAAAATATATTTCCTAATATCTAATATGTACCTTTTGTTAATTAATTTGTGAAAGTGCCCTCTTGTTCTTGTAGGTGGTTGTATTTTGAAAAATGTGTTAAAGTATAATTTATCCTTTCCTTTGATTAACTTATATATAAACCTGTATTAAGACACCTAGAATTAGTATCTTTTCTAGACACTGTAGGTCGGTTTTTCAAAGTCTTTCCTCATAACTGTAATTCTAGAATCCCACTATCAGCTTTGGTCCAAGCAATTTTTAAATAGTGCACAATGTTCTTGCTGTAAAACAGAATTTCTGGTTTATTTATTTATTTATTTATTTTTTTTGCGTTCACCTTATTTCTCTATTCCCCAAGGCGTATGTGCATTACACTGTGGTTTTTATTTTGCGCCTGTCGGCCCAGTGCATCTGACTTCAGCATGCATTTTATGTAAGGGTCTGCTTCCTCCTGCATTTTCTAAGGGTTTGCTTCCCCGGGGTAACGGCCGGTGCTGTGATGGGGATCGAACCCAGCACCTTCTGGTTGTGAGCCGTGCCACTTAACCACTAGGCCACGCCGTCCCCTGTTTATTTATTTAAAAGTAAGTAATGTGTCTAGAAGCAGACTTACCTTTCATCATTGGGAATGAAATGTTAGAAATTTCAGTATACTAACCCACAGCTTGTGTGATGTGGTGTGGGACCAGTTCCCTTCTCTGCTGCCTTTTCTTTCCTTAACCATAATTCAAGTGCTCATTTACAGCTGGGTCGACCGGAGCGTGACGATTTCAGGAGTTGAACCCCATATCTTTAGAGTGAAAAGCAAGTGCTTTATAGTAGGTAAACTATTAATCTTTGAAGTTTAGAATGTAGGTCGAGCAGGAAGAGGCTCATATCCGAATGGTTCATTCACAAATACAACTTGCGAGTAACTATAGCAATAACAATATGATCTGCTCATAGAGTCTGAACACTTATGAGTAGTGATGTTGTTTCTGCTTACATCATAAATGACCCTTTAACTATCCTATTTACAGAAAATTGTACCACGAGGAACGCTTATGACAGTACGAGAGCTGTTTGTGCCAGAAAGTAGACGTGAAGCAGCCAGGGCAGAGGCTAGTAGCCTCCCTTTTGTTGAAATTACTGAGGTTAGATTAACTTTTGTTTCATATTTCAGTCAATCTTGTTTGAAATCTCTGGTCAAACAAAATTTCTGCAAAGTAAAAAAGTGCCTTTAAGTTTAATTTAGACGGCCTTATGGCAAAACTAGGGAAAAGCGGGATTAAAGGCAACATGCAAAGCGGGATTCAAGGCAACATGCAAAGCGGGGTTCAAGGCAACATGCAAAGCGGGATTCAAGGCAACAAGCAAAGCGGGATTCAAGGCAACATGCAAAGCTGGATCCAGTCATACCTGCACAATAGGAGAACAAGAGTCACCATCGACGGACAGAAGAGGAAGTGCTGCTCTATATGCAGACGATCTAGTACTCTGGTGCGCTGATGAACACGCCACTACATCAAACTATAGAATGTAGGTGGCAGCAGACATGGTGTCGGCGTGGCCAGAGAAATGGAATGTCACAATAAACACGAGACAAGACCTCCACGACGCTGTTTTCCTTTTCTCCAAAAGACCAAACAATCAACCTGCGCTTAAGAATGTCCGTGATCAAGGAAGAAAACTCCCCTACCTATCTTGGGGGGGGGGGGGGGGGGGATTCGATAAAAGACTTACTTGGAATAAAGACATTGGACATGCAGAAGGGAAGGCCCGAAGAAGGCTAGGTCTACTCAGAAAATTAGCAGGCATTAGCTGGGGAGCAAACGAAAGAAACCTTAAGAAAGTGTACAATGGAGTAATAAGACCTCACTTGGAGTTCGAATCTACAGCTTGGTCATCAGGTGCCAATACACATCTGCAGTCATTGGACACGGTGCAAAACCAAGCCCACAGGACTCATGAAAACTACGCTAATGTTAGAGATGCAGAAAGTTACTGGATTACAGACACTGTCCCATAAAAAAGACGCAAAAAGTATGTTCCGGGGGGAAAAGTACAAGGGTATGCTACAGCACCCAAATAAGGCAATACTAGAAGATTTGGCGTTGAGTCGTCTTAAACGAGACAGCTTTGAATACCGGGTAAACAGACTTAGAAGACAGCCCCAAGCAGACCTACCCATGAAGACAGCCCCAAGCAGACCTACCCATGAAGACAGCCCCAAGCAGACCTACCCATGAAGACAGCCCCAAGCAGACCTACCCATGAAGACAGCCCCAAGCAGACCTACCCATTAAGACAGCCCCAAGCAGACCTACCCATGAAGACAGCCCTAAGCAGACCTACCCATGAAGACAGCCCTAAGCAGATCTACCCATGAAGACAGCCCCAAGCAGACCTACCCATGAAGACAGCCCCAAGCAGACCTACCAATGAAGACAGCCCCAAGCAGACCTACCCATAAAGACAGCACCAAGCAGACCTACCCATGAAGACAGCCCCAAGCAGACCTACCCATGAAGACAGCCCCAAGCAGACCTACCCATGAAGACAGCCCCAAGCAGACCTACCCATGAAGACAGCCCCAAGCAGACCTACCCATGAAGACAGCCCCAAGCAGACCTACCCATGAAGACAGCCCCAAGCAGACCTACCCATGAAGACAGCACCAAGCAGACCTACCCATGAAGACAGCCCCAAGCAGACCTACCAATGAAGACCGCCCCAAGCAGAACTAACCATGAACACAGCTCCAAGCAGACCTACCCATGAAGACAGCCCCAAGCAGACCTACCCATGAAGACAGCCGCAAGCAGACCTACCCATGAATACAGCCCCAAGCAGACCTACCCATGAAGACAGCCCCAAGCAGACCTACCCATGAAGACAGCCCCAAGCAGACCTACCCATGAAGACAGCCCCAAGCAGACCTACCCATGAAGACAGCACCAAGCAGACCTACCCATGAAGACAGCCCCAAGCAGACCTACCCATGAAGACAGCCCCAAGCAGACCTACCCACGAAGACAGCCCCAAGCAGACCTACCCATGAAGACAACACCAAGCAGACCTACCCATGAAGACAGCCCCAAGCAGACCTACCCATGAAGACAGCCCCAAGCAGACCTACCCATGAAGACAGCCCCAAGCAGACCTACCCATGAAGACAGCCCCAAGCAGACCTACCCATGAAGACAGCACCAAGCAGACCTACCCATGAAGACAGCCCCAAGCAGACCTACCCATGAAGACAGCCCCAAGCAGACCTACCCATGAAGACAGCCCCAAGCAGACCTACCCATGACAGCCCCAAGCAGACCTACCCATGAAGACAGCCCCAAGCAGACCTACCCATGAAGACAGCCCCAAGCAGACCTACCAATGAAGACAGCCCCAAGCAGACCTACCCATGAAGACAGCACCAAGCAGACCTACCCATGAAGACAGCCCCAAGCAGACCTACCCATGAAGACAGCCGCAAGCAGACCTACCCATGAATACAGCCCCAAGCAGACCTACCCATGAAGACAGCCCCAAGCAGACCTACCCATGAAGACAGCCCCAAGCAGACCTACCCATGAAGACAGCCCCAAGCAGACCTACCCATGAAGACAGCACCAAGCAGACCTACCCATGAAGACAGCCCCAAGCAGACCTACCCATGAAGACAGCCCCAAGCAGACCTACCCACGAAGACAGCCCCAAGCAGACCTACCCATGAAGACAACACCAAGCAGACCTACCCATGAAGACAGCCCCAAGCAGACCTACCCATGAAGACAACACCAAACAGACCTACCCATGAAGACAACACCAAGCAGACCTACCCATGAAGACAACACCAAGCAGACCTACCCATGAAGACAACACCAAGCAGACCTACCCATGAAGACAACACCAAGCAGACCTACCCATAAAGACAGCCCCAAGCAGACCTAACCATGAAGACAACACCAAGCAGACCTACCCATGAAGACAACACCAAGCAGACCTACCCATGAAGACAACCCCAAGCAGACCTACCCATGAAGACAACACCAAGCAGACCTACCCATGAAGACAACACCAAGCAGACCTACCCATGAAGACAGCCCCAAGCAGACCTACCCATGAAGACAACACCAAGCAGACCTACCCATGAGGACAACACCAAGCGGACCTACCCATGAAGACAACACCAAGCAGACCTACCCATGAAGACAACACCAAGCAGACCTACCCATGAAGACAACACCAAGCAGACCTACCCATGAAGACAGCCCCAAGCAGACCTACCCATGAAGACAACACCAAGCAGACCTACCCATGAAGACAACACCAAGCAGACCTACCCATGACAACACCAAGCAGACCTACCCATGACAGCCCCAAGCAGACCTACCCATGAAGACAACACCAAGCAGACCTACCCATGAAGACAACACCAAGCAGACCTACCCATGACAGCCCCAAGCAGACCTACCCATGAAGACAACACCAAGCAGACCTACCCATGAAGACAACACCAAGCAGACCTACCCATGAAGACAACACCAAGCAGACCTACCCATGAAGACAACACCAAGCAGACCTACCCATGACAACACCAAGCAGACCTACCCATGAAGACAACACCAAGCAGAACTACCCATGAAGACAACACCAAGCAGACCTACCCATGAAGACACCAAGCAGACCTACCCATGAAGACATCACCAAGCAGACCTACCCAAGACAGCACCAAGCAGACCTACCCATGAAGACAGCCCCAAGCAGACCTACCCATGAAGACAGCCCCAAGCAGACCTACCCATGAAGACAGCACAGCTGAAGCCCAACCTATAGCCAATACCATGGGAAGAGGACAATGAAATCAAACAGATAAATACATCAGTCACTGGTCTCACGACTACATCCAGCTGAAAAAGTGAACTGCTACACTGAGTATGATCGAAGAAAACTATCATAAACAATCGTGGATACATGCCTACACAGATGGATCAGCAACAAATGCTGGCAAGAATGGAGGCGCTGGAATCTTTATAACATACCCTGAGGACCATTGTGAGACAAGGAGTGTCCACTGGTAAATTCTGCTTTAACTATACAGCTGAGGTTCAAGCTCTCAAACAGGCTGCCAACATGATCCAGAACGGGAATTCTGATTGCCACCAAGTAGTCATCGTCACAGACGCATTATCTGTACTGCAAGCTCTTAAGGGTGGTAAACTTTCGAACTATACTCCAGTGGATGCCATCCCACTGAGGCGTGCCTGGAAATGAGAGGGCAGATGGGCTTGTAAGGAGGGAAGGAGAATGTGAACAAGAAGCGAAATCACATACTTTGAGAAAAAGAGAGTTGTCCAGTTTGTCAGGAGAGAACAGAACCAACCCAACGATGACTACCACACCCTTGACCGGCAAGGGCAGACTGCCATTCTTCGCCTCAGGACTGGGCATAATAGACTGAATAGACATATGTACAGGCTTCGTCTGTCTGCTGAGCATGATTTGCAGGACTGTCCTCTGTATGGTCAGTTAAGGAGGATACACTGACCAAATGATTCGACACTACAATCAAAGCTGTATGGAGATAAAGAGCAACTAAAGTCAACGGTCGAGTTCATCGCGGAAATTCGAATGGTGGTGTAAACATCTATGATGTGATCACAAGAAGAAGAAGAAGAAGAAGAAGAAGTAGTAGTTTAATTTAGCTAAATTTACGGCTCGGAGTAGTGGGAGAACGATCAAGGAGGAGTGTGGGGAATTCACGGTAACACAAGTAGTCTGACCATGGAGATCATGGCTGTTACGAAGGCGAAGGTCGTACTGAAATCTATATATAGATGGAGTATATATATATATATATATATATATATATATATATATATATATATATATATATATATATATATACATACATATATATATATATATATATATATATGTATGTGCGTGTGTGTGTGTATGTGTGTGTTGTTGTTTCGAATACCCACAATGAGTAGGTTTACTCTTTTGTGCGCCCTTAAAAGGACGTTAAGTGGTGGATTGCAGTGGCTTTCCTCACATCCTAAGAATGCTGATGAATGTGGACCAGGGTCCTCTGGGCGGTTGTGCTATACTTGGCTTCATCTGCGTGTCACTCACTACTATGGGGATCACGCCAGGCTGCCATGTTTCGACTGACCCTGAATAACATGTCTGATCAGTATATTTTGCCTGGCCAGACGTTAGTCTTCCTCTTCAATGTTTTTATCTGATAATGATAGGTGCCCATCACAAGCAAAGATGGTAACATCATAAGAATTGTGCTGTGTGATGTGTTCTCTTATGGGTTTAAAAGCCAATTCTGGTGCAGCAGACTCTGCCACACTTGAGACAAACATGGGAGGAGTTAGTTATGGAATCGGCACACCTTCTGCTCTCTCGAGCAGTATGCTTTCTCTGAGCCTGTGCAATTGAGGTTTCAATCTGTGATCTTAGCCCCATTGGTGATGCTAGCGCCAGATGCAATGGATCTGCAAGTAATTCCTGAGAGATGTCATCAAAATTTACGTTTTTCGGAGATGCTTTCAAAGAGTCAATGTAGCATTTCTTCTGTTACCCTAATGAGCATATTTACCTGTTCTGAGCTCACAGTATAACAGCTGATTGTGGATACGCATGCAAACAACATGTCCCATCCATCTCATCTGGGGCTTTTTACACAAAAAATAGTGCTTATTACCAGATGAACAGAAGAGAGCAGGTGGTGGTCTTCAGACTCCGCACAGGCCACAACAGACAGAGGTGCCATCTATTCAATACACTGAAGGTAGGTGCTACTGTGGTACATGGAAAATGACCGTTGAACATCTGCTGCAAAATTGCCCGACATACGAGGACCAGAGAAAGCACAAGTGGCCATCACCAGTGCCAACACTAGACAAGCTGCATGGCAGTGTAGACAGCCTCAGGATGATCCAAATTCAAGTTGACGTCTGGCAGCGTACGAAACAGATCTGAGGCTTTTGTAGAAGTGTATAGGGGTTCAACCTGATAGTCTTGCTAAGAATGTTAAAGCTAGGTCCTTTGTCGAATCCACCCAATCCTTTGTCATGCCACCCATTCCTTTGTTCTGCCACCCAATTCTTTGTCCTGCCACCTAATCCTTTGTCCTGCCACCTAATCCTTTGTCCTGCCACCCAATCCTTTGTCCTGCCACCCAATCCTATGCAGACATCTCAAGTGAAAACGAAATAGCTGTTTTGCATGCCTATACAGTATACACTGTTCATGTTCACATGCATGCAGTAGAGTGAGTTAACACTACAGAATTATACACTTTTACCTTGCTGGTGATACTAATGGTTTAATGGTTCCAGACGTTTATTGGCAGCCATCCCAAACGCAGAGCTCACCTTTGCAATCCTGTAATTTTAAATCAATATTTTTTAAAACACCATTTTAAGTTGTATCTTATTTTGTTTGAAACTGCCCATTTACTTTATGACAGCGAGGGTCTCCGTATCCAGGCAGCCCATAATAGACGTGCAAACAGGAAGTCTAGATCAGAGACAACTGCTGACTAAATTTGCCAGTCGAGGCCTAGATCTTTCCAGGCTAATATTGGCTTGATCAGTCATGAGCGCACACATACTCAAGGTTGCATTATGACATGTGATGATAGTGATGGTCTTCATCAATGATGATGGACAAATTATTATTATTATTATTATTACATTATGACAATTTATAAACTTGAGTATCACTCTTTTACTGTCAAAACAGCTGGACTTACAGTGGACTCAAGTGCTTGCAGAGGGCTGGGCCACTCCAATTTCTGGGTTCATGAGAGAGAGGGAATATTTGCAGACTCAACACTTTGGGTGTCTGCTTGATGGTATACGCCTATTCCATGTTTGAATTAATTTATGTGTCCTCTGTCTATATATTTTCTGGATTACTGAATGGACCACTGCGAGCCCCAACTTTGTTTCCAGTGTTCTCTTCTTGGGCCATGGTGGACCAATTAGCCATAAGTTTCCCATCTGAAGCATTGAGGATGTTGTTTCTGAGTTTGCTGGTGTCAGCTCATCAATCTGCTGGTCTACCCCATGGTTGTTTCCTGCCTCGTGGGTACCGGACTGATCTTGTGGTGCTCACAAGTCGTCCGTTCTTCGAACCAGGTGGTCAGCTCAGCAATGTTGGTGGTCAACCCCATGGGCATTTTCTGTCTCGTGGGTACCGGACTGTTCTTGTGGTGCTCACAAGTCGTCCGTTCTTCAAACCAGGTGGTCATCTCAGCAATGTTGTGGTCAACCCCATGGTCATTTCTTGGCTCGTGGGTACCGGACTGTTCTTGTGGTGCTCACAAGTCGTCCGTTCTTCGAAGCAGGTGGTCAGCTCAGCAATGTTGGTGGTCAACCCCATGGTCATTTCTTGGCTTGGGGGTACCAGACTGTTCTTGTGGTGCTCACCAGTCATCCGTTCTTCGAAGCAGGTGGTCAGCTCAGCAATGTTTTATCTGATCTGTATAAGCGGCTGCATCCTTCACCAATGACATTTGTTGTGCATCGATGTAGTGAGGACCTCTCATATGTTGGTTGTGGAGTGTGAGGCTGATCATGTGTCTCTTAAGGAAGGCTTGGGTGACTTTTCAGTTTGGACTCCAAAAATGACCAAGTTTTTGTGGCGTAGATCATTGCAGAGAGTATTGTGGAGTTGAAGAGGGAGGCGTGCAGGCTCTGGTTGTGGGCATAGTCTAATGCTGTCTTTATTGATGAGAAAGTCACCAAGCAGATATTACAGATATCACAGCCTCGCTGTAAACTATGATATAATGTTACAACATCCTTTTCAAGAAGAATGCCAAAGAAGAAGAAATATGTCAATGAAAACCTTTATAGCCCCCTCTGGAGCATATGTATTCAACAAATATACGCCAAATCTTCCTGTCAAGGGTCAACCACATCTTCCATCTCTTTGATATTTGCCTCAAGCTCTCTATACCATAAATGAGTAGGTCTGCCTCTACTTCTCTTGTCTCTGATGTTCGGGAACAGAGACTATTTTGTAATGCTAACATTTGATTTCTTTATGTATGATCTATCTAAAGCCATCACCTCGACTTCATGTCCTGATTTACTGGTATCTGTCCGGTTCTCTCCCATAGACCAACATTATTGATCTAATAATGGGTCAGGGTCAAGTTGTTGTTATGTACTGGCCAAGACCCCCACCTCACTTCCATGCAGGTCTCTCTGGCAATAGGTTGTTTTTATGACAGCCTGACTTATGAGGTGGGGAATTGACATGATCACTGCAGTAGTGAGTGGTACTCAGATGACATCTAGCATAGCACAACTGCCTGGAGGGCCATGGTTCAGCTTCATCGGCAGAATTTGAGGAAAGCTACTGCAACCCACCACTTAATGCACTTTAAGGGCACATAGCCCACCACTTAATCCACTTTAAGGGCACATAATCCACCACTTAATACACTTTAAGGGCACATAGCCCACCACTTAATCCACTTTAAGGGCACATAGCCCACCACTTAATCCACTTTAAGGGCACATAACCCACCACTTAATGCACTTTAAGGGCACATAGCCCACCACTTAATCCACTTTAAGGGCACATAGCCCACCACTTAATCCACTTTAAGGGCACATAACCCACCACTTAATACACTTTAAGGGCACATAACCCACCACTTAATACACTTTAAGGGCACATAACCCACCACTTAATCCACTTTAAGGGCACATAACCCACCACTTAATACACTTAGGGCACATAACCCACCACTTAATACACTTTAAGGGCACATAACCCACCACTTAATACACTTTAAGGGCACATAACCCACCACTTAATATTCTTTTAAGGGCACATAACCCACCACTTAATATACTTTAAGGGCACATAACCCACCACTTAATACACTTTAAGGGCACATAATCTTACTGACTGTGGACGTTTAATTAACAATAACTTTATACCATTTCAATCCCTGCATTCTGCGCAGACACCCAATTATGAAAGTCTGAACCTTTGCTGTAATCTTTTTTGTGGTCATCCATATTTCAGAGCCGTACTACTTCTTCTTCATTGATCGTTCTCAAACTCCTGCTACCAAGCCCTGAAAGTAGCGGGATGTTGTCCAGAGAACAGAAAATGTTGTGTCATAGTTTACAGCTTGACTGCAATGTTTACACCTTTCGGTCTGACACATCTGACTTCAGAATGCATTTGTTAGTACCGGGTTAGCCTTCCCTCTTCGATCACTTCTCCTTAGCTAGTCTGCCTGTTATCCAGGATTACCAATTGGTAGTGTAGAAGTGTCTTGGCAGCTCTGGGGCGCTGGCCCTGATGCTAGCAGTCAACTATGGGTAACTAACCGCTGCAGCTCATGTACTGCTCAGCATCTTGATCCCAGAGCTATACAATAGAACCAACTTTACATTGGAGTTTAGAATTGTTATTTCTACCAGAAGATCAAAAGTATAAGAGACAAAGATGATTGCTACAATCCAACACAAATTATAAACCTTGACAATGGAGTTTCACAACTTGTCCTGAACTTCCCAATTTACCATCAACTGGGGTTAGATGAGTTAAAACAAGAAGTTAAAACCAAACATCAGGCTTTCATAAATGAGAAGCACTGTACAAGATGTTCCACTCAACAAATGTCTGCGACCTGACGAGATCCCTGTTGAATTAATCAAAGCAGTCAATGAGGTAGGGATATTGTGGCTACAAAGATTGTATAACGTAGTATGTACCACGCAGTAGAAAGCCAGACGATTGGAAAAATGCATTAATTTCAATATGAAAAAAGAAGGGTAGCTAGCAAAAGAGACTGTACAAAATACAAAGGAATGTGACTCTTAGACCCCACAAGCAAAATATTTAGTAAAATCCTAGAAAAAAAAGTACGCTATCTCATTGATCCACAACTCAACGATACACTGATGGATTTAGAAAGAATAAAAGCTGTACGGATGCAATTTTTGCTCTTAGACAATTGGTGAAGAAAACAATTGAATACGATCAGGAACTGTATGTTGCATTTGTAGATCAAGAAAAAGCTTTTGACTTGGTAGATAGACATGATCTATGGAAAATATTGGCTCACTATGGAGTAAATCATCAACCTAAGTAAAAGAATTAACATTGATAGCCAGTGCTTTGTTAGAACAATAACCAGACTCTCAGAAAAATTTGGAGTATGACAAGGATGTGTGCTATCCACTTTGTTGTTCATTACATATGTAGACCACATATATAAAACAACAAACAAACAACCAACCAAAAAGAAGGAAACAACATTGGTGAACTCTTAAACGAACTTCTTTTCGCAAACAATCAAGCTGGCATAGCAACTTCAGAAATACAATTGCTAACAACATATTGACAAACTAAATATAGCATGAAAAGAATACAGCATGAAAGTCAATGTAGAAACAAAAACTGAGATTTTTAAAAATATGTAAACAAACAGGATAAACCAATATCTTTCTTGCAAAGCAGCAAATCAAATATGTGAAAGATTTAACATACTTAGGGAATACGTTATCAGGAGACAGAAGAATTACAGTGGAAATCCAACAAAGAAGCAATTAGACAAATCAGATCATTGAGGAATTAACACCAAAACTTAAATGCGAGCATGTGATGATAACTGCCAAAAGAGCTTTATACAACACGATTTTCGGCCCAACAATATGCTATCAATGTAAAAACGGACACTAACATAAAATGAGAAATGACAAATCGTAACAACAGAAATGAAATGCCTGTGACAAATATTGAGTGTGGCAATGGCAATCAGGATCAGAAATAATATCAGGAGACTAGTTGGAACAACACCAGTATCAGACAACATCAAAAGACAGCAACTAAAATGGTTTGGCCATGTAACAACTCTACCACCACATAGAAATTTCTTCTCCCCCCCCTCCCACTATTTAGATATTTAGATACAACGGCCTGCCAGATACGGATGTGTCGGAAGGTGCAAATATCGCAGTCGAGCTGTAAACTAGCAACACAATGCATTCCTTTCTCTGGACTACATCCTGCTACTTGCAAAGCCCTGCTCACTGCTTGGTAGCGGGAGATTGAGAATGAACGCAGAAGAATAAGAAGAAGATACAACGGATTCAAGGCCATAGGCTGACCACAAAAAAAGTGGCTTACAGAAATATCTGAGGTGGTGAATGCCACTGTGCATGAGGCTCACGGTAATTCTTGTTTCTAGAGATCTCTTCATGACCTGATGCAGAAAGGCAAAACCGGATAAGCAAAATAACGAAGATTTTTTAAAATTGTATTATAAATAATGATGTTAATAATTATCCATGAAATGAATCCATACTGGCATGTGCTTTACAGACGGAATGATAAATCAATCTGTACCATTAGTACTGCCCATCTCATCTGCTGACAAGGAAAAGTTGGAAGGGTCTGCAGCCTTTACCTTGAAGTATCAGGGGAAGGATATAGCCATTTTACGCAAGCCAGAGTTTTATCTACACAATAAAGAAGAACGTTGTGGTCGTCAGTTTGGAACTACCAATGTTGGTCATCCCTATATCAGAGTGAGTCCATGTAAACAACACTGTGGATTCTCATCACTTCTTCTTCTGCTTCTGTCTGTCTCTCTCGATCTGAAGGACAGGAAGACCACTCACATGGAACATTACATAAAACCTTTATCAAAGCAATGAAAGATTCGCTTTGAACTGTAATTTCTGTAGCAATTTTTTTACGTGATCAGATTCCTAGTTCCGTTTGTAGACCTCTTCAGTCACATGTTATGACATGTGTGACATGTTACATTGATCCTATTACTTTCTGCCTGAGTACCACTCTAGAAAACTTTTCTTCCCAATGTCACATACATTTTTGAAGGATGAGACCAGGTCTGACCTCAGTAAATGAGTGGTTGAAGGGTGAGATCAAGTCTAACCTCAGTAAAAAAGTGATTGAAGGGTGAGACCAGGTTTGACCTCAGTAAATGAGTGATTGAAGGGTGAAACCAGGTCTGACCTCAGTAAATGATTGATTGAAGGGTGAGACTAGATCTAACCTCAGTAGATGAGTGATTGAAGGGTGAGACATGGTCTGACCTCAGTAGATGAGTGATTGAAGGGTGAGACCAGGACTGACCGCAGTAAATGAGTGATTGAAGGGTGAGACCAGGTCTAACCTCAGTAATTGAGTGATGGAAGGGTGAAGCCAGAACTGCCTTAACAAATGAATGATTGAAGGGTGAGACCAACTCTGACCTTAACAAATGAGTGATTGAATGGTGAGACAAGAACTGACCTTAATAAATGAGTGATTGAAGAATGAGATTGTCCTTTGCTGAAGGAAATGTGAAAAAATACATTCAAGTTACAAAAATGGTGTACATGCCGTCCCTGAAGAAAACATGGAGAAGAAAAAATTCAAATTATAAAATAAGTTTATTGACCCTAACTTAATTGTTTTAAATTGTTGTTATTTCAGTTGATAATGGAGAGTGGAGACTGGCTTGTGGGAGGAGATCTAGAAGTGTTAGATCGGATAGTTTGGAATGACGGACTTGATGAATACCGAATAACACCCCAAGAGTTACGCCTTAAATTCAGAAATATAGGTGTAAGTACAGTCATATACAGTATTATACAGCATTCATGTGTTACTTGCAACATCATCTATCTAGCAAAAACTTGGAGAATAATGAAGGCAAGGCAGCGGAAACTCCCAGCCGTTCACCAATAAATGTCTACGAGGGAGGGATAATAGGTATAGGCTGACAAGACATGCTGAGGAATGAAGAACTATGTAAAAGGAGCCAGCAACAATCAGTGAAGTAATGGATAAAAGGTAGGAAGAGGGTTGGATAGGACACACTATGAAAATCGTCATCGAACCTGGCAATACAAGTCCTGGCATGGAATCCCCAGGGAAGAGAAAGAGAGGAAGACCTAAAATACATTGAGTAGAGAATGTGAGAGAAAACTGCAATTAAATGGTTATACCTGGAAATAGGCAGAAAGAGTAGTCCAGGACCACATATGCTGGCGAGATGTGGTCAATTGTTTATGCACAGAGAGGAGTTTTTATTGATAATCGATTGAATGTTTCCCAAACAATGTTTGATATGAAGGATCATGAGATGTTTTTCTCAAGGGACAATATTCAGACTGCACACCTTCTACTAGAGATTCAAATGTCCTCTGTTTAGACCACAGACTCCCAACCTTTTTCGAGTCATGTCCCTATTTCATAAAAGCAAAGTGACTCGCAACCCCAAAAACATTTTAAAAAGGCTTTTTAATAGAGTAAAAGAAAATAAATTTAAAATAGATTTTTCAGTATAAATTAATTTTTGTGTGTGTTTGCATTTGTCTTATTTCTCTATTTCCCGAGACGATGTGCTCTGCACTATGTTTTTATTTTGCGCTTGTCGGCCCAGTTCATCCGACTTCGGTATGCATTTTATGTAAGGAACTGCATTTTTTAAGGGTTTGCTTCCCAGGGATAACGGCCAGTGCTGTGCTTGGGGAGCAAACCCAGCACCTTCATATTATGAACCGTGTCACTTAACTACTAGCCCATGTCGTTCCCCAGTATAATATAAATCAATATAATTTTAACTTGCAACATATTTTCAAAAAGATCGCAAAGAACAGAGACAACTGTACAACTAGATCTGTTTTTTGAGACAGCAATCCTATGTTGTATTTTATTTCATGTAAGAGTCTATCTTGTTAGGGGTTTGAGATGACTTGGAGTACACTCCTGGAGTCTATCTTGTTAGGGGTTTGAGATGACTTGGAGTACACTCCTGGAGTATATCTTGTTAGGGGTTTGAGATGACTTGGAGTACACTCCTGGAGTCTATCTTGTTAGGGGTTTGAGATGACTTGGAGTACACTCCTGGAGTCTATCTTTTTAGGGGTTTGAGATGGCTTGGAGTATATTCCTGGAGTTTATCTTGTTAGGGGTTTGAGATGACTTGGAGTACACTCCTGGAGTCTATCTTGTTAGGGGTTTGAGATGGCTTGGAGTACACTCCTGGAGTCTATCTTGTTAGGGGTTTGAGATGACTTGGAGTACACTCCTGGAGTCTGTTAGAATGATAGTTTTCCTTGTAGTTATGTTTTATCTGATAAGAATCTGAGTTGCTGCATGAACAGCTATTGCTTCAGCTCTGAAATTGACACAGGTCTATCCTGCTGGGTTGGAGTAATTTTCTAAATGTGAGCAGCAAAGATGGTGCCTAACAGGCTGTTGGTCCAACTTTGCTCTCATGCTTTAGTCTATTATGGATGCCCCTAGACCACAGATTTGACTGCAATTCACACTAGTCAACAACTTACACTTGTGTCAATGGAAACATGTTGCTGTTTTTCATTTGGATAAGTTAGCTTGTTCATTTTGAGGTGGGTTTTTTTCCTCCAATTTTACTTACATGATCATCGGCTATATGTAATCAAATTTTTATTACTATGTGTGGTAGTTCTGCGTTTCAGTGCACAGAACTGAACTTCACAAGAATGACGTCCTTCACCTTATTTGCAGACAGTGTCGGTTTTGGTGTGACTGTGAAATGCACACATGGGGCAATAATGGACTAAAACACATTGCCCGGGAGAAATTGGGCCCTGCCTGGTTAGCAAGATGCCCAAGACACATCACACACACACACCGAGTGATGCCACTATGACCTCTTGCTGTTACAGGAAAGACAAGACAAAAACTGGTTGTATACAGACTCTGCAGTCTTCTGAACCAGTATAATGATGCTAATATAAGTTAAGCTAACATCTATTGGTGAAGGTCTGAGAGAAAGTAGAAATTATTAGGACACATCTTCAGAAAAATACCAAACAATATAATCAGACTTGTGCTGTATTGGAACACACAGGAAAAGACAACCGTTGGGATACTAAAAAACAACTGGTAAATAATAAAGTGACAATGGAAATGGAAACCAAAGCCACTATAGTCATCAGTAGAGCTCATGAGATCTAGGAAAGAAGTAGGGGCAGAGTTACTGTTTCAAGTCCAAGTTCCAATAGAAATTAAAAGAAAAGGGAACAAAATAATGAAAGGGACCAAGGGGTTATAATAGATCATACAGGTAAAGTGAGTGAGCAAGTCCAGGAAACGTTGAAAATGCAAATGCAATGTTAGGTATGAAAAAAGGAAATATTAAATATAGGATCAGGGAAGTGATTGTCAAACTATAAAGCATAAGTTAGACCTAAATTGGAGTCTGTGTACAGGTGTCGAGTCTTTATTGTATAGGAGATATTAACATGCTGGAAAAGATACAAAGAAGAGCGACAAAACTGATAGTGGGATTCCAGAATTACAGTAATGAAGAAAGACTCAGAAAAACCGGCCTACAGTGTATAGAAAAGAGAAGGATTTGAGGTGACTTAATACAGGTTTTTAAGATAATCAAAGGAAAGGATAAATTATACTATAATAAATTTTTCTAAATACAACCACCTACAAGAACAAGAGGGCACAGCTACAAATTAACTAAAAAAAAGGTATAGTTTAGATATTTAAAAATATTTTTATTCAGATAGTGGTGAATTCTTGGAATGCATTGTCATAGGAAGCAGTGGAGGCAAGGACAATTAATGTATTTAACAACAGATTTTAGATGTGCATAGCTTTTAGAGCAAGGAAATGCAAATGAAACTGGTTGTATACAGACTCTGCAGAGTCTTCTAGACCAGAACAAAGATGTTAAGTTAAGATAAGAAATATTTACTGGCCCAACAATTCAACACTAAACTCAAAACTAAAAAGCTAAAAACAAACTCCAAACAACAGTCAAGTTCATCACAGGGAATGTCAGATGGTGTAAACATCAATGGTTGGATCAAATGAAGAAGACGAAGATATAATTTATAATGATCCTCTTTTTTGTCGCATTTCAGGCAGACGCAGTGTTTGCTTTCCAGCTTAGGAACCCAGTACACAATGGACATGCCTTGCTCATAACAGACACGAAAAAGAGACTGTTAGAACGGGGTTACAAAAAACCAATTCTTCTTTTGCACCCTCTAGGTAAGCATTGTGAGTTTCTTCTTGATTGGCAATAGCCTCCCACCTTATGAGCGCCATCTGTGCCTCTGCAGAAATCATCAGTGCCACGCCCTCTGTATGTTAGGCATCAGTTCCCTTGTTTCCATAGTAAATGATCATTTCCCCAGTTGTCAGTCTGCTCCTCTTTCCTTGATTGTGTCCATCTTGTTTCACACAGTAAGAAACTCTGCTTGAAACTCACAAGGAAAAAGATGGGCGGGAACATCTGAAGGCAAATGGTCATGGAGGAAGTCAGTTCAGAGTTCAGTCTGGGTCTTGTGAGCGGAAGTCAAGAAGATGACACAGAACAGGGACAGATGAAGAGCATCTTTTACTGTCCTATGGGGAACCAGGCAGATAAATGAGGATGAAGCTCAGTATTTTATTTAAATATGTATATATTTTATATATGAGGGGCACTCTGAAAGCAAAGCCTCCTTTTTTATTCCCTGAAAACCATAACAGATAAAAAGAGTACAATAACACCATTTGGTGGAGCAATGTTTTGTCTTAAAAAAACGATATATATGGGTAAGTGTCTGATTATGTGGTCTGGTGTGTGTATTTGTGTGCACATGAATGTTAAAAATTCACTTAGCTCAGATATGAAAAACGCAACTGCACTATTTGTCACCACAGGCGGATGGACCAAAGACGACGATGTACCGCTGCCAACTAGAATCAAACAACATGCAGCTATCCTAGAGGAAGGAGTTTTAGACCCAGATTCAACAGTCATTGCAATTTTCCCTTCACCTATGATGTATGCAGGACCAACAGAGGTGGGTTTATTTTATGTTAAATGGATGGTGTTGGTGCTGTTAATCTTCTTCTTCTTCTTTTGTCCTACTGCTCTTGCCACGAGGCCTTGTAGAGAAGTGGGATTCGTAGATTTCTTGTTATCGCAAAGTGGGAAGCTTTCTTTAGTTACTTTGTAGCTATGTCCTCTTGTTCTTGTAGGTGGTAGTGTATTTTGAAAAACTTGTTATACTCTAATGTATCCATTCCTTTGATTATCTTATGTCTCCTCGAATTCTTCTTTTTTCAAGACACTATTGGCCAGTTTTTGAATTTTTTTTCATGACTGTTATTCTGGAATCCCACTATCAGTTTTATCGCCCTTTTTTGTATCCTTTCCAGCATGTTTATATCTCTTCTATGATAAGAACTCCACACTTGTACACAGTACTCCAACCTAGGTCTAACTAATGCTTTATACAGTTTGATTATCACTTCCTTGGCATGAATGCCATCTAGCAATTGACCCTCCACACTATAATTCTCAATTACGTTCCATAGCTTACATTGGTTTACCAGGTCAATTGTCTTTTCCTGATCAATGAAGGCCACTTTGAGTTTTTGTAATTGTATTCTATGGTTTTTTTCACTTAACTGCCGAGAGTAAATATAGCATCTGTACATCCCCTGATTTTCTTAAATTCTGATTGTGAATTTGTTAATCAATTAAACAAATGTATAACTCTCTTCTTTTTAAGTGTCTTGCTGGCTAGTACTGTTGTTGTCTTTGTTGTTGTTGTTGTTATGATAGATCAAACAGCATCAAGGCTCTTACTCTCTGGCCATGTAATGGTATCTGCACATGTTTGTTGTTGTTTAGTGCCATACAAAATGTTTCATTTATCTGGCGTCGTATGGAAGAAGCATTTTCCTAACATCGTTTAGCTCAGAGCAATAAAAGAGATGATGATCAATAGTTTCATATGGCTGGTACACAGCTGGCACTGTGTTGTCTCTGGATTCTGTTCAGGTGCTTGTTAAGTGGAATGTGTACTACATAATTAGTAATTTCTTGCTACATTTGTTGACATGATCTTGAACTGTTTTGTAACTTTGTTCTTTATTGTCATATTTCCTATTCTCCATAAATTTTACCTGTTGTCACAATGTGCTCCACCTTTTTTCTTCTTACACTTCCTCTCAAACCTACTAGTGTAACCCCCACCCCACTAAGCATGTCACACTAATCATGTGGCACAGAAACAACCAATACAAGAGTATTTGGCACAGGCTTCCAGGAAGGAGGTCATTGACAATGGATGGCAACATTCTTCTATTAGATTAGAAAGATAATTGCATTACCAGATATGACTCAGTTACTCCACTACCAGGACATGTGTGAATCACAGAAGGCCAATTTTGACAGAGTAGGTCAAACAAGAAATAGGATTACACAAAAGCACATATATTATAAAATGTGTACAAATGTATAAGGACAAGTCGTGTTCAAATGAAACCGGACCAAACTGCAACAAGTGAACATACGTACAATGCATATGATGACGTCACTTCTGGTGTAAACAGCACATGCCAACCGTCAAGTTTGGAAAATTTCATTATCCTCTGACTCATAGTTTCCTTAGCAGACCGTTGAAAACATGGTGGGTGTGATACGGAATGGTCCAGAGTTGATCAGCAAGCAATAATTCGATTTCTAACAGCTGAAGGATGTCGACCAGTTGACATTCATCACAGAATGCAGGCAGTGTATGGGGACAAAAGTGTGTCAAAGACAACAGTGAAGAACTGGACAACGATGTTTAAAGAAGGACGTGAGTTAATGAAAGATCTTCCGAGACCACATCAGGCGCATATTGTTGCGTTTAACTCACATCCTTCTTCAACGTGCATTTTATGTAAGAGTCTGCTTCCTACTGCATTTTCCAAGGGTTTGCTTCCCTGTAGTAATGGCATGTGATGTGATTGGTAGCGAACCCAGCATCTTCGGATTGTGAGCCGTGTCCCTTAACCACTAGCCTACGCCGTCCCCTTTTGACAGTTTAAGTAGAGTGAGTCAATATGACGTTGCAGGTTTTGTTCATTGAAGTGGATCAAACATTGGTCATCTGCAAAAAGTAATTTGTTGGTACTTTCCTGTTCTGTATTTGCCTCCTGGGTGATTTTATTCATATGTGACAATGAGGAGGGGTGAGAGAACAGTCACTTGCTTCTGGTTTTATTTTAGTAAGCAAGCTGATTGAAATGTATTTATAAATGTTATCCTAAATGTTTGCACAGCTTGTGTTTTAAAGAGTTTGAGTTGGGTGTGCCAGAACATCGCGACAATGATAGTAATAGGACTAGGTGTTCACAATTAATTTTTTTTTTAAATCTCATAAAAATGGTGTTGTGGTTTGATGTTGGCATGCCAAAATTGACTGAATGAAACACTGACTTTTGGTGTTTTTAAACAAATCGTTAGAGCTCTGATGATCAACATAAAATTGTCTCATGGGCTGCATGTGGCACACTGCTAAGGGTTGGGCAGCACTATCTTATGTCATTAAACTTTCACTGTCACATATCTATTGACAATACTGCCTTTTCATCATCAGGTCCAGTGGCATGCTAAGTCCAGAATGGCAGCTGGTGTAAACTACTACATCGTAGGCAGAGATCCTGCAGGGATGCCTCATCCAGATGGTTCTCGAGATCTGTTTGATCCCACACATGGATCTAAGGTGGATGAATGTTGTAGATGTTTTCTTATCAATCTTGTTTCATAAAGTTTTAGAAAAGTGTGTCTTTCTTTGAAGTACTTGATCTACAGCTATTATTATCTATGCTTCAGGGGAACTGAGACGCTAGTTTAGTCAGGCAAAACATAGTGATCAGGACGTCGCATCAGGGTGATACACTGACCAAGATCACAATCTTTCTTCCATGTAGCATCCTCTGGAAACAGGCTGTTTTTAAGGCAGCCTGGCTGACGAGATGTGGATCGTTGTGATCCCCGTAGTTGTGAGTGCCCCGCAGATGAAGCCAAGCATAGCACAAGCGTCTCGAGAACCGCAGTCCACCTTCATCAGCGCTCGGGATGTGAGGAAAGCTACTACAACCCGCCACTTAACGTCCTTTTCAGGGCGCACAACAGAGTAAACTTACTCATTGTGGGCATTACACTTAAAATAACTACAACAACCTTGCAAAGTGCTGTTCAGGACTTGGTAGTGGGAGATTGAGAATGAATGCAGAAGAAGAAGGAGAGCAAAAATAACAAGATGTAGAATCATTCATATATCTTTCTAGCAATATAGACAAAGTTGTAGGTACAAACAAAAATATCAGAATAAAAGAATAAAAGGCAATATGAGCTTTCATTTAATTGGAGAACTTATTGATATCAAAGCAATTAAGCTCAAAACTAACATAAAAATCTTCAACTCCAATGTAAAGTCTGTTCTATCGTATGGCTGTGAAACATGGAGAAACACAAAAACAATCAAATAGATTTAAGACTTTCATAAATGGGTACCTGTAAATATTGAGAAATTGAAATAGTATGATAAGATCACTAATGTGGAACTGTTCGAAAGAAAGTGGAACGTGAAGGGAGAAGAAGGCACTAACGTTAGACAGTACACACATTCTTAGGCTCTAAGTTGACCTATACTTTTACAGGGGCAGATGCCCCTGTGTAGGTCCAAGATCTGATATGAGCTGGATGTAGCCGCGAGAAGAAATTCTTGCTTAGCGAGCTAGTTGCGAGCAGATTAATACTCCACTGCATTGAGACAATCCCTTATGGAGGGTGGTTAATCGATGTGTAAGCTCATCTCAATAGACTCAAACACTAGAGCAAAGTAGACCTGCAGCCTGTTAAGCGCCATCTATACGGCTCCAAACAAACCACCTAACCACGGCCAGTGTTATGCCATGTCACATAGTTAGTCTCCTTTTACAACATGTTCTCTGTGAGGCAGTGGTGCTATTCTTGTCCTTGTCATATACAAAGATCCCCGACAGACCACTCGAGCAGTACACACATTGAGAAAACCAGTTTATAGCATTTTAAAACAGTCTGTTCTGCAATCCTCAAGACAAGAGAAGTAGAGGCAGACCAAAATGCACTTGGAGAAGGCTGTTTAAGACAAACATAAAGAAATGGGAAAGATGTCAACAAAGCTGGAGCGAATAGTTCAGGACAATATGACTTGGCATTTACTTGTTGAAGACCTGTGTTTCACAGGAAGTTGAAACTTAACTCAACTTAACTTAACGTCTTTATACTGGTTTAGAAGATCCTGCAGAGTCTGTATACAACCAGTTACATTTACATCACCTTGCTCTAAAAGCTATGCCCATCCAGTTTATTCTTAAATGCATTAACTGTCCCTGCCTCCACTACCTCCCCTGGCAATGCATTCCAAGCAGACAACACTCTCTGACTAAATAAATATTTCCTAATATCTAATCTGGACTTCTCTTTAGTCAGCTTGTAGCTATGCCCTCGTGTTATTGTGGGTGGCTGTATTTTAAAAAACTTGTTATAGTCTAATTTATCCATTCCTCTGATCATCTTATAAACCTATATTAAGTCACCACGAATTCTTCTCTCTTCGAGACACTGTAGACCGGTTTTTTTGAGTCGTTCCTCATAACTGTAATTCTGGAATCCCACTATCATCTTTGTCGCTCTTTTTTGTATTCTTTCCAGCATGTTTATATCCCCTCTATGATAAGGACTCCACACCTGTACACAGTACTCCAATCTAGGTCTAACTAAAGCTTTATACAGTTTGACGATCACTTCCTTGCTCCTATGTTTAATATTTCTTTTTATCATACCCAACATTGCATTTGCCTTTTTCACTGCTAGCTTAACTTGCTCACTCACCTTTCCTGTATGATCTACGTTTTAATTGATTTGATTGTGATGCTGTCATGACAATGCAGCTTGACAGGATTTTGTAGCCATGAATGTAATAATCATTGGAGCTGCAGAGGAACTGCAAACAGAATGTAGGTAGTAACTTAATGTATGGGTCAGCTCTACATGTCATCATCATCATCAAGTGCCCTGCGGGTTGGTGCTGGCAATGAAGGACCTCCATTTTCTCTTATCACATGTGTCATTTATCAGTTTCGCCGTTGAACGCCACTTTGCCATGCGTTCAATATTTTCTCTCTTTGCCTCCCTCTGTCTCTCTTGCCAGCAATTATGCCCATTGTCACTGTGTGTTCCAACCCGCCTCTTTTCATGACATGCAAATAAAAAGGAGGACTGCCTTGTCCTGATTCTTACCACAAGCTGTCGCTGTGTCTGTGCTTCCGTAAGAACCACACTATTATCTGTCTTTGCAGTCCATGGATCTTTCAACATTCTTCTGTACAAGCATATTTCCATTACTTCCAAAAATCCTTGTATGTGCCTGCTATGCTGTTGTATTTCAGTACTGTTTCCATGTGGGAGCCACGTAGCACAGTGGTTAGTGAGCTGGCTTCACATATAAGTGGTCCTGGGTTCATTCCCCAGTTGAGGCGGAAATGTTTTTTCAGACCGGAACGGCTCCAAGGTCAACCCAGCCTTAAATGGATACAGGTTCAGTCCGGAAAGTAAAAGCGGCCAGCGTGAGGCTGACCACATCATCCACTAAGTGCAGTGGGTTACAAAATAATATGGGCCTCCATATTTCCTATGCATGGCATGACAGGATCTTTTTTTACTGGTTCCATGTAACGTTCACGAACTCTCTTCCTTAAACCCAGTTGTTGCACATGATTCCCCTCATACTTTAGAAGATTAATTTTGCCTTCACTATCCTGTTCTTTATTTCATAAGTACATCTCCCATCAGAGCTGATGTGGGTGTCCAAGTATTGAAATGAGTGTACTTGTTTTAGTTCCGTCTTGTTCCCTTTCATACAACATTTTGGAGATTTCTTCTTCGTACGCTGTCAGACGTCAACTTGAATTTGTTCGAAGAAAGCAGCTGTCCTCCTGAGGCTGTCGACACTGCCATAGAGCTTGTCTAGTGTTGCCACTGGTGATGGCCACATGTGCTTTCTCTGGTCCTCGTACGTCGGGCAATTTTGCAGCAGATGTTCAGCGGTCATTTTCCCTGTACCACAGGTGCATTCGTCAGTGCCACCTATCTTCAGTTTATTGAATAGATGGTACCTCAGTCTGTTGTGGCCTGTGTGGAGTCTGAAGACCATGACCTGCTCTCTTCTGTTCAACTGGTAATAGGCATCATTTTTTATGAAGCCAGTATGCTCTGTTTCCCATTTGGCTATGTATCTGGCCCTAATAAACCTTTTGGGTTCTTCGTAGGTCACACTAGGATCTGGTTGTGGTAATCTTGCACCTTCTATTTTGGAGATTTGTGTTTCTTAAGTTTGCTTCTTAATTTTTGCTTTGAAGAACTACTAGATGTTGACCAATTCTGACTCACAGTGTTATCAGCGTAACAGAAGTTGTGTATGTTCTATTCACCAATTGATATTCCAGGCATTGCCATTATTACATTATACTGGACAACAAATTCTGATAAAAGTTATGACTCTAAGATAAATGTTGCCATTTTGTAAAGATTTAAATGTGCTGAATACAAATATGACAATGAAACAGCTAAGTTGTCTTTGATCACCTTCAAGCAGTTTGTTTAACTTAACATTTCTAAGCTGGTTTAGAACAGTGTTTTGCAACTGTTAGTCCCCGACCGGTGCCAGTCCGCAGAAATTTTGTACGGAACTGCGCAAAAGTGATTGCGGCTTAAGTCACAAACTCCAGACATCAAATTGATTTTATCTCAGCTCTGGCTAATGCTTTAACTGGAGACACAACATACTGACCAAGACTAACGAAGAAAAGGGAGCAGTCAGCAACAGAACAAAATAATCCACGTCCTGCAGGAGCTCAACAGACAGTACCATAGCAAACTCTTGGACACACATGTACACATATGGATCGGCCTCGGTAAGTAATGGGTCTCAGAGACGACTCCACGTGCGATTGTGGAGCGTCTAAGCAAACATCACAACATATTCTGCAGGACTGCTAAACCTCTGATCTATGCAGACCAAAGAGAGGTAGTCTGGCCTGGGAGAGCGACTATGCTCTAAAAGCTGTGGGGGATCTGCGAAGACCTGAAACGCGCAGTCTCCTTCGTGAACCTCACCGGACTAGAAGCACAGCATCAGTTGATCGATGAAGAAGAAGAAGACTGTCCAAGACCACTATCTTTGTTCCATGTAGCGTTTCTGGGAAACAGACTGTTTTCAAGGTATTTACCTTACAGTTCGAAGAGCTGAGACACTGGTCCAGTCAGTCCACGAGTGTAAAAAGGTTGGGAAACACTGATTTAGAAGACTCTGCAGAGTCTGTATACAACCAGTTTCTTGGAGGATGCTTAACCAATGTGTGAGTCCATCTTAATAGACTCAAACACTAGAGCAAAGTAGACCCTCAGTCTGTTAGGTGCCATCTATGCTGCTCTTAACAAATTAGAAGCCTCAGCGGCGACACACAGAAAAACATGGAGATTGACACGGACAGACATGGAAAGCCTGACACAAACATTGGTCTAACACACTCCTTGTGACCCTCATCCCAAGGCTGCAAATGTCCATGGCTCCACCTGGGGAGTCTGTAGGAATTTGGATTGACACGCTACGCATGAACACAGCCTCAGCAGTTGGACAATGGTAGTGGTCGATCGCCGCAACAGGCCTTTGATGCCTTCGCGAACATTATTATTATTAAACGGAACTGATATTACTGCACTCAGAGCAGATCAATGGGTGTTCAGTCTCTTTTAGCAGATGGTGAAGGATTTGTATACTTATGGTTCTTGTTGCTTACTGTTTGTATACACTCCTGATCTAACCACTCGCTCATTTAGATGTTGTAACAAACCACATTTCTGTTTTGTTTCTTATCAGATTCTTTCAATGGCACCAGGACTGACACAGCTGGAGATTTTCCCATTCCGAGTTGCTGCCTACAATACCCGAAAGCGGGCCATGGATTTCTTTGACCCAGAAAAAAAAGAGGAGTATGAGTTCATCTCGGGAACCAGAATGCGTAAGATGGCCAGAGAAGGAATCAGCCCACCAGACGGTTTCATGGCCCCCAAAGCATGGCAGGTCATGGTAGATTACTATGTTACTGCCAACAAATAAAACTGGCAATACCTTACACTGCTACAAATGTTATATGTTCAGTTGGCTAGCTATTACATATTTTTATTGGATTGCATGTTATTATTTATTAAAGGTGTACTTTCCGTATGGCAAACGTATGTTCTTTCAACCAAATTCAGAGATTTTTTTGGGGACCCAGTGATCTCAAAGTAAGATGTTCGCCTCGGGTGCTGGAGGTTGCGGGTACAAATCTCGGTGGAGACACCGGGATTTTATCAAGTGGATCATCGGGTAAATATTTCCCCTGATCTCTGAGTAGTGAGATTAGACACCCGTGTGCAGTGGCACGCACGTTAAAAATACCTTAGCAGTTGGAAATCAAAAAGAGTAGGCCTAACGGCCACTGCTTGGACAAAATTCAAGTTAAAAATCTATTCAAATTATTTTAAGGATTCTCGCCCCACAGAGAATATGTCGCAAAAAAGGGGGACTGTGTGGCCATAACAACAGGTCTTGGTTATGTGGTTAGCGGAGCGGCTTAGATGGCGCCTGACAGGCTGCAGGTCTACCTTGCTCTAATTTACGCTTCCACCTCTTCCAGTCTTAAAAATAGGCGATCGTATATTCCAGGGGCTAGCAGATGCTGGGATTGACCTAGCAAGTCACCAGTAGATTTTCACCTGCCAAAAAATATGAAACAAAGGAGGTCGCACCTCCCCACGACATCTAACGGCATAAGTGGATAGAAGATAGACAGGGTTTGCATTCTAAACAAATAACTTTACAATTATTTATGAATTTCAGGATTTATTTTACTTGTGAGAACATGTTGAAAATTGCCTATAATATGTGGATATTTTTAGGTTTTTTTTGCATGGATGTGATTCAAATTTAATTTATATTTATGTTTTTTTAAAATCAATATCGTCATGTCTGCTTTGCAACAAATATTCATACTATAACAAAGCTAAGTCTGTTTCAAATATGCCCAAAGAGAAAACCCCATCTTAAATTATGACCAAAAGATCTTTATTATTGATTAAAGACACAACAATTGAGAAAATCCAACTAATCTAACCTTTGATGTTGTTCAGATAAGCCACACTAACTATCTATTACTGTTACTTACTCAATTAGATTGGTTAAATATTTTTATTTGTGTTGTTCTTAGTCTGTGATAAATACCTTTTAGCTATAATGTAGTTTGGTGCTTTCTTCTTCTTCTTCTTCTTTTGTCATCTCACTTTCTACCAGGTTGTAGCCCAGTGTCGGGATTTGCTGCTTTGTTCTTATAAAACTGAGAAAATATTTAACTCTTATCATTGTTTGCATTTGGTATTTCATTTGACTGAGTTTTACACATTTTTAGTTTGATAAACATTTTGTCAGTGGCACTTGGGAATGTTGTTATTGTTATCCTATAGCTGCTGAGCAAGCCCGCTCTTGGCAGCCCACTGCCATTCTTATGTAGATACAGGTCTTCTTCAGTTGTTTCACTGCTTCATACAGTGTATTGGCAATTGTTGGCAGTTGTTGTAAGAATCTTTTCCTCATGTCTGCAAATGCCCTGCACTCAATGAATAAGTGTCAAACTGTTTCATCAGGGTGAGAGCAATGTCTGCACATGGGCAGGTGCTAGAGATTGATGCGGTTCAAGTGGCTATAGACTGGTGTGTCCCATTTGGAACTGAAAGATGAGACTTTGATCTCTTTTTATGTAGTTTATTTATGTCATCATTACTTTTTGACTGATATTTTGCTAAATGCACTGCAACCCGTTGTTCATCCAGATTTCTCTGGTATTATTCTTAATAATTTCTTTTACTGTGTGGTAACTGCAGGGTCTATCCAATTGTTGTTTGGAGGCTCCTGCCAGTCTGTCAGCCATCTTGTTTCCTAGTAGCCCACTATGTCCAGGGTTTCATTACAAGGTGACATTAATACCATGGGCAGTGAAAATGTTGTTGATGAAGAATATATACTTTTTGTTGTAAGGGGTATGATTCAGTGTACACACTAGGGAATACAAGTGGTTGTTTTTAAAAACAAAATAAATTCTTAAAAGACAAGCTATTTTTTAAACAAATACTAGCATTCTGTTTAATTATCTTGTCTTCTTTCCAGATGGAGCATGTATCACTTTTATCTGTTGCAGTTATATTTTCTGTAGCAGTTTGCAATACGAGAAGGTTGTTTTCCCAGTGTATAATCTATTTCTATGTTCATCATCATCATCAGTCCTGTAATCTGCAGATTGTTGGACCAGTTCCCGTCACTTCACTCAGTTTCGTGCCAGGATATTTGTTGTAGCTATGGACCTTCTCGTCCACTCTCTGTTTTCTTCCCATCTGTTCTTCTGCCTCCCTCTCTTACGCTTCCCAGGCACACTGCCCTGCATGATTGTCTTGGTAATGGTGCTAAAAGAATTTTCCCATCATACAGGAAGTGCATATTTCACTGTCTGAGATCACACCTCTTTTTCTCTCTTTCTCCTAAACTGCGCAATCAGTGAAAAACATTACAGATCGGTAATTTTCTAAAAGTGAACATAGTATATAGCAGCAACATTTTTGAGGGTTTATTTCATGCATGTGTTTGCTTTTTTTGCCTGCATTTACAATGGCAAGATAGCAATGGTGATTATTTCCATTTTCAGAATTTCAACTCATTCACTCCAGAATATTTGGGACTTTTTAGGTACATATATTTTTTTAATGTGAAACTCTCAGTAGAAAGTGCAGGTACATTTAGACATTTAGGAACATTTTTTTTATTGAGAAACTTTCAAATATAAGTAGGGTAATAGTTCATGTCAATATTTCGGCTCTGTAGCATTGTAAGAAAGATTACAAGTCAATATATTGACTCTATGGAGTGAATCAGTTAAGCAACTTTTAAAAGTAATTTGGTGATAACATTTACAAAGATGAATTATGAACAAATGCAAGTTTGCAATACTTACACATATTGTTTAATAATAACATGATATATCTACTCTGAACATTTATTTACATTTGGTATAATTTAAACAGAACAATATGCAACATATTGCATAGGCCCATGTATATTACTTTCCATGTGTTACCAAGGACCATCACACGTATATCACTTTCATATATCCATGTTGTTACCAAGGACCAAATGGGGGCAAAGAAATAGTAACACTGCAACTTGCCTCGCATGTTGTAAGAAATGAACTACACAGGGTTGGGCATAGGTCTGGCTACCCCATTCTGGAGAAACTATGAGCCACAATAAAATGAAAATAAGAGATTTAACATAACTTAATTTCTTTATACTGGTTTTGAAGACTGCAGCGCCTGTATACAAACAGTTTCTTGGAGGGTGGTTAACCAATGTGCAAATCCATCTTAATTGACTCAAACAACTGTTATGCGTCATCTATGCTGCTTTAACAAACCACCTAACCATGGCCGGTTTTATGCCATGCCACAAAATAGTTATGCAGTGGATCTCTTGGACACTAAAACACACTTGGCTATGACAAGGCAGACAGACTAGCTAAGAAGGGATCGAGACAAGAATGGCCACAAACTGCAAATAAGAACAGCAAACAAAGAAACTTGGCTGAACAGTTGGGCCATGGAAAACACGGGGAGGGAGGTCTACAGACATATGGCAACAATGATAGTATAAATCAACTGACAAGGAAGGATCAGAGCACCATTAACAGGCTGAGAACCCAACACATCCAACTAAACAAACACCTGAACAGAATCCAACCACAAAACACACCCAGAGTGTCCGCTGTGTACACACCCAAACGAAACTGTTCATCGTCATCTCTTTGAGTACTTGACTCTCAACGATGTTAGAAAAATGCTTCTTCCTCCAAGGTTAGATAAATGGAACACTTTGTAGAGCATTAAAAAACAACAAATAAACACATGCAGATACCATTACATGGCATTTGGCAGAAGGGTGAGAATGCGGATGCTGCAGAATTCGTTACACAACAACAATTGTTTGTGCTTGATTTATACAATTGCTCTAAGATTTCAGCAAGAAAATTGTTTTAAACCATCTTTTAAATGCTTTTTTTCATATTGTTATCTATTTCATATTTACAACATATGTGTACGTTTTATGTGGGAATAGAAACATATTGAATAGAATCAATATTTTGGAAAATATTTACAGCGTTGTTTTAATTTCTGTGTTTTGGATTGCTATAGGTGATAGGTAGTGTTTGCCTTTAGATAATTTTTTTTCTGTCTTTCTTGCACTGTTTTTATTTTGTGCCCGTTGGCCTAGTGCATCTGATTTCGGCATTCATTTTATGTAAGTGTCTACTTCCTCCTGCATTTTCTAAGGGTTTGCTTCCCTGGGGTAACCGCCAGTGCTGTAATTGGGGAGCGAACCCAGCACCTTCGCATTGTAAACCGTGTCCCTTAACTACTACCCACGCCGTCCCCTCAAGAAATGAAAAGACAGAACAGTGGACTTTGAATGCCACAAGTTTCAAGCACTCCCTGGTCTCAAGAGAGGTGAGACTACCGCTTAGTCATATTGGCGATATGAAAAACATGATCATGAGCTGCAGCGGTCAGCGACCAATAGCTGACTGGTACCGTCAGCGTCATCGAACCAGAACTGCCAAGACCCTTCTACACCTCAACTCAGCGATCATGGATAACATGCCGCAACAAAGCAGACTGACTAAGGAGAAGGGATCAAAAAGGGAAAGCTAACCTGGTATTCAAAAATGCCTGCAGAAGTTGGATGTGTTGAACCAAAAGGTACAAATATCGTTGTCAAGCTGTAAACTACAACACAATACATTCCGTTCTCAGGACAACATCCTGCTATGTGCTGTCTTGGTAGCGGGAGATTGAGAACAAACAAAGAAAGAAGATGATGTTCCATTTTTATGGCTTGGTAGTGGGAGATTGAGAACGAACGAAGAAGAAGATGTTCCATTTTTATGGCTTGGTAGTGGGAGATTGAGAATGAACGAAGAAGAAGTAGACGGAAAACCCAGAGATCCTGTTTGCACATTATGAACGTAAAATAATAATTGGCAGTTGAAAATCGATAAGAATATGCTGTTATCCGCTGTCCGGGCACAATTCTAAAAAAAAGAATGAAAGTCCTACCTTAATTGCAATCTACCGTACCACCCCCACCCCCTTTCCCACAGACTTAGTGTGTAAACCACAAGATGTAAACATTGAAAGATTCCATTCAAGAAAGTACTACAGATAGTGGTCTGCCGTGGTCTTTGTGTATGACAAGGACAAGAATAGCACCACTGCCACACAGAGGTCGTAATAGGCGACTAGCTATGTGACATGCCTAACACCAGCCATGGTTAGGTGGTTTGTTTAGACAGTATGGAGGGCGTCTAACAGACTGTAGATCAATGTTGCTCCAGTGTTTGAGTCTATTAAGATGATCTCGCACATTGGTTAACCACCCTTCGTAAGCGCTTGTCCCAACACAGCAGAGTATTAAGCTGCTCGATCCTAGCATGCTAAGCAGGAAATCCTTTCTCGGCTACATCCAGATCATACCAGAGCTAGGACCTGCATAGGGGCATTTGCCCCTGTAGAAGTACAGGTCGACTGTAGCCCATCATAAGTACATTAGTGATGGATAGAAGTGACATTTTGAAATCAATCAATGATCACCTGCTAGATAAAAACACCTCAATAGATGAAGCAACAATCCACAGACTCCAAAGTTTTGACATTAAATGAGGTTTGAGCGGAGTATGTCGCATTAGAGGACAGAGCAGGAGCGCGTACAACAAGCAAGCTACAGGGACCATCAGCACCCATACCCTGCGCCATTTGATGAGAGAGACTGAACACCTATGGGGATGCCTGGAGTGCAGTGACGTCGATTCTTAGAAACAGAACACAGGTCGACTATGAACTAAGAACTGCGGATAGTCTTTCGCTACCTGGTAGCAGGTGTAGCAGCTCTAGCTGGCTAACCTACCGTAGCAAATGGTGCAAGGGGCCTGCAGTGAATGCACGACACATTCCGTTCTATGGACAACATTTTGTTACTTGTAAAGCCATTTTCAGGGCTTGGTAGCGTTAGTTTCTTATTCTTCTTCTTCTTTGTTCTCAGTCTCCCTCTATGAGGCCCTGAAAATGGCTTTGCGAGCAGCAGTATGTTGTCTGTAGAACGGAATGCGTTGTGTCGTAGTTTACAGCTTGACTGCGATATTTGCACCTGTGGTCTGACACATCCAACTTCAGCAGGTATTTTTGAGTATCGGGTTAGCATTTCCTCTTTGATCCATTTTCCTCAGCCAGTTTGCTCTGTTTCAGCCTGTTTATCCAAGATCACCGCGTGGAAGGTGTAAAAGGGTCTTGGCAGCTCTGGTTCGCAGGCCCTGACGCTAGCAGTCAACTATGGGTTGCTGAACATTGCAGTTCATGCACTGCTCAGCATCTTGATCCCGTAGTGGGGGTTTGAGAATGAACGAACGACAAAGAAGAAGAACATAAAAGGACACAATGGCGCCTTGCAGAGGTAGTGGAAAGTATGGTGCCCGGGAAAAGGGGAAGAGATCGCCCCAGAATAAGATACTATCAGGACATTACTGACAGTTTGTAGATGTCCGTAAATGAAGTGGGCGGGTGGATTTGCCAGAAATCAAATTGAGTTTAGGGCTGCTGTAAAGTAGGCTATGTTCTGGAAAGAGTATGTGACATGACGGGACATAATCATCATCAAGTGCCGTCTCCGAGACGGAGGTTGACAGTAATGGATCTTCATCTGTCTCTGTCTCGTGCCAGGCTGGTACACGCAGTCAAACAGTGCCCCGTCCATATTCTGATGTTTTCTGTCCATCTGTACCTCTGTCGTCCTGTGGCTCTCTTGAACTCTACTCTGCCCTCCAAAATAACCTTTAGTAGACTATCGTGACGATTGACATGATCAAAATATTTTATTTCTCTGCTTTGTATTATCTTCAAAAGTATTTATTCCACCTGAAACTGTTCCAGAACCTCATGATTGGTTTTCCAATCTTTCCAAGAAACTCGTCCAAATCTTCTGAATACACACATTTCAAAGGCCTCAATGTGCTTCTCCATTCTCTTTGTCAGTGTCCAGGTTTCTCATCTATACAATTAAACTGAATGCACATGGCATTTAATGATTCTCATTTTTAAGATCTGAGATATCTTTTTGACAGAAGCGTATCTCTCATGCTGTTAAATGTATTTTTGGCATTAATGTTCTTCCTTTTTCATTTGCCATCAGCTTAAATAAATTTGCCAGTGTATACATAGATTGACACTTGGTTCAGAATTTCTTCATTTATGTGGATGAAAGCTTTTGAATTTTCTTTCTTCTTGGTGAACCACCACAACTTTAGTCTTTTTTATGCTAATTTCCAACCCATATTGCTGACTTTTACTGGCTATCTTATCCATTAAGTTCTGCAGATGTACTGAATCCTCTGCTATTAACATTGTATCATCCGCGTATCAGATAGTATTGATACTATGTCCTCCTATATTCAATCCAGGCAGTCATCTATGTCTTTGAAAATCTATTCTTTGTGTACATAAGCAAGCAAGGGGAAAGCACCCCTGTATAATCCTTTTTTTAAATAGCTATATTAGGTGACCTTCTTTAGGTGAACTTCTCCATACTCCTACCGTACACTTCTGGCACGTCTGTGGACGGTGTTTATCTGCACACTAGGTCAGATGGCCAGCTGTTTAACATGTCCCAACTGCGTGCTAGAACCAAGGTGAGGACGGCGCTCATTATGGAGATGCTATTTGCGGATGATGCAGTTCTAGTGACCAATAGTGAGACCCTATAGAGACAGATTCGCGGAGGGATGCAAGCAGTTTGGACTCACCATAAGCCTGGAAAAGGTAACGGTCTCTATAAAGAATGTTGGCGTCATTCTGGAGGCGCTCAACAGCTTCAATTATCTGGAGTCTGCCATATGCAACAACTCTCGCTGGAGAAGGGGATAGACAGTAGGCTTGGCAGGGCGAGTACCGTCTGACGAAGAGAGTCTGTGAGAACACTTTGCTGTCTCAGTATACCAAAGTCCGGGTCTATCAGACATGCGTTCTTGGCACTCTCGTGTATGGAAGCAAGACTTGGAGGACTTATACTAAGCAGGTTCGGCGGCTTAACACCTTTCACATGAGGTGTCTACGGCGTATATTTTGGGATTGGGTGGCAAGAGAGAGTACCACATAGTGTGGTCTTATAGTGACCGAACACTCACAGCATGTACTAGCTGTTGAGCCAACGACATCTTCGATGATTAGGGCATGTTTACTGCATGGAAGATTAAAGGCTGTCAAAGGATATCCTTAATGGACAACTGGCCATTGGAGTTAGAAGAATCGGCTGTCCCACGTTGCGATTCAAGGAAATATGCAAGAGGGAAATGAAGTTATGCGGCATCCCATCCGAGAGCTTGGAATCAATTGCTCAGGATTGTTTGGAGACAGTCAGTTAGAGGGGACATAGTGGCTTCCGATGCTCATAGAGGCCTTCTGGTTGGAGAGAAAAAAAAGACTGACGAAATCAAAAAGAAAACTTCCCGATAATTCAGCCTCCTCGGTATGGATGTAAGATCTTTGGCAGGGACTGTCACTCGCCAGTCGACCTTTACAGTCATAGATAGCAGTGTTGAATTACAGGAGACATAGCTGGACAAAACTCACAGGGTGCCACGCGCATGGTCTATAGAGACTGAGACGCCTACGATGATTAGTTGACGCTTCCTCTCTAGTTCTCAAACACATCACTGGAGCTATGAGAACAACACCAATAAATGCAATGGAGAACATCACGCGAATCGAAAGTATGGAGACGCGCAGAGATAATTTTTTTTAAACACTTCAGCAGGGGGAAAAGTTCAAACGAATGCCTGATACCCAATATATGACAAATCGCATGAGAATAAAGAAACCACTTCATATTTAAAAAACAAAATAATTTGCAAGAGCAGACCAAATCATAAGTCAGGCAATGGTTAGAGATCTAAAACAAACACCCCAAATCCTCCACCCCTCTCCATAAAAGAAAGCCGTGTCTCCTAAGATGTTAGAAACCATAGAGGGAATAGAGAAAAATGGAACAGACAGATTTAGAAAGGAAATTTATTACAGAAAAACATCTTAGGAGAGTATACCCACCAGAAACATGGATACACACACATATATACAGATGACTCATCTAATAAAGCCACATCAAATGGAAGTGGGGGGGGGGGGGGAGTTTATATTACAGACTGAATTGAGAAGAAAAAACTCCAGTATTAACAATAGGAACATCCTCCAATAACTTCCATGAAGAAGCAGAGGCACTGAAAGCCGCAATTGAGCTTGTAATCCAAGATAACGATATCCATCAAGAGCACATAGTTTTCCTTATTGATGCCGCGTCATTGTTAGCAGCGCTAAAACAACTCAAAGATGAAGATCTCGAGCAATGTATGTTCTCCCTGACACAGCTCTCAGCAGAACACCCAAGGCTAGTCTTACAATGGATCCCATCCCACTGCAATATTGAAGGCAATGAAGTTGCAGACAAACTAGCAAAGTGTGGAGGAGCATCCCCACAAACAGACCTGAGTTTCCCATATAATTAGACCAATATCATAATTAAATCCAACTTCAGATTAAAATGGGATGAGCAACACCCAGACGTCCGAAAAGAAGACATCTACTTTAAATTAACTAGAGAAGAGCACGTCATCATCTTTATACTCAGAACTGGGCATAACAGACTCAAGGGTCATCTTTACAACAAAATGAGGATTGGGACAGATGAGAAGTGTCCATGTGGGGAGCATATCATGACCGTGGAACGCAACCTTAAAGCTGCATGCTCACGCAGGAAAAGAGAACAATACTGTCATCGTGAGACAGATATACGACAAAAGCTGCATGGATTTAAAAACAGCCTTACAAAAAAAGGTGTCTTTCATAAGAGAAACCAAGACCTTGATCTGAGGATTAACGAAGAAGAAGAAGACAAAAACACACTGATTGATCACAACGACATGACATTCAATTCACTGAGTGTGATCCCAGGGGAAGCCACTCTCTTCTTCTTCTTACTTTGGTTTTCAAACATGGCGACCACCAGAGAGACAGCTGCTGAGCACTTGGTGTATAAAACACCACTTGCTTCTCGCTATGCAAGTATGGAAATGAAGCAGAATTTTGGTGATTTCAAGAAATTTTCTACTTGGAGAAAACTTTGGCTATTTTTAGCGAAGGCAGAAAAGGTAATGTGCACATGTTAGGAAGGTTTATTATCGAAGATGCAACTCTGAATTGAACTGGCTCAGTGACAGTAGAGTAGTCAGTCTTCTTAGTAATAGTAGCCTAACTTAACTAACTAATACTACTAATAGTAATAGTAGGTCTTAGGGGCTGCACGTGACGCCACGATTTTGTAGCACTATTTTTGATGTTACGCAGTCGTTGGAGTAACTACTTACGCAGTATTTTAATTATGATAATTATTTATGTCCTTCGTTAATCAAGGACTCTTTTTTTTCTTTTTAGGAAGGACACTCAGAAACTGTCCGCTGTTTGTAAGGCAATGTAAGGTTTTTTTTAAATTTTAATTATACACTGGACTACACTAGTACTACTACTGGTACTACCGTTTTTGTCTCATGAGTCATAGACTATCTGTTTTGCAAGACTAGTTTTGTTCTCTTTCATCCTGCGTGCAGCTTTGTAGGATATGTGTAATGTTTCTTGGCTTTTGTGCATGTGGGTACCATATGCCATATGGTGTAGGTGTCTCTCTGTATAGTGTGGGTCCTTAATTATCCTTAAATAAATAGATACATAGTGTATTTTCAATTTTGCTGCAGCAGGCTGTTTTATTAAAGTTTTATATGTTATTCACTTTTCACTTCACCACGTCTTTTTCAACAATCCTATTCTTCAGATTATCATCCCTTGCCTTTGTTTGGTTGTCCCCAACCGGCGTGGGTGCCAAACATACAGAACAGCTTTTTATTTATTTATACCATATTTTTTTATGGTTTAATAGGGTAGTTAAACAGTTTACTAGTATACAGTCAACCTGACTGAGTTGTCCCTTGACAGGGAAGGGAAAGGGGTGTCCTATTTTGAGTCCACAAGCCTGCTCCTCTCACCCAATAGACTCCAATGTTCATGAGTGCTCTCTCAGTAACTATGCAGTCATTTATTCTTTTAACACATTGATACATTGTGGAGTTGCAATAATTTTTCTCAATTGGTTGGGTTTTATCAGATTTAGGGCATATTCCCCTAAGATTCCTGTCAACCTGGGTTCTCGAGCTCCATTTGTCCAGGCTTTGTGTAGAAACTCCTGGAATCTTGAGCACTGCTTGACTGCTACCATTCTTAGTCTGACCCCTCTCCAGTGACCTGTCTGGCTTGGGTGGTCCAACCAGGAGCAAACATCCCAGACAGCATAGCTCACTTTGGGGTGTGCAAGCGTGCCCTCCCCTCTTCTCCCCCCTCCTACACACACACACACATGACATTCTGGGGAGTCATTATGTTCCACTTCACATTTCTCCACGTGGGCCAAAGATGCAGCACATTGAATGAACTGACAGCAGCCAGCAATTTATATTCAGGGTAAGTGAACCAGAGCTGGTCAAGACCTTATTCTGCCTCAATGTGGTGGACCTGGAAACAGGCTGCACATATTTAGTCTAAGAGAATAGGGATTGCAGTTGGAAGGCAAACTTGGACCTAAAAAAAAATCCAGGTGTGTCAGGCAGAAAATCACGGCCTGATTGGAAACTATGACACAACATCCTTTTCAGGAGGAACACAGAAGAAGATTTCTCTATCAATCCTCTGCTATGTAACAGGGCCTTCCACAATTTTTCTTTTGGCACTCTTACTGTGACACTTTAACATACTCATTCAGACATTGGCACAGTATCAGGAGTATCATTAACGTCTTTATACTGGTTTAGAAGACTCTACAAAGTCTGTATACAACCAGTTTCTTTGAGGGTGGTTTTTATCTATGCAAATCCATCTTAATAGACTTAAAACATTAGAGCTAAGTAGACCCACAGCCAGTTGGACGCCATCTATATTCTGCTCTTAACAAACCACCTGGGAAAAGGTACAAATAACTTGGGTAGATTTTGAATTTTGTCTGGCAGTGGCCATTAAACCTACTCTTTTCAATTTCCAACTGCCAAAGAATTTTTAACATGCTTGACACTGAACACGCGAGTCCAATCTCACTACCCAGAGATCTGGTTAATTTTTACCAGAATATCCATGTTAACAAAATCCCGGTCACCACAGTGATTCGAACACGCGACCTCTGGCATCCGAGGCGGACACCTTACCTCGAGACCACTGAGGAAATAATAAGTCCACTAATCTTCCATATACACAAAGTACATTGAGTTTGTCATGTTTCTGTATGAAAGCTACTGCAGTGCCTACCCCATGTTCCATTAAGAACAAAGTGGAGACATAAGAACTTTGCGACTCATTGTGTTAAGGTTTCCCTGAATATATATCATTATCAATCAATCAATGCATGTTGCTTATTTCGCCAGCAAGTTTGATCTTGAACTGTCCTTTCTGCCTCTCTCTCCAATTGAGGTTCAGGGACCAAAGTTAATTTTCACATTCTATTCTCCAGGTGTTTCTTAGTCTACCTCTCTTCCTTTTTCCCTGTGTATTCTGTGTCAGGACATGTCTGGCCAAGTTTGATGGTCTTTTTCATAGTGTGGGTCCTATCCAACCCCATTTCCTATATTTTATTTGTTGCTCTACTGGTTATTGGCTCCTTTTTCACAGGCCTTCGTCACAGACCCCATAATAACCAGGGCAGTAGATCCACACCAGCCCCTACAGGTTTGATGCCTCTACAGCTGCCATCACTCATGCCTTAGTCATCCCTTCTGAAGTAAGGATTGGAAGTCTGACACAATGACTGCCCCTGTTAAATAGGTCTCAAATAGTCATCTCAGAGCTGCAGTCACTGCTTCCATCTCCATTCTCGTACTGGAGGTTGCTATTCTGTATGCCCGAACCTGCTCAGTGACAACCTGCCCTCTTTACTAGTTGAGAAGCCCCCGCCTAGATATCTCACTGCGTAGCACCAAACTATTGGTGTATATATGACGGACTCATTTTTATTTTTAATCTTTACTTGGCTGTTATATCATAACCATTTTATCCAACAAGACTATTACTTCTGGCCAACTATGATATTGATAAATGTGTTGGTACAGGTGTGGGAGTTATCTCTGATACTACACAATTACATGCCATGTTTCTCGACTTCTGAAAAGGAATAATAACTGGTGGGCAGAAATTTAAGCAAGAAACTGGTGATGGTTAGAACACACAGTAAAATAAAGCAACAATATAACCAGACAGGCACTGAATTGGGACTCCCAAGAAAGAAAAAGGTGTGGGGCAGGCCAAAGAACACTTGGAAATGGACCGTGGAAGAAGCACAGGCATCTGAAATCTGAGTAAGATGGTATAAATAGACATTTTCATAGGATGACCGTTGCAGCTATATGCTGTAGGGGAGCCAGAAGAAATAAGTCCTAATCATAAATGTAACTCATGATTTCATATTTTTTCAGGCTCTGGGCTTAGAGATCTCCAATGAGCAGCTAGAGGAGATGGAGAACAATTTAGAGAATATAGACTTCAAAATGGCAGCAGCAGAAGAAAAGAAATTCCGTCATGATGTTATGGCTCATGTCCATACATTTGGTGCTGTATGTCCTAAGGCAGCATCCATCATTCACCTGGGGGCAACATCTTGTTACGTAGGTGATAACACTGTAAGTGGTGTATCTTTCACGGTCTTCTTTGTGTTAATCAACTTCCCTGAGCGATTAGCTCTTAGAGATTCTAGTGGGATTAAGATACGGAGCAGTGCATGAGCTGTCAGCGACCCATAATTGACTGCTAGTGTCAAGGCCAGATAACCAGGGCTGCCAAAACTCTTTCTACACCTCTACGCAGTGATCCTGGACAACAGGCTGCAACTGAGCAGACTGGCTAAGTAGAAGGGATCGAAGAGGTAAGGCTAACCCTGTACTAAATAATGCCTGCTGAAGATGGATGTGTCGGACCAAAAGGTGCACCTATATCACAGTGAAGCTGTAAACTCTGACACAACCCATTCCGTTCTCCAGACTAACTACATTCTGTTACTTGCAAAGCTCTTTTCAGGACTTGGTAGTTTGAAGATTGAGAACGAATGATGAAGAAGAAGAAGAGATGATTCTAATTAACAATGCTTTCCTTCCCACCCCTGGCAGAAACCAGAAATGTGTCTGGCTTCTTTCCAACCACAAAGGGGAGCAAGTGTTTCTTTCTAAAATATGGGCGACAGAATTTGTTGCAACATTATTTCCAAATTAAAAATGTAACTCAAACTAACTGTTTGGGGGGAGGCAAGGAAGGGACCTGGTCAACCTACCTTACAAAAAAGAGTACACAATATTTAGACCAGAAACAGAACATTGCAGACTGAAGAAACGTCTATCTGTTCAAAAAATAAAAAATTGAGTACACAGACATGTAGCCTATGTTGTGAGAACAAGCAAATGATGGAACATGTTCTCCAGCTCCATGAGAGGAGCAGAGTGACAACATGACCCAACCCAATTGTGGGATTGATTAACTGTATGGCAACGAGATAAATGTTTGTCAGACCGCCAGGTTTACAAAAGAAGTAGATGCAATTATTTGACGGCGAATTATGAAGAAGGCTCAGACCTAGTACAATAAAGTCCCTAACATGTCAGTCCCAGTGACAGTGTTTGTTATGACTACCGTGACCTTTTTCTATATTATATAAAGGTAGTATTGGTCTTCAATAGGCCCATGAGTATTTGGACAGTATTTTTTTGGCAGACGGTAGGCTCGTAAGAGAAATCAAGACTAAATATCAGAAGCAATGACTTATCAACTGTCACCACAACTCTAGCAACCAAGCATTAGTTTGGCAACAAAGCAACGGCTGATAGACAGTATACTTATGCCGACTCTGTGCTACCAGTACCAAACACGGTCCCTATCATGTGAGAGCAGAATTTTGACGCGTGAAATGAAGTGTTTGAGGAAGGTCATCAGTGTTACCAGGAAAGACAGAATGGGATACGACGATAATCATAGTATGGTCAGCACTACTCTGGTACGTCTTGTGCAGAGTACATTTTCAGGCACAAAACACGTTTGTCCGGTCATCTCATGAGAATGCACCATTATGAACTTCCACTGATGGCTTACAGTGCTGATAAATCTGGCTACAGGGTAAGGTGCCTTACTCGATGTGTTTTGTCTATTTAGTTTCTTTTCTGTCTCCAGAAAATATAACATTACTCAGTGTGTTTTGTCTTTTCAGTTTCTTTTCTGTCTCCAGAGAATAAAACATTACCGGGTGTGTTTTAACTTTTTAGTTTCTTTTCTGTCTCCAGACAATATAACATTACTTGGTGTGTTTTATCTTTTCAGGATCTAATAGTTCTTCGTGACGGACTGGAGATTCTGAAGCCAAAGGTATTTACTAATGCTACACATTCATTTGAAATACTGCAAATTCTTGAGTGCAAATTGAAAAATGGTAGTGCTCATTAGAGAAATAGGTTTTACAAAACTTCTGCCTGTAATGTTCTGTGTGTTTAACTGCACATCATATGTCATGCTAAAGGAAATAGTATAACGAAGAACATTAGTATGTGTTGTAATTTGTGTGTAATTGCTAATTGCTGTTATCTTTTTTCATGTGTAGTTATTTTTACATCATTGGCTGGTGTATCAAAATCTTATGTATGTTACTGATACTGTTATCGGACTAAGTCTCTGATACAGACAGATGGGTTTTTTTTGCGTTCGCCCATTCCTCTAATCCCCAAGGCGGTGTGCGTTGCACTGTGGTTTTTATTTGCGCCTGTCGGCCCAGTGCATCCGACTTCAACATGCATTTTATGTAAGGGTCTGCTTCGTCCTGCATTTTTTAAGGGTTTGCTTCCCCGGGGTAATGGCCGGTGCTGTGAAGGGGATCGAACCCAGCACCTTCCGGTTGTGAGCCACTTAACCACTAGGCCATGCAGACAGATGGTATAATGTGTTGGTTGTGGGCATAGTGATTTTAGATGAAAGGAGCAACCGCTGCAGTGTGAACCACTCAGCCTAGATAACCTCTCATACTGAAAGATGTTTTGCATGGTGAAGCACCACTTTCTTGAAGTAATCCTGGAAGTTTGAACTCCCAGACTAAACACTCTATTAGTATCTTCTTTTCTTTCATTTCTCTTATCCTGTTATGCCTTTCAGTGTCAGGTTATGAAGATATCTCTAGAACAAGTCTGTCTGTGTGCCTTGTGCACAGTGGCATTCACAGCCTCAGACATTTTCGTAAGCCACCTTTTTCGTGGTCGGTCTTTGGCTTTGAATCCATTGTATCTAAATAGCATTACTTGTTGAGGGGTGCTGTGAGGTGGTAGTCTTGTTACGTGGCGAAACCATTTTAGTTGCTGTCTTTTGATGTTCCACTAGTCTCCCGAAGTCATCATTTTTGATCATGTCTCTCCTTGTTACGTCTAATATTATTTGCAGGCATTTCATTTCTGTTGTTACGATGTAGCGTTTTTCATTTGATGTTAGTGTCTAGTTTTAACATTGATAGCATAGTGTCAGGACAAAAATCGTGTTGTATAAAGCTTTTTTGGTAGTTATTGCCACGTTCTTGCTATTAAGTATTGGTGTTAATTGTCCAATTATCTGATTTGCCTTATTGCATCTTTGTTGGATTTCCACTATGATTTCTATTATGATAAAATACCTATTGCAATAGACTCTATACACCATCTAGTTAAGAGAGGAGCCATCCCTACTAAACAGACCTCGGTAAAGAACAACCATTTCCTGCACCATGATGACCAGAATCAGGATGGGGACAATCCATTTGTCTTGAACTTTTGATCACAGGTCTGGAGCTTAGGAGAGATCAGCCTAACTAGTAGACAATTGGTGGCGGAGAATGAGCACACTGAGCCCTACCTTGGCTACATTACCATGTAATGCTGATAATGCACTTCCTCAACTGCTTAGTGCTAAGACAATGTCTCCAACCAATATAACACTACCGGGTGTGTTTTCTAAAGGAAAGGGACCTAGGGGTTATAATAGATCATACAGGTAAAGTGAGTGAGCAAGTCCAGGTAGCAGTGAAAAAGGCAAATACAATGTTGGATATGAAAAAAAAAAAATATTAAACGTAGGAGTAAGGAAGTGATTGTCAAATTGTATAAAGCATTAGTTAGATCTAGATTGGAGTTCTGTGTACAGGTGTGGAGTTCTTATCGTAGAGGAGATATAAACATGCTGGAAAGGATACACAAAGGAGCAACAGAAGCTGATAGTGGGATTCCAGAATTACAATTATGAGGAAAGACTCAGAAAAACCGGCCTACAGTGTTCAGAAAAGAGAAGAATTCAAGGTGGCTTGATACAGAATGTTTGTTTATAAGATGATCAATGGAAAGGATAAATCAGACTATAACATGTTTTTCAAATACAACCATCTACAAGAACAAGAGGGAATAGCTACAAATTAACTAAAGAAAGGTCTAGATTCTCAGATGCATCCAAATGTCTTTCTTCTATCTTGTTTATAGTATTTAGATAGTCAACTCATAATAAGGGATCAGAGCACCATTTTTCAGCTGAGAACCCAACATGTCCGACTTAACAAGAAGCACATAAACAGAATCCAATCACACCACACTCCAGATTGCCAACTGCACACACACCTATAAATATATTTTTTTTAAATCTTCATTGTCTTATTTCTCTATTCCTCAAACCAGTGGGCTTTGCACTGTTTATATTGTGTGCCTAGTGGCCCAGTGCATCCAACTTTGGCATGCATTTTATGTTAGGGTCTGCTTCCTCCTGCATTTTTTAAGGGTTTGCTTCCCCGGACCAGTGTTGTGATGGGGAGCGAACCCTGCACCTTCGGATTGTGAGCCGTGTGACTTAACCACTATCCCATGCTTTCCCCCTACACACCTATATGAAATCATCGACCATCATCTCTTTGAGTGAAGTGTCCTCTGAGGCCAGATAAATGAAGCACCTAACAAACACATGCACATACCATTACATGGCATTATGCTGAAGAATGAGAACTGGAGTGCTGCTGGACCCATAACAACTGATAGATTTATAAGTACTGAATCTTGTTTATCTGTTTTTTCTTTAATAGCTTGCTTCATGTTTGGATCAGTTATGCAAATTTGCTTTGGAATACAAAGCACTTCCTTGTCTCTCCTATACACATTTACAGTAAGTAAACATTCATTACGGTTAAAATACAAATCACTTCCTTGTCTCTTCTATACACATTTTCAGTAAGTTAACATTCATTACGGTAAAAATAGGTGGCTGAGCATGCAGCGGTGAGTGAGCCTCAGGGCCAGTGACCCATAACTGACCAAGACCCTATACTGCCTGCAAGTGGCGGCCCTGGAAAAAGACTTCAACGATGCGGCCTGGCTAAGAGATTAGGGATATCGAAGAAGGAAGGCAAACCCAGCCTTCGTTCGTTCTCAATCTCCGGCTACCAAGCCCTGAACAGGGCTATGCAAGTAGCAGAATGTAGTCCGGAGAACAGAATGTGTAATGTTGCTAGTTTACATCTTTATTGCGATGTTTGCACCTTTCGGTCCGGCACACCTGTGTTCAGCAGAATAGGAAGTCTGATTCTGAGCATTTGTTGAGATGGTATCATTAGCAACATGATGATCTTGCTAGCCCGATGCACATCCCTCTTTAGTCGCCTTTTATGTCATATTGGAAGGTTTAGTGGCCCTATTCTTTCAACCTATGCACCACTTGGGTGCATTGCTTCAATCAGTCAATCGTTAGGAGACACAAAAGGAGCTTTCAAGTAGGTTGTAATTAACACATCAATTGGACATCTTCCTGAAACAATATTTCTGTCTGCCAATCCTTTCGCTACCCAAGAACTACAGACGCATCATGGATCATTAAACAGCCCTTCTGCAGATTTGAATCAAGACCCAGACTGCCTGATGATCTGTTCAAACCTTCTGGAAACATGCAATATGGATGGCATGTTGAGGGAGAACGAGGCAATCCACATGATCAAACATTGAAAATATGCTGTCTGTCCACGCCATTGGAAGTATGTGAATATCAATCAATAAAAATTCTTTGACATAATTTGTTGAATTACAAATTTGATTTTGAACTAAAATGCTCAAAATACCATGGATAGTGAAACGGGAAAATGCAGATATTCTACAATAACTCGATATCGAGGAAAATTGGTTAGTAAACAATATTTTGGCCACTTCAAATGTAATAATGGCCTGGAGGGTATGGTGCCTGGAAAGCGGGGCAGAGACATACCAAGGAGAAGATGGACATCACGGAGGTCCTAAAGACGACAGCGATATGGGTGGGAGTTACGGCTAGAGATCGAGAATCTTTCAGATCGGCTGTTATTAGAGCGGCGTTCTGCAAAGGACACGCTAAATTGTGAATTTGTTGGAACATATGTTCAGTTGACTTACTAGAATGGGATTACAGCAGGCCGGGAACTCAATTTTCGCGGACGGACATAAAAAAAGTCTGGCCGTGGTTCATGCCTGGTATGACCGCTCCTCCAATCTGCCTATCTGTAAGTACCTGACGTATGAGTTGGGAAAAGTATAAACAATAAGGAAGGGAACTGGCCACCCCACCTCACATAGGCTGCAGCTTAGTGCATGAAGAGCTATCTTCATCTCCGACAGCAATTGTTTCCTTGGGACTGACTTTTACCTTTACCAGCACTGCATTTGGCTTACATGGAGAGGTTGCCAGACTGTGCACAACCATTGTTTGTCACCTCTTACGGCATGCAAAGAAGGAAACAGTGGCCCTGTTCTTTTTACCCCCAGAAATCACTCGGATTCATTACTATAATCATCATCATGTAGAATGTCCTTGGCAGAACATCGCCATTCGATAGTAGTCTCGATCAGCAGTCTTGCTCCATGTTCATGTTTAGGGTGTCTTGTGTCCATCTACACACCTTAGTCAGCCTCTGCCTAGTCTTCCTGGAACAATGTCTGCCATAACTGCTTGATGTAGCCGAAAAACTTCAGCTTCCGAGTCATAACGCGGTTTATAAACCAATTCTCTTTGACATGTCATCACTATAATAGTGCCTTGAAATTTATTTTATTTACATACCATGATTTATTGCAGTGGTTGTTTAATTAATATGTTTTTCATATCTGTGAAATAGGGCAGCTCAGGTATCCACAGTGGGCAAAAGGGCTTGCATCTGGGCGCAGGAGCTTCTAATGGACCTGAAGAATCTTGAGCGGGCATGTGACGATCTTCGGTTTCGTGGAGTGAAAGGAACTACTGGTACCCAGGCCAGTTTTCTGACTTTGTTTGAGGGGGATGAAAGTAAAGTGGAGCAGTTGGATGACATTGTGACAGAGATGGCCGGCTTTAAAAGGTGGGTTGATGTTAACCTTGCAGATACTGGAGTCAACTTCTTAAACAGGGTGGTTTCAGCGTGACTGGAAACAAAGTATGGGTTGGTATCGTTGGTGTTTTATCCACAAATACAAGAACAATGAATGTTACAACCAAAAGGTCTTAGGAAGGAAGAATGTCTGGTCAAGCAAAATATACTGACCAAGACACTCATCTCGACTTCCCCGTAGTCCTCCCTGGAAACGAGCTGTTTTTATGCCAGCCTGGCTAACAAGGTGACGAATCGACGTGATCCCCGTAGTAGTGAGCGACATGCAGATGAAACCAAGCATAGCACAACCGCTTAGAGGACCCCAGTCCACCTTATCAACACGCTCGAAATGTGAGAAAAGCTACAACAAACCGTCACTTAATTTCCTTTTCAGAGCGCATAAAAGAGTAAATCTACTCATTGTGGGCATTCAACAACTACAACCGAAAGGTCTTCATCGGGAACAAAAGATAACACATATGAGAGAATTAAATAACTAATAACAACCGCCTGGAGGACACAGTCCACCTTCAGTAACACGTTAATGTCCTTTTGTGTGTGCACAAAAGATTAAATCTACTTATAGTTGATATTCAACAACAACATACAAAAGGTCTCCATTGAGAACAAAAAACAACACATATGAAATTAAATAACTCATCTAATCGAACTGCATGAAAACGAATATTGAAATGATTTATCTGGCACACTAGCTCCTAACAAAATTATCAGAAGGGAGAGAGCTGATAGGAAGTGGATATGATTTGAATTAATTGATGCAAGACACTGAAGGTTGACATGACAATGAGGATAAGAAAATCGGGGTATGGATACTAAAAAACCCGGGAACGGTATGGAATGCCACGCAGGCCTTGGGATATTCCATGAGGAAAATTAAGCGGTTTCGAGCTCAGAACCTGTATCATCATAGTAGCTGGGGATGATGCCAGTAATTTTAATGTCAGTCTTCTTTCTTTGTGTTCAGAATCTTCTGGTCATGCTATATCTGCAGGCCAGTCGCCATGATGAAGTCTGTAGTCTTCACCAGGTTGGAGCGGCTGCCCCACAGCTTTTGTCTCAGCTCCGCACCCTCTGGCCAGGTCTGGCATCTCATTTACCTATAGATTGGGCATTCCTGTAGAATATGCTCAGGGCTCTGGCATCCTGTTCCACATGGGCACTCATCAGTGTGTGAGATCTTCAGTCTGTAAAGATGTTCTAGTAGTCTGCAGTGTCCAGTTCTCAGACGAAATAAGGTAGTTTGTTGATTTCTTTTGAGTTGGTGAATTGGGTCTGGCGTACTGCTTAGGTTTCTGTCTTCTCTCCATTTGTGTATATACTGATTTCTGATGATGTTCTTGATTTCTCTGTATGGTACTCGATGATTAAATTGTGCCTTTTTGCTACCCTCTTTTGCCAGAGCATCAGCTCTTAATGTCAGTAAGATAAGGAGGCACAGGGGCCTGTCAGCTTATAATTTTATTGTGTGTGAAAACGTAAATTTGTAAATCTACTTGGGCCAAGAAATCACACAAACTCCCATTTAATAAATCGGGAGATCTCACGAAGGAAAGGATAAATAGACTATAATACGTTTTTCAAAATACAACCGCCTACAAGAACGAGAGCATAGCTAGAAATTAACTAAAGAAAGGTCCAGATTAGATATTAGGACATATTTTTTTAGTCAGAAAGTGGTGAATGCTTGAAATGCATTGCCACAGGAGGTAGTGGAGACAGGAACAATGAGTGCATTTAAGAATATATTGTGGAATGGGCTTAAAAGTCTTTCTCGTGGAAGACGAAGTAATAAATGGATGATGGTATTGAACAGTGCTTAACACTGTTAATGGGGAGTAATAGAACATACATCTTCTTCGTGGTACACGATCTGACATCATCATTAGATGGAATGGCATTGCACTGTTTCATTAGACATGTGGCCAAGCGCATCTGATTTTAACAGGTGTTTCGATTAAATTTGCTTTCATTAGCCTTTGACTGTCTCCTGCTTGTTTGTAGGACAGTAGGTTTGCAACTTAACTCTTAACCAGGACATGTCTGACTTGGAAGAAACTGCTACCCTCAGAATCGCTCTTGGGGTCAAAGAAACTATAAGGTGGAGTCATTAAAGAAAGGAGAGGTGACACATGACAGTCCTCTTCAAAACTGAAGCTAGTTCTCTTTAAAGGAAATCAGGGGGACGGCATGGGTAGTAGTTATGTGACACGGCTCACAGTCTGAAGGTGCTGGGTTTGCTACCCATCACAACACCGGCCGTTACCCCAGGGAAGCAAACACTTAGAAAATGCAGGAGAAAGCAGACTCTTACATAAAATGCATGCCTAAGTCGGATGTACTGGGCTGACAGGCGCAAATAAAAACATAGTACAACGCACACCGCCTTGGGGAATAGCGAAATAAGGCGAACACAAACAAAAGAAAAAAAAGAAATCAATACTAGATAGAGATAGGAAACGTGTGAGTAGAAATAAATAATTATTTGACACAGCTACATTTTCTGGCTTTGTGTATTTTTTTATGTTATTTGCAGCATGTGAATGCTCATATTATGTTGTTTTCATTAATTGTTTTGTCCTTTTTAGCCATTTCATAATCTGTGGTCAGACATACCCAAGGAAGGTGGACACCGATGTACTGTCAGTGCTCGCCAGTTTTGGGGCTTCTGTGCATAAGGTGAGTATTCTTTGTGTTGGTGAGTTTTCTTTGAGTTAACTTTCATCTTGAAGAGAAAACATGCCACTCATCTTCCTTGTCTTTTACACACACATACACTCACACAATAAAGTAAACATACAAACAACTTCAACACACATATGGCAAAAGCAATAGTAAAACAATAATATATTTTGATGTTTAGTTATCTGTTTCTGTTATTAAAAATTGACATCACTGCACTCCGGACATACCCATAGGTGCTCAGTCTCTCTGAGTAAGTTCAGGGTCTGATGCTGATGTTCCTTGTAGTTCGCTGGTTTTACGCTCTCCTGCTCCGTCCTCTCATGCGCCCCACTCAGCTTAATCTAGTTTGATTTCAAAACTTTGCATATTGTTGATCCGAGAATACAAATAGTGTTTCTTCTTCTACAATCACCCCTGGAAAAGACACCTGGGACGTTGTGTAGTAGTTTACAGCAAGGCTGTGACATCTACACCTTTCAGCCCAACACATCTGATTTCAGAACATGATTTAGGGGCCGTGTTTGCCTTCCCTCTTCAATCCTTAATCTCTTAGCCAGGCTGCATGGTTGCAATCTGTTTCCAGTGCCGCCACTTAGACGCTATGAGCTGCTGACTGTTGGCATCTCATTGACTGGTCAAATGAGTTTTCGGCTCCCAAATAGTATTGAAAAAGCACTAAAGTACTTGACAGTGCTTCCAGTTTGTTAGTTTTTTTGGGGGGTGTTCACCTTATTTACTATTCCCCAAGGTGGTGTGCGTTGCACGATGTTTTCATTTTGCGCCTATTGGCCCATTGCATCCGACTTCGGCATTTATTTTATGTAAGGGTCTGCTTCCTCCTGCATGTTATAAGAGTTTGCTTCTCCTGGGTAACGGCCGGTGCTGTGATTTGGGAGCAAACCCAGTACCTTCGGTTTGTGAACCGTGTCACTTAACCGCTAGCCCATGCCATCCCGAGTGCTTCCAGTGAAAAACCATTACTGCTATTACTACTATTTCCCTTTTGCCCCCAGTACACCAATAGTCATGCCTCCAGCTCCTGTTTTTCCACTGTAAACTTCAATATAGAGCTTGTCTGGTTTTATTTATTATGTCTTTGGTGCATCACAATTGACTCTCTTTAATTTCCAGTTGCTTTGATTGTTTGAATGTTCTCTCCTACAATACTGTGTTTGTCATTACTTCCTTGCTTTCTGATACTCATTTTACGATGAAGGAAAAAGTCATTTTTCTTAATATTTAAGAAAATGTATCATACTTTAAACTGTATTTGTATTGTTAACATTGATGTGTAACCCGCATTCTATTTCATTGCAAACAAGAGAGAAATAGTTTGGAGAATGTTGCATATTTATTTAGTACATTTAGACCGAGAATCATAGAAAAAGTTACTATCAATCGTGTTTTGTCTAAACATGTTTTGTGGCCTACATTTCTTGATGGAGCTATATATCGAACATCATTATGTCCCTTCATTTTTATCATGCTGCTGTTCTGTGGTTTCTTCATGTGTTTGTTAATTGCTGTTTGTTTCGCATATGGTTCCATTTATCTGACCATGAAGAACTTCGAGATATGCATAACTGGCATGAAATATTTTCTCTTGAGATCGTACTTCTTTCCATGTATCATGCAAACAGATCAATCTCGAATACGTTATTTATATAGAGATAAATGTGTACATCCAGCCTTGCTATTGCACAAGGACTGCAAAGCTTTTCACTCTTTTGCATGCAATGTCAAGTATAGGAATGTGTATGGGCTTTATAAGTTGCTGAGTGATACATTCTTTGGGGTTAATGTTCGGGAAACTAGCAATATCTTGTGTGACACACCTACTCTAGCTTGTGTGACACACCTACTCTAGCTTGTGTGACACACCTACTCTAGCTTGTGTGACACACCTACTCTAGCTTGTGTGACACCTACTCTAACTTGTGTGACACCTACTCTAGCTTGTGCGACACCTACTCTAGCTTGTGTGACACACCTACTCTAGCTTGTGTGACACCTACTCTAGCTTGTGTGACACCTACTCTAGCTTGTGTGACACACCTACTCTAGCTTGTGTGACACCTACTCTAGCTTGTGTCACACCTACTCTAGCTTGTGTCACACCTACTCTAGCTTGTGTCACACCTACTCTAGCTTGTGTGACACACCTACTCTAGCTTGTGTGACACCTACTCTAGCTTGTGTGACACCTACTCTAGCTTGTGTGACACACCTACTCTAGCTTGTGTGACACACCTACTCTAGCTTGTGTGACACACCTACTCTAGCTTGTGTGACACCTACTCTAGCTTGTGTGACACACCGACTCTAGCTTGTGTGACACCTACTCTAGCTTGTGTGACACACCTACTCTAGCTTGTGTGACACCTACTCTAGCTTGTGTGACACACCTACTCTAGCTTGTGTGACACACCTACTCTAGCTTGTGTGACACCTACTTACTTAGTCGCTACTCTTCTACTGTGAGGTGTAGAGGTTTTCCAGAGAGAACGCCACACTGCTCTATTCGCCGTCTTTTTCCTGGCCTCTTTCCAATCCAGCCCTTGATCACTCAGGGACTGTCGTATGTTGTCTTCACAGCGTACTATGGGACGTCTTGGGGGTCTGCGTCCTTGACTTTTTATCTCCCATGACTGCCTTGGCATCCGATCTTCTTCCATTCTACAGACATTGCCAAACCACTGTAGTTGGGACTACACCACTCGTGTCTGCAGGGGTTGAACTTTGAGATTGCTACGTATTGTCTGGTTACGGATCTTGTCCCTTTTCGTCACCTGAACCACCTTTCTTAGTTACCTCATTTCTGAAGTTTGTAGTTGCCTTTCTTGGGCTGTAGTCGCCTTTTTTGCGCTGAAGTCATTGCCCATGACTCACATCCATATGTCAGGTCTGGCACATAGGTCGAGCGGTATACATCCATCTTTGTTTTCCTGCTTATTTCTCTTTTGCTGAGGAATCCTTTTTCTGAAAAGTCTACCTGCTGCTGCCGTTCATGCAGTTAACTCTTCTTTGATTACTCCCCTGCTGTCTATTACCCCATCTAGATATTTGAAGTTGCTGACCTGCTCAAGTGATCATGTTCCCAGGGTTATTTGATGTCTCTTCTCATCTCTGGCGATCACCTTGGTTTTTGTTTTGGAGTTGCTGATGTGCATTCCTCTCTTCTTCCCAGACCTGCAAGTTGATTTGGAGATGTGCCTCAGATTTTGTGATCAGAGCCACATCGTCTGCAAATGCTAGTTCCGATATGTAACTTGGTCTCATCTTCCAGTACCCTACTTCATACTTTTTTATCCGTTCCTTGCAGGCTTTGATGACTTCATCCATGAGGAGTATAAAAAGGTATGGTGATAGAATGTCCCCTTGTCTTACTCCGCTAGTGGCCTTCAAATCTTCTGACTTTTGATTTGATGTCCGCACATAATTTCTGCATATTTTGTAGAAACTCTGTATGGCAGAGATCAGGGGTCCTGGGGTGTTCTTCTTTGACAAGCACTCCCAGAGTTTGTCCCAAGGGACTATCAAATGCTTTCTCCAAATCCAAAAAGCAGAGATGCATCTTCTTATCAAATTCAAGAACCTTTTCACTTAGTTGTCTGAGTGTAAAGATAAGGTCTTGAGTACTTCTGTTTGCCCGAAACCCACATTGAGTTTCATCTATATTTGACTCTCCTAGATCTCTTAATCGCCGTTATAGAATCCTAGAGTAAACTTTCCCGGGACACTGAGAAGGGAAATACCTCTGTGATTTTCACATTGTGGATTGTCACCCTTTTTAAATATTGGTATTTTTATGGCAACCTCCCAATCTTTTGGTATCTTCTTGTAGCACCAAGCTGCCTTGAGAATCTTCATGAATAGTATTTCTCCTGCCGTTCCCATGTATTTAACCATATCTGGTGTTATACGATCATGTCCTGCTGCTTTACCAATCTAAATTTTCTCCAATGCTACCTTTAGTTCTTCCATTGTGATATTATCGTTTCCCTCCATGGCTCCCTCTTCTTGAATTGGGACTGTTACTTCCAGAGCTTCATTTTCCTCCACTCCAAGAAGATCTGAGAAATAGTCTTTCCATCTGTTCATTACCTCTTCTGGGGTGGTCAACAGCGCACCTTGTTTATCTTTAAAAAATTTCAGTGGGCATTGCTTTTCCTTCCTCGTGTTCTTTAGGGTCCTGTAAAACAGTTTCTGGTTTTCTCCAGCATTATTTTCCAGTTTCAATCCAAATTCCTCCCAGGATTTCTTTTTGGCCTTCAGCACAGTCTTCTTTGCTTCTGTTCTAAAATTTACATATTCTTTACATTTCTTTGTTTGTTCTTCTGTATTCCTAGCCCCTAGGTATTGCTTCCATGCCTTTTTCTTTTCTCGTATTATTCTTTTCACTTCTGTCCACCATGGTGTACTCTTTCTCTTAAACCCTTCTTTGCTTTGACCGCAGCCTCTTTGGGGATGTCTTTGAATTTTACCCAGAGCATTTCCATATCTTCTTCAGATTCCTCTATCCTTCCTATTGCTGTTATTATCTCCTCTTAACATCTGGCTCTCTTTTGTAAGCCTTAATTTTATTTTCTCCTTGTGTGTTATTATGTTTCTTGCTTGTTGATATGTGGATAACATTTTTCTATTTCTCTCTTTATTTTAACTAGGTAGTGGTCGCTTCCTATTTCTGGTCCTCTGAACACTCTAGCATCCTTCACATGCTTGAAATCACTTTTCCTCACTATCACAAAGTCAATTATGGACCTTTCATTTCTTGCCGGCTCGCATTTTGTGTAGGCATGGATACGCTTGTGTGGAAACCTTGTATTTGTAATAACAAGATTTTGTTCTCAGCAGAATCGCAGCAGTCATTTTCCATTGTCATTTAAAACATCTTCTCAATACCTACCGATCACTCCATCCCATCTAGAATAGTCGTTTCCAACTCTTGAAGTCTGCAATGAAAAGTATTTCATTTTGGCAATCGTCAACAGTCCTTTGAAGGAGCTCATAAAATTCATCTTTTATGTCAGTGTTCTCGTCTTCGTTTGGTGCATACACAGTGAGCTTGTGTGACACACCTACTCTATACCGTGTGACACACCTACTCAATACCGTGTGTGACACACCTACTCTATATCGTGTGTGACTTACCTACTCTAGCTTGTGTGACACACCTACTCTAGCTTGTGTGACACACCTACTCTAGCTTGTGTGACACACTACTCTAGCTTGTGTGACACACCTACTCTATACCGTGTGTGATACACCTACTCAATACCACATGTGACACACCTACTCTAGGTTGTGTAACACACCTACTCTATACATAACTTATATGACACACCTACTTTCACTCTCTTCTGTAAGACCGTCCTTGTTCCTGTCACTCCACACTCCAATATGAAGTTCTCCTTCCATTTATGAATTCATCTGTGAAACGATTGCTCAACTCACTTTTCTTTTATTCTCACTTTTCTTTTATTCTCTTGAAACCACATCAATAACAATATCCAAAAAATAAATTCATACACAAATAATATAACTATATTGGTAGTATACTATCAAACTGTCTTATCTGGAATTTTGTGCAATGCGTACAAATGTTGCTCCATGAAACTAAGTTTAAACCTTCAGTCTAATAATCTGTATCTACTTCAGTCGAACTGTTTGTACTCTGTTCTCACTATAAGTTCTTGGCTGATGTTAATATATGTTGTAGGACTTCACGTTTCATATCTCCTCTCAGATCTGTTCCCTGCTCTAAGCTTCTGCCTCTTGATCACTTGTTCTCAGATGCTGTTTTCTACTTTTAGACTGATTCTCAGACTTTTGTCGTTCTATGTATTTCCACTGAGATCTTTCTTCTATCTGTGTTGTTCTTCTGGGTTGCTGTGCTTCACTCTATCAGTTCTTCTGTGTTCAGTCTCAACTCTCAGACTCTGGTTTCTCACAATCGGTTCTGTAAGTATCAGTCCATCTACTCCAGCCTCTCCATCTCTTTCTCGGTCCTGCTGTTGCTCTGTTTCTGTTGCTCCGTCTATTCATCCATTCTGTTGCTTTCCTTCTGTTCTGTGCTTCTGTTCTGGCCCTTGACTTTTTAGCACAGCCTTTTAAATGGTCCTGCTCCTCGTTTGACCACTCAGCTCGGTTGCTCTTCCATCTTTCATCAATGGTTAGGCGGCCACTTTTAATGTTTCTTCTTCTTCTTAATTTCCTGCTATTAAACCCTGAAAGAGTTTAAGTAGCAGAATGTAGTCCAGAGAATGGAATGTGCTGTGTCGTAGTTTACATCTTGACTGCGATATTTGCACCTTTCGGTCCAACACATCCGACTTCAGCAAGCATTTTTTTAGTACCGGGTTAGCATTCCCTCTCCGATCCCTTCTCCTTAGCCAGTCTGCCCTGCTGCAGCCTGTTATCCATGATCACCTTGTGGAGGTGTAGAAGGGTCTTGGCAGCTATGGTTCGCTGACGCTAACAGTCAGCTATGGGTAGCTGACCACTGCAGCTCATGCGCTGCTCAGCGTCTTGATCCCTTTTAATGTTTCAATCCCCCTTCCTTCGGTCAAACTAGCCCTTCCTTTGGGTAATGCAGATAACGCTTCCTTTGATATATACTAACACGTACAAAAACCTTTAAAAATGTGAGATCCTCAGCTTGCAAAGAAAAGGAGGCTTTTGGACAAAGGGTTGTGTTACACTTGTCTGTTTCTGTATTGAGTCTTTGGCTTGGGAGCAGCACATGTTGAAATGCCGTGTGTATGAATGAAATTGGGGGCAGATTTTTCTTGTGGGTGGGTCTAACTTGACTGGAGTTTACATAGCCGCTTGCTACGTTTCTACGGAGGGGTGTAGAGGACATTTTTACTGTGGTTTGAATCTGCAAAAATGAGGTGGTTGGCCCCCATGCTCAGCCCTCCTTAGTTTCCTCTGGTGATGGGCCTGACTGGTTACAGTGTTGCTCCCTTTCTTTGTGGGTTAGGATCTATATAAGTATTGGGTTTCTCTGTGGCTTACATCTACTCTGTAAACTGTTTGGTCTGTTGCTTTATGCAAATCTACTTGAGGGTTCTAATCAGCACTGCACCTCTGGGATCTGCCAGAGCCTTTCTAACCTTCTCTGCTTCTTTTTTGGTGATCTCAAGCTTCTCCTGCAGATGATCTGTTGACTCAAGTCTCAACAGATGGTCACCTGTAATTTCCTGAAAATAAAAGAGAAAATAAGGAATATATATATCACTACAACTCATTCACTCCCACGAGCCGATACATCGGCTTCCAGATTTTTCCAGAAAACCCAAGAGCTGATAAATCGGCTTTTGAGACTGCATTGACAAAATCACATATTTTCGTATTCCTAGTTCTCCTAAATGTTTTATTTTGGTTATTGGTGGAAGTTCAGATTTTATACTTTTCATTTTCGGAAGAGTTAGCGTGTGTATCATTTAAAAAATATTTATTTTATGCAACCCTTGGGCTGTCAGAATTCTTCAAGCAACCCTGTGGCTGTCAGAATTGTCTTCATGCAACCTTTGGGTTGTCAGAATTGTCTTTAAGCAACCCTTGGACTGTCAGTATTGTCTTCAGCTCTGTGGCAGGTTGCGCTTGTCCGTAGCTTACCTTAGAGAAGATCTGATGTTTAAAGCCCTGTGACAAGCTGTGCTTGTCCATAGCTTACCTTAGAGAAGATCTGATGTTTAAAGCCCTGTGACAGGCAGCCCTGTGACAGGCTGTGCTTGTCCGTAGCTTACCTAAGAGAAGATCTGATGTTTAAAGCTCTGTGACAGGCTGTGCTTGTCCGTAGCTGACCTTAGAGAAGATCTGATGTTTAAAGCCCTGTGACAAGCTGTGCTTGTCCATAGCTTACCTTAGAGAAGATCTGATGTTTAAAGCCCTGTGACAAGCTGTGCTTGTCCGTAGCTTACCTTAGAGAAGATCTGATGTTTAAAGCCCTGTGACAAGCTGTGCTTGTCCGCCCACATCATCATAAAATGTACAGGAAACTTCATAATCCCCCTAGGCCAGTGATGAGTTTCAAAGTACGAGCTCACCGACGCTGAGGAACAGAAAAACTGAGAACTAATTAATTGCACTGGACAAGAAATTTTGATAAACGTTGTGACTCTGAGATAAAAGTAGCCATTTAAACCAAATATTTAAAGGGGCTGAACATGGATCAGGTCAGGTCATTCCGAAACCGGTGAGGTCATTGGTGCCCCCATGAAATACCCCCCGCAACCTCACACTGCCCCTCTCTGTCTGCGGCCGCCTTTGACTCCTCTGGACGAAGATTGGTCCATTCTTTTATGTTATCCTCCAATCTCTTTTTGGGACGACCTCTTCGCCGTCCGCCTTGCACCTTTACGCGCAGGATCGAATTGCAAGACTGTTTGATCTCGATATGTGGTCGTACCAAATCAGTTTCCCTCTTTTGACATTTGCCAAGAGGTCTTCAAAAAAACCCTGTTGCAATTCTTTCTCGTATTGTCTCATTTGTAACTTGGTCTTTATATGTGGCATTTAGATGTCATCTGTAACATCTGATCTCCAAAGCCGGGATCCTCCTCCGCTGCAGGTCAGATGTAATTGTCCATGTCTCACAAGTATATAGGAATATTAAAGAGGACCAATGTATGTACTAATCTGATCGTTATGCATATGACTAACCTTTGTCCTGTCAGATTTTGTGAACCCTTGCAATCTTCTTCTTCTTCGTACGCAGTCAGACAGTAACCATTATTTTTTCGAAAAAAGCGGCGGTCATCCTGAGGCTGTCGCCACTGCCATAGAGCTTGTCTTGCAGTTCCAGTGGTGATGGCCACATCTGCTCTCTCTGATCCTCGTATGTCGGGCAGTTCTGCAGCAGATGTTCAGCGGTCATTTTACCGGTACCGCACGGGCATTCGTCGGTACCACCTATCTTCAATTTGTTGAATAGGTGGTACCTCAGTCTATTGTGGCCAGTGCGAAGTCTGAAGACAACGACCTGTTCTCTTCGGTTCAACTGGTAATAGGCATCGTTTTTGGTGTAACCAGTATGTTTGGTTTCCCATTTAGTCATGTATCTGGCTTTGATAAGCCGTTTTGACTTTTCGTACGTCATACTAGTATCTGTTTGTGGTAGTCTTGGACCTTCTTTTGCCAGTCTGTCTGCCTCCTCGTTGCCTTGGATGTTGCAGTGTGATGGGACCCACTATACCACTACCCTTTTTGGTGCGGACTGCTGGCACAGTTTGCAGAGTGCTGCTCTTAAGTCATTAAGCTCAGTGTTTTTCTGGCTTTTTAGCGCTGTGACTACGGCCAGAGCATCTGTAAGCAGGACTATATGGCTTTCATTTTCTTTATGTGTCACCATTTCTTCCACTGCCGCCCTCAGTGCCTCTGCCTCTGCTCTGAAATTGCTTGTGTACTTACCAGTAGCGAATGACAGTGTTATTTTTCTGCCATTTGGTAGGTTCAGGAATGCTCCTGCCCCTCAGTTCTGTGTAGTGTTTGTTACAGAACCGTCGGTGTATGCATGGGTCCAGTCCATGCTTGGGTAGTTTTTCGATATAAAGCTTAGGGTAGTATCTCTCCTTTCTTTTTCAGTCTGGCCGTTTTTGTTTCCAATACCTGGTATATTTTCTACCACCTCTGGAAATATATCCTGCCTCCAGGTAGGTTTTCGTACAGTAGTGATGGGTTTTGGTGTTGTTAGTGCGTTTATGGGATCTTCGTGCATCTTTGCTTTGGCTATTTCTGCAAAGTTTTTCCGCTTTAGTTTCCCATTTCCCAAATTGTTTAGTCTCTGGTGCATTGGATGGTCTGTCAGTCTTCGGAGTTTCTCTGACTGCAGCTGGGCTCTGCAGTCTCTTCTATCGGTCATGGATTGCAGTTTTGTAATCTTTTCAAGTTCTACAATTGGCGTTGACTTCATGCCTCCTGTTATAACTCTCATGGCTTGGTTTTGAAGTTTGCTAACTTTATCGAAGTTCGCCTTTGCTGCTGTTGTCCATGCCGCAATGCCATACTCGAGAACTGGTCTCACTCTTCCAGTGTACAGTTTCTTTAGTATGCTTTCGTCTGCTCCCCAGCTTGTGCCAGCAAGTTTCCTCATGATTGCCATTCTTTCTCTGGCTCTCATTCGGTTTCTCTCGATCTGACTTTTCCATGTCATGCGCAGATCAAATGTGACTCCCAGATAGTTTGGGTTGTCGTTTGGCTGCAGGAATTTGCCGTTTAGACTTAACTTGAACCCTTGCAATCGCCACTACTGTCTGTGCTATTCTTGCCAACACCTCAAATGTGAGGAATATGAATATAACTGAAAATTCCAAACTGTCTATTTCTAAGAAATCCACAATTTATTCCAATATGTATTAATATAATAGAGTAATATGTACATATGATATGTACCAATAAAAGCCGCTTTCTAGTACGCCGCTGCTTTGCCCGTCTTGTATTATCTCTGGTGAGCATCCAACAGTAGTCAGCCAACATTGAAGTTTATCAGTTTCCATGGTATCATTTCTCCATAGAATCAATGTCCTGATGAAAGCTTTAAGTTGTTGGGGGAAAAAAATTACAAGTGGGAAGAGAGAAAGTGGATCTATAAAGATATATTGCAGTCAAGTTTGTGATACAGAGATATGTCCTGAACCAGTTCCTTGTAGTTTTCTGTCCTGACATTCCAGAGGAAGTGAGTTGAGGCCAAATGAAACACATTCCAAGCTTTTTATTTGTCACCCTCAATGAGCTTGTCTAACACACATCTCGTCTCTGAAGATTTCGCAGATCTGAGGACTGACAACTATTTCCTTTTTAACTTTCAATTCGCTGAGTCGAGGGAATTTATCATCCCAAGTACTCGAAAGCTCATTCAGAACAGTCTATGGCTTTAACAAAGTTTTTCATCACACCTAGTTAGATCTGTAAGGGAAGTAGCAGGATTTTGTGCATTTCTGCAAGTGCTCAGTGTTGCACTTTCTTCTCTCTGACCGTCGCAGATTTTCTCAGAGGCCAATCTTTCTTCACGTAGTGCAAAGTTTGGTTTGCTGTTCCATTCACATAAGCCATTCACATAAGAAACAGCAAAACTTTGTATATTCAAGCTGCAGACCCAGCAACAGTGTTGCCATTCATAATTGCTGTATTCAAGACTGTTCAACAGCCGGTTTAGATTCAATTAGGTATCTGTCATGTACGCAGCATGTCCGATTATGCAGCAAGACGTCTTGAGACTCAATTTAGGAGCTTATGAATAGTCGCCATTCTTGCAGGTCATGTTTGATTCCTAGAGCATTCACCAAGGCCATCTAGATTGGAGCAGAACAAAGTCGTCATCTTTTCTGAAGCAAGAAGCAAACTGCGCATGACGACTGCGAAACGAAGTCACTTTGACATTTTCCTTGAGAACATTTCGTTTTGATCCAAGTAACTCCACTGTCCTTGGACAGAACCAGATCATCAATAAGATTGTTCAGTTCTTCTTAGGTGAGAAGATGAGACAAAGATGATGTACCATGACAGACGTTTGGATCATCAATAGTTATCGAAGGCTGTGGATAACCCAACACTGGTTTCCCTCAATCCTCATCTTCTGAATTGATGTAAAATTCATTGAGAGGTTCGAGAATAGGAAGTCCTGTGTTATGTCAAATTGAAATTGACTGAAGAGCAGATTGTATATTTGGACACACTATTGTCAACTTCTTTTTCCTGGTTATGCCTGCTGAAACAGGTGGAGCCTTGCAGAATGAAGTCATTTGCATGATTGATTTGCTCTCTCCACACTATTTAGAACACAGAAGTGAGTTGAGGCCAAATGAAACACATTCCAAGCTTTTTATTTGTCACCCTCAACGAGCTTGTCTAACACACATCTCGTCTCTGAAGATTTCGCAGATCTGAGGACTGACAACTATTTCCTTTTTAACTTTCAATTCGCTGAGTCGAGGGAATTTATCATCCCAAGTACTCGAAAGCTCATTCAGAACAGTCTATGGCTTTAACAAAGTTTTTCATCACACCTAGTTAGATCTGTAAGGGAAGTAGCAGGATTTTGTGCATTTCTGCAAGTGCTCAGTGTTGCACTTTCTTCTCTCTGACCGTCGCAGATTTTCTCAGAGGCCAATCTTTCTTCACGTAGTGCAAAGTTTGGTTTGCTGTTCCATTCACATAAGCCATTCACATAAGAAACAGCAAAACTTCGTATATTCAAGCTGCAGACCCAGCAACAGTGTTGCCATTCATAATTGCTGTATTCAAGACTGTTCAACAGCCGGTTTAGATTCAATTAGGTATCTGTCATGTACGCAGCATGTCCGATTATGCAGCAAGACGTCTTGAGACTCAATTTAGGAGCTTATGAATAGTCGCCATTCTTGCAGGTCATGTTTGATTCCTAGAGCATTCACCAAGGCCATCTAGATTGGAGCAGAACAAAGTCGTCATCTTTTCTGAAGCAAGAAGCAAACTGCGCATGACGACTGCGAAACGAAGTCACTTTGACATTTTCCTTGAGAACATTTCGTTTTGATCCAAGTAACTCCACTGTCCTTGGACAGAACCAGATCATCAATAAGATTGTTCAGTTCTTCTTAGGTGAGAAGATGAGACAAAGATGATGTACCACGACAGACGTTTGGATCATCAATAGTTATCGAAGGCTGTGGATAACCCAACACTGGTTTCCCTCAATCCTCATCTTCTGAATTGATGTAAAATTCATTGAGAGGTTCGAGAATAGGAAGTCCTGTGTTATGTCAAATTGAAATTGACTGAAGAGCAGATTGTATATTTGGACACACTATTGTCAACTTCTTTTTCCTGGTTATGCCTGCTGAAACAGGTGGAGCCTTGCAGAATGAAGTCATTTGCATGATTGATTTGCTCTCTCCACACTATTTAGAACACAACATATTTCACCACCTTTTTGCCTTTTCGCAATTTTTGAAGATTTCTTGCACATGTACTGCAGAATATGTTTGGGCCCCACGCCTAAGAGTTGCTTGCTGCTGTCAGCTCATTCACTGGGCTGTATATTCAGCCCCAAAGTAGGAGATGATTCCCATGGAGATAAAAAAGATTAGTGTGGACTTGCTAAGGGAAGTGATGGTAGATTACATATGTAAAGAATCAGGCTTCTCTTTGGGGCATGCTGTGAGAAAGGAGAGCAAAAGAGCAAAACAACAAAAACAAAACTGGAAAAAGAGAATATACTGGAAACTTTGAGGTTGTGGTATAAACAAGGGGCAACATCAGAATAGTTACAGTCCTATAGACATAACATTGGGGAGATCTATAGTTGTCTATGCCAGGCAGGATGGCACATGAATATGTAAAACCAAAAATGTGTAAAGTGGGATCAAGATGCTGAGCAGTGCATGAACTGTAGCGGTCATCAACCCAAAGCTGACTGCTACCATCAGAACCAGCAACCTAGAGCTGCCAAGACCCTTATCCACCTCCACGTGGTGATCCTGGATAACAGGCTACAACAGGACAGACTGGCTAAGGAGAAGCGATAGAAGAGGGAAGGCTAACCCGGGCAGACTGGCTAAAGAGAAGGGATAGAAGAGGGAAGGCTAACCCATTATCCAAAAATGCCATGTCGAAGTTGGATGTGTTGGGCCGAAAGGTGCAAATATTGCAGTAAATCTGTAAACTACGACAACACATTCCAGTCTCCAGACTATGTCTTCGTCTGCGTTCGTTCTCAATCTCCTGCTACCAAGCCCGGAACACAGCTTTTCAAGTAACAGGATGTAGTCCAGAGGACGGAATGCGCTGTTTCACTAGTTTACAGCTTGACTGCGAAATTTGCACCTTTTGGTCTGACACATCTGTCTACGGCAGGTCCGGACTACATCTTGCTACTTGCAAAGCCCTTTTCAGAACTTGGTAACGGAAGTTTGAGAACGAACGACGAAAAAAGAGAAGTTTGTGAAGCCATCAGAGACCAGAGTATACTATGGGTTTCCCACATCTGGGAATATCCTTATATACCATCATTAAATTGTTATTTCATTAGAGCATGTAGTGTTTCTTGCATAAAGTAGACCTGAGTGTAACATGTCTCACCTCCGTCATCATACTTGAAACTTGTCCTCCACCCACATCCCTTCGTTTGACAAATGAACAGTTCAGTTCCGTAGGTATCGCCATTTGGCTTGATTCCTGCCTTTTCTTCAAACCGCCAGACATTTCTCTCCCCACATTCAGGACAGGCGGCAAACCCGCTGTTGAAGAATGGCAGTCGACCCTCTTCTGTTTGGTCTCCACTTGAAAACTGTGGCTTCCAGACTTCGTGATGGGGGTCTTGTGAAATATAAGAGAAAGAGCATGGGTCATTTAACGTTGTTTCTCGCTAACAATGGGTGACAAACCATCAACATTTAATAATGGTTGCCCCCCGCATTTTCAATCCAGAAGTAGAGAAAGCAATAAAAGATATTAACAATGGAAAAGCAGCAGACATGGACACAATAAACATGGAAATTATAGATGTTCTACAGGAATTTAATAAAAATAATGTTCACTTAGGCGCCTGAGACCCATTACATCGGTCGGCCATATCCATGACCCACTGCTGCGGCGAGGTTCCAGACCTCGTCCAGGGCGAAGGTGTAGGTTGAGATCTGATGGAGCCATACTGTGCAGGAACGGCCTCTTCTGCACCTCCAGTAGAGAAATTTGGTGCAGATCAAATCACTGATATGTGTAATGACATCTACTATACAGGATCTATACAGATCGAACTGTTACATCTGTCTTTATAACACTATCCCAAACACATCGTGCAACCAAATGCTCAGGTTCTAGAACATTCATCCTGATCCTGCTTAATATTATATTAGGCCACAGCTTATCTGGAATTCACAGTAGTTAGCGACGTACAATTGTGTCCACTCAAACGTGTTGCGGTTTTCCATTTGTGTTAGTTTGTTCATTTTGTGGTGTTTTCCCTCCAATTATCCTGGTATGGTCATTGTCTATTTGAAATAGTATTTTGGTTACCCTGTGTTGTATTTCCATGGTTCAGTGCACATGAGTGAAATTCGTGAGATTGCAGCCTTTTTCCCGTTTGGTAACAATGTCGGTTTTGGTGTGACTAGGAAATATACCATTGGACAAATAATAGACTAACACATTGCCCAGGAGAGATTAAGCCTTGCCCAGTAAGCAAGATGCCTTAGATACATTGCTCAAACACCGAGTGATGCTCCTACGACTTCTTGGAATTACGGGGAAGACAAGGAGTAGAAAGAACATTGTATACAGACACTACTGTCATCTAATTCAGTATAATGATGCCAAGTTGAGTCATACAGGAGAAATTATATACAGAATAGACAACAAAGTTCAGGGTGAACAATTTGGAATTAGACAGAACAAAAGAAGCAATATTCTAATCAGGACACTAGCAAAAAAACATGGAAGTACAAAAAAAGCATTTACATGTGCTTTAGAGACTTCAAAAAGGCATTTGACATAGTCCAGCATGAGAAAGTAATTACATGTCTCGACAATGTAGATATCGATGGAAACAATTGAAGAATACTCAGTAACCTATACTGGGAGCAAGCTGCTGCTGTAAGGTTTGGCAGTCTTTACTCACCATGTATCGATTAATTTGGTTTTTCTGTTTTTTTAAATACTAAGGTCTCACTTTCTACCTGGTTGTATCCCAGTGTTGTATTTATTTATCTTTCGCCTCTCTCATGTTCTGAGTGACACTTATTCCCACTTTACGACATTTCTTGTTTACGCTGTCTATTCACCTTTTCCTTGGTCTACCTCTCTTCTCAGGGAACTGAGACACTAGACCAGTCAGGCACAATATATTGACCAAGATCACAATCATTCTTCCATGTAGCATTCCCTGGAAACAGGCTGTTTTCAAGACAGCCTGGCTGACAAGATGTGGATCGATTTGATCCCCATAGTAGTGAGCACCATGCAGATGAAGTCAAGCATAGCACAACCATCCGGAAGATTGCGGTCCACCTTGATCAGTGTGCTCAGGTTATAAGGAAAGCTACTACCAACAACAACAAAAAAAAGGACTACAACCTGCCAATTAACGTCCTTTTCAGGGCAAACAAAAGAGTAAACTTACTCATTATATGCATTAAGCAACAACAACCTCTCTTCTTCCTGATGTTCTCATGTGGAAGGTTGCAAAAACAATGTGGTCTGGTTGCATTCTCACAATGTGGTAAAACCATTTCATTCTCGGTTGTTCGATGTAATTTAGTCAGGGAATTCTTCCAATCTCCTCCCGAATATTTGTGATTCTTTCTCTTCTGTTGTTGTTAGTGACCTTTCATAGGCACTGCATTTTGCAGGTGGCTAAGTTTGTTCCTGATCCCTATTCAATGCCCTATTGTAAATGATAATTATCAAACACAAAATGTAAAAAAGACGAGTGTGACAAGGATGCATATATCCCCCTGAAATAGACCACTCAGTCTTTCAGATTCTAGCAATACAAGGATCAGGAATAGAATGATAAAACGGTTTTTGTAGTATGGTATTTCATTTAACATACGAGGGTTGAAATGCATATTCTTAGTTGTTTTGCTTAGGTCATCAGAAGTGACAAAGGTATCTTCTCCAGGTTAGGTTCATAAAATATAACCAATCTTCTCTCATAGAGGAGATAGAAGCATTCTGGAAAGGATACAAAGAAGAGCGACAAAGCTGATAGTGGAATTACAGTTATGAGGAAAGACTCAGAAAAACCAGTCTAAAATGTCTAGAAATTAGAAGAATTCGAGGTGACTTCATACAGGTTTATAAGATAATCAAAGGAAAGGATAAATTAGACTTGTAACAAGTTTTTTCATAATACAACCACCTACAAGAACAAGAATGCATAGCTACAAAGTAACTAAATAAAAGTCTAGATTAGAATTAGGAAATATTTTTGTAGTCAGAGAGCTGTGAATGCTTGGAATGCATTGCTGCAGGAAGTAGTGGAAGCAAGGACAATTATTACATTTAAGAATGAATTGGATGCGCATAGCTTTTAGAGCAAAGAAATGTCAATGAAACTGATTGTATACAGACTGTAAAGTCTTCTAAACCAGTATAAAGACGTTAAGTAAGTTAGTAGAGTAGATACAGTTTATCAAAGGACAGAGAGAGAGGTTCTAGCAGGTAATGATTCTGCAGTCTAATTAAAGTTATTTGTGTGATTTTTTTTTTTTTTTCTTGTGTCACTAGTTTTGTTAATGTACCATGCCAAAACCACTATGACATTTCTGAGGATACAAACTAGATTCTGCAATTTGACATTTTAAAAAGTCAAGTTGGTAGCCCTGCTGGCAAGCACTTTATGTTATTGTTGCTGTTTTTCTTTCTAAAATACTGAATAATAAAATACACCATTTGCAACCTTCGAGTATCACCTTACTATTTCTGCAATGTAATTTATTATAAAACATACACGCTTAGTATGGGGTATGTTCTGTAAACTCTGGCTTTTCCTTCAAACTCCCTGGGATTAGGACATTGTAACATCATTATGTAGCATGTCCTTTGCAGAACGTCGCTCCCATCACAGTCCGTCTGAATGAAACTCAATCTTTTGCTGGGAATGGCGTGGGGTAGTGGTTATGTGACACGGCTCACAACCGAAGGTGCTGGGTTCGATCCCCATCACAGCGCCGAACGTCACCCTGTGGAAGCAAACCCTTAGAAAATGCAGACCCTTGCATAAAATGCATGCTGAAGTCGGATGCACTGGGCCGACATGCACAAAATAAAAACCACAGCACAATGCACACCGCCTTGGTGAATAAATAAATAAGGCGAACGCAAAAAAAAAATCTCTTGCTGAATCTCGAGCCTGCTCCGCGGTCATGCCCAGTTAATCTTGGTGCCATCATCTCCTTGGTCTGCCTCTGTCTCTCTTGCCTGGCACCATACCTTCCATTACTGTTCTCTCAATACCATTGTGTCATTTGATGTGGTCAAAGTATTTCAATTTTCTATTCTTGATGGAATTTATGTATTAGTTCTCCACTATGCTCATCTCACGTTGAATATTACTGTGATTCATTTGAAAGAAAAGGAAGTAGCAATTACTATCAAGATGTCACACTGAGGTTGTTTTGTTTCAAAGTCCTTTTATTTTCACAAAAAGGGAAAATGGAGAGGGAGACAAACAGAAAGAGAGAGCCAGTAGTGAAATAATATGGTGGTGTAAGAAATGTATTGTTAATAGCGTGAAAAGAGCATTCAGTAACGTTAACAATGGCATTGCCAAGGACATGGCGTGACAGTGATGTCATGTTATTAATGCTGTTACTTGATAGCTCCTGTTTGTAGACTTGTGTCTTAACCATTTGCTTAGTACAGGGGTCATCAACCTATGGTCCTCTGCCAAGATCCGACCAACCAGATAAAATATCCGGTTTGCTATCCCAAAACTAAATATCTTCCGAAACTAGATATCCTATCTGCCGACCCATTTACCTAACAAAGTAATTCAAGTATGTACGTATGTAGAACCCCGCATTTGGAATAAATTATATAGATTTTCTGTGAGTGTGTTTGTGTGTATGTATATACATATATATATATATATATGTATATATACACACACACACATACACAGTATTGGTAATAAAACCTCAGACACTTATTATTTTTGTCATTCACTTCACTTAGTCACTTACTCCTCTTCTACCCCTGTTAGGACGTGAAGGTCTCCTATACCTACAGTCAAGTATACATTCTGTCTGTCTGCCTTTCTCTATGTTCTTGTATGTCTTTCTTTATGTGTATGTATGTCTTTCTCTGTGTGCCTGTATGTCTTTCTCTATGTTTTTGTATGTCTTTTTCTATCTGCCTGTATGTCTTTCTCTATGTGCTTCTATGTCTTTCTCTATCTGCCTTTATTATTGTTTGTCATCCATTTCTCCAAAATCCATCCTTACTCTCTGTAGTTCTGTCTGTTATTCATACATTAACCGCTGTCATTACCACTAGTCTGTCTGTCTCTGTAATACCAGCACAGCTCAGGTTGCGCCTACATATTATGTTACCCTTAACTTATTTGAGGCAGATAAAGGGCAAAAGTTATTTTATATTTGCTAATTCTATAAAGGTCATTCGTATACATCATTGTAATATTTACATTTTTGCTTCAGTAGTAACTTGCAAGAAGCCTGCACCATAGACTTCTAGTTGCTTTTTTAGTAATGGCTTCTGCAGCTGTTTGCTTTATACAATGAGAACCATCCTTATTCTCAATTTAAGATCTCTATAATAGGTTGCAGTGGCAATACACATTTATCGCCAATACAAGGCCATTGTATGCACACACAGGCCATTTTCTGTAAACCTGGTGCTTAGTCGGGTAGATTTAATGCTTAATGACAGGTAGCAAAATTGTTATATATATATATATATATATATGGAAATCCTGGGAAATAAAGACTAAGACCAAGTTAAGATTGTTTCATTCCAATGTGTGATAAGTGCTCCTGTACAGAGCTGATTCTTGGAAAATGACAAAGGAAATTCTGAGAAAACTCCAGTCGTTCATCGATAGATGTTTTTAGAGGATGAAGGATGTAGGCTGGCTAGACATGACGAGGAATGAAGATCTATGGGAAACGTTGACAATATCCGGTGGAGCAACAGATCAAACATAAGTTTTGGGGTTGAATGAGATACATGCTGCGGAGAACACAGTCAAATCTGGCTCGGTTTGTCCTGGCATGGAATCCACGGAGGAAGAGGAAGAGAGGAGAGTGGATCGAGAAACAGTTGGAGAGGAGACGGAAAATGAATTTTCCCTGGTCCTCAACTGGAGATATATAGAGAGAGCAGCTCGAGATCGATCTTGCTACAAGAGGGTTGTAAATGGCATTTTCCTCGTAAGAAACAACGGGCATTGATTGATTGACGGATAAAAGATGTTTAGATTTAGATCATTTTCACCCTGGAGTACCATGCTTGTCCGATGACTGTACTCTGGTATCAAGATGCTGAGCTGCAGCGTTCTTCGATCCATAGCTGACTTCTAGCGTCAGGGCCTGCTAAACAAAGCTGCCAAGACACTTCTACACCTTCACTAGGTGATCCTGGATAACAGGCTGCAACAAAGCAGACTGGCTAAGGAGAAGGGATCAAAGAGCTAACCATGTACCCAAAAATGCCTGTTGAAGTCGGATGAGTCGGACAGAAAGGTGCAAATATTGCAGTCAAGCTGTCTATGGCACAATGCATTCTGTTCTCTGGACAACATCCTGCTACTTGCAAAGCCCTTTTCAGGGCTTGGTAGCGAGAGATTGAGAAAGAATGAAGGACTGTACTCAGGCCATCTGGTAGGCAACCAAGCTAACACTTTTAGTTGTACACCCAGCAGACGTCACTCTTCATGTCCATCTATTGTCAGACATGCACAGGACATGCCTGGCCCATCTGTATTTCCTATATTAGCAGCATAGTATCTATGATGTCATTGAATGAGATTTGAAGAGTCTGATATTTCAGTGTTGCGAATTTAGTCCCTTTGAGAGTCCCTTGTCAATGGTCTATGTTCAATTGCTTTTTATGTAATTCAAAGCTTCTCAGCACCTGCTTTATGCAGATTCTGTACCTTGTAAAAACTTAGAAACATGGGAAGATACTGTGCAAGACCGTACAACCTGGCGCACAACTCTCTGCAGAGGAGCAGCATCATCAGGGGCATCCAAAAAGGCTGCAGTAGAACAACGGAGACAGAATAGAAAAGCCTGTGAACTATCACCGCCTCGTGAAGCGAACATTCCATGCCCTCGCTGGCTGTGATTATGCAGATCCCATATCGGACTCGTCAGCCATCTTCACACCCATCCACATCCCATATCGGACTCGTCAGCCATCTTCATACCCATCCACATCCCATATCACAATAGTCAACCATCCACATCCCATATCGGACTCGTCAGCCATCTTCACACCCATCCACATCCCATATCACAATAGTCAACCATCCACATCCCATATCGGACTCGTCAGCCATCTTCGCACCCATTCACATCCATGACTCACAGAATACTCAACTGAAAGGTCTGGTTTAACGAAAAGAGAAAAGGTCTTCATCACTCGTGATGAACGAACAACATACCTCATAACTATATACCATACTGTTAAAAGAATTAGCACTTGCCATGACATTTTTCATCTTCGGAAGTATGAATTTGATGCATATAGAACTGAACCATACTTCTTCTCGTCTTCATGGCGTCATTGCTTGTGTCACTTTTTGTATAAACTTATATTTCAGCAAAAGGAGTCCATGTTTATTATTTCATTTACACCACAAAGATGGATCTTATTAAAAGCACATACCAAAACAAATAAAGGGTCTCTATAGTGTAGTGGTCAACCTGTTTGCCTCATGTTCAAACAGTCGGGGTTCGAATTCAATCTGCGATGGTTGGTTCTTGATGTCAATTTTCCAGAGATCCCTGGGTTCATCGCTGGAGCTACGCAGTTAATGTTTTGCGTGATGCCTTCTGCAGGCGGGATACCTTTCTGCTGAGAGAGACTGAGCCAAATGGGAAAACCTATGGCGAAGTCGAGCTCTTGCCTTTAACCGAAATAAATTAATCTTGCCAGCCTTCTGCTGCATTAACCCACAATAGTTTCTTCTTTTGTGTTCATTCTTAATTTCCCGTTACAAAGCCCTGAACAGGGCTTTACTAGTAGCAGGATGTAGTCAAGAGAATGGATTGCGTTGTGTCACTAGTTTACAGCTTGATTGCGATATTTGCACATGTCGGTCTGACACATCCGTCTTTGACAACAGATATTTTTTTAGTACCAGGTTAGCCTTCCCTCTTTGATCCCTTTTCCTTAGCCAGCCTGCTCTGTTGCAGTCTGTTATCCAGGATCAGCCCGTAGAAGTGTAGACGGGTCTTGTCTTGGCAGCTCTGGTTTGCTGGCCCTGACGCTAGCAGTTAGCAATGTGTCACTGACCTTTGCTGCTCAACATCTGGATTCTGCACAATAGCAAATAAATAATCATTATTACTAAGTAACATCCCGGCATCTGACGATTACGTCTCACATCATCTGGTCTTTCATGTGCTTTCTCGTTTCCCTCGTTGACTGCCATGTGTTGTCTGACATGTATCAGACTTTGAGCATTTTTATGTTCCAAACAGAACAGAAAGATTAAGTTAATCAGAGTCCATGTATCCGACTTTGAGTATTTTTATGTTCCAAACAGAACAGAAAGATTAAGTTAAGAAAGTCCATGTGTCAGACACATGCTACTTTATTTTTGGTAGATGCTGTAAAAGAGGCACTCACCATCTTTGTCTGTCACTTTTCCTGGAGGTGGTGAGATGACCATCGCTCTGCGGGATGAGTATTCTACTTCGTGTTTCTTTTCACCGGACAGAGTTCTTGTCAGCATCTTTTTGAACCCACTCATAGCTGCCTTAATTGTGGATGAGACGCTGATCTTGGTGACTTGTTGTTCAACTGGCTCTGTATTAGCTGTTGTCCTTTTTATATTCCTGTATTTGACATATCTGATAATGTAAAAATATTCTCCCTCATATTCTTGTATTGAATACTTATTCTGTGTATACCTTTACATAAATATAAAATATTCTCTCTCATGTTCTTTCATTAAATGATATTCTGTGTATACCTTTACACAAATATAAAATATTCTCACTCATGTTCTTTTGTTTAATACTTATTCTGTGTATACCTTTACACAAATATAAAATATTCTCACTCATGTTCTTTTGTTTAATACTTATTATGTGGATACCTTTACACAAATATAAAATATTACCCATATTTTTCTATTGAAAACTTATTCTCCTGATATCTTTACACAAATATAAAATATTCTGCCCCATGTTCTTCTGTTGAATAATTATGTATATACCTTTACACAAATATAAAATATTCTGCCCTATGTTCTTCTGTTGAATAATTATGTATATACCTTTACACAAATATAAAATATTCTGCCCCATGTTCTTCTGTTGAATAATTATGTATATACCTTTACACAAATATAAAATATTCTGCCCCATGTTCTTCTGTTGAATAATTATGTATATACCTTTACACAAATATAAAATATTCTGCCCCATGTTCTTCTGTTGAATAATTATGTATATACCTTTACACAAATATAAAAATTGTTCCCCATGTTCTTCTGTTGGATAATTATGTAGATACCTTTATGCAAATGTAAAATATTTTCCCCATGTTCTTCAATTCAAAACTTATTCTGCTGATACCTTTACACAAAAATAAAATATTATCCATGCTCCTCTATTGAATACTTATACTTTACACAAATATAAAATATTGGAACATCTGTCAGCTCAATAAGAGGAGCAGAGTGACCTCTTCTCTATTCCCTCCCCCAAATGTCAGTTCAAATTACATATAAAAAGTATGGCAAGGAGAGAAAACTGACAGACCACCAAGTTTGAGGGATATGGTTATTTTAGAGCAAAAAGTGAAGATGCAGAAGATGATGGTGATAAAGAAGAAGAAAAGGAATGCACGTTCTAAAATATTCTTACTGTATTCTTTGGTTGAATATTTATTCCATGGAATATTTTTTAAATCAAAATTCACATAAAAGAGATAATGATATGCCCATTGGCCGTCTGCTAAGTCATGTACCATCTGTTGCCAGTTTGTGAATAATTCACCTTGGGTTAGGTAGTTTAGGGTTTACATTTCTGCTGAAGGAGAACAACAGATTAGCTTTTGGGTAGGGGCTAGACTGTCATTGTCTAAGGTTATATCTTTACTGTAACTATCTGCTATTAAGCTATCATTAAAGTGCGTGTTACCACTGGTGGGGTCCGTCAGGAGAGATGAATATGACTTTCATTACCGTAACATATGTGAAAACTGGCACACTTTGGTTCTTTTTTTTTAAATTTTTGTTTTATCCGTCTACTTGTCATGCTGTATTTGTGTGCAATCACTTTCTCTAAACAACATTGGCTGTGAAGTGAATTTTGTGAAAAAACTGCTTCTCGTCTTATTTATTTCTAGCAGTAGTATTTGCTATTGCCCGGAATAGTTATGAAAGTATTTAAGTTTTAGGATCTCCCATGCATGCACCGCGTCTCGCCCTCACATCTCTGCAGTCCTTCCTAGTCCCCATAAGATGGGACATTGTACAAGGTATTTCAAGCTATGCCCTTCTGTCTCTCCCAACCCATTCATTCATTCATCTTTCAACAAACCCAAGCAGTTACAGTAGTAGTTTCAATAGCAATGATTTTACATGACGAGGTTGCTAGTCCCATGGGTAACCCTCTTTAGTCATCTTTTATGACATGCTTGGAAGCTTACAGTGGAACTGTTCTTTCTTTCATGTGTAGCACTAAAACAATTCAAATTTGTATATGTGTATGTATGTGTGTATATAGGGGGGTCGCTATAGTCGAGAGGTTATGACACTCGCCTCTCATAGTGATGAATGGAAACGGTGGGTGATCGAATCCCACAAGTTTCAAGCGACCCCTGGTCTCACGGGAGGTAAGACCAGAGTGCCTGCATCCCGAGTTACATCCAGTCATCTCGACCAATTCGTCTTGCCACTGATCCAAGGTAACTCGGGACAAGAGTGAGATTGATGACCAGTGTTGTGTATATTCTTCCTCACTATAGTCTAAATACAGCGCACATCACATTATTAAGACAAAACCATCTGTGGTTGTGACCATCATCGCTTGCGATGGGCAATACAAAAAATAACTATGTATGTATGTGTATATGTATGTATGTCTACATGTATGTATGTGTATATTTATGAACATATGTATGTATGTGTATATATTATTAACCTGTCCGTGTTCCCTTGTCATCTGTAGATTTGCACAGACATCAGGCTGCTGTCCAGTTTTAAGGAGCTAGAAGAACCATTTGAGGCAGACCAGATTGGTAATATTTCATTACTATGTCTTGCCTCCTTTCGTATTTCTTGTGCTTGTTCTCTGACCATTTATTTAGACATACATTGTATAATTAGATTACATCAGACATTTGACATTCCAACGAAATTGTATTAGATAATATCAGACATTTGACATTCATACAAAATTGTATTATGGAACGTCATATTGGTAATATTTTATAATTGTCTTGTTTGCTTTTTAAAAAAAATGTATTCAAAATAAAATTTCATTTATTTGTGATTAGGAAATTTGAATTAGATTTCAAATTGAATTTTATCTTCTTGTTCTTCTTCATTGTTCGTTTTCAATCTCCTACTACCACGCTCTGAAAATGATTTTGTAAGTAGCAGGATGTAGTCCAGAGGACAGGATGTGTTGTGTTGTAGTTTACAGCTTCACTGCGATATTTGCACCTTTTGGTCTGACACATCTGACTCCAGCAGGCATTTTTGAGTACAGGCTTAATCTTCCCTCTTTGATCCTCTCCCCTTAGCCAGTCTGCTCTGTTGCAGCCTGTTATCCAGGATCACCGCATAGAAGGGTCTTGGCAGGTCTGGTTTGCAGGCCCTGGCACTAGCAGTCAGCTATCGGCAGCAGACCGCTGCAGCTCATGCGCTGCTCAGCTTCTTGATGACCTGTTCTAATCTGAAGATCTTTGTCTGCCAATCTCTCCCAAGTTTGTCTATGCTGTCATTTTCTGACTTGTATTCTTTGTGCTGGTCTCACCATTCCATCCTCATGAATTGTTTGATGAGTGTCCATGCTTCTTTATAGCTCTGTGGATAGCGGGTCTTCTGTGTGCCGCCACTTCTGGCTTTTGCGAGCTCACTACAAAAACAATCATTTCAGTCATGTCATGCCCGCAGTAGTTTCCTGCATACATTTCATTAAGTTGAAAGCACTAAATTGCCCACCAGTTTCAAGAATTTCTGGAAGACATTCAATCCGAGCATGAAAACCTCACCTTTTACTGGGGTGTGTTGGCTAAATCATGTGCAGGTGCTGATCTTTTATGATTTGAAAGATGAGGTATGTGCTTTTATGGAAATTATATGGCACATTAGTGATGGATAGAAGTGACATTTCGAAATCAATCAATGACCGCCTGTTAGATGAGGTCACTGCAATAGATGAAGCAGCAATGCACAGACTGCAAAGTTTCTATATTTAACGAGGTTCAAGCGGAGTGGGGCGCATGAGAGGATGGGGCAGGAGAGTGTACAACCAGCGAGCTACAGGGACCATCAGCACCCATACCCTATGCCATTTGCTGAGAGCGACTGAGCACCTGTGGGTATGCCCGGAGTGTAGTGATGTCAGTTCTTAGAAACAGAATGGACATTAAAATCAAATCTGCGGGAATTAGAAATTAAAATACAAGCTGGCTATATGATCTGATCTCTACATTTGAATGAAACCAAGCAGTTTACATAAATGAAAAGGAATTGCATTAACATGTTACAACATATTGGTTCTATTTAATCCAGAGATTTGCACTCCTCCTCACCTCTCCTCCCCCCCCCCCCTATCTATCTATCTCTCTCTCTCTCTCTCTCTCTCTCTCTCTCTCTCTCTCTCTCTCTCTGTCTCTTTCTCTGTGTTGCATATGTCTGCCAAGAGGGCAATTATTTCAACCTGATAGCTAATCCTCACTTTTCACCCTTGGATATGACAGCATTTGAAACCGCAGTGGTAATAATTTGCTTCTTCACACACACTCAATCAATTATCAATGCTCGTGGCTCATTTGGAGACAGAGGCCATTAACAACCCTCCACCACCGTTCGATCTTGAGCTGCCTTTAATGCCTCTCTCCAGTTGAGGTCCAGATACTGAAGTTCATTTTCAGTCTCTTCTTCTGGTGTTTCTTGGTCAACCTCTCTTCCTCTTTCTTGTGGATTCCACGACAGGGTCTATCTGACCAAGTTCGATGGTGCTTTCTATAGTGTCCGTCCTATCCGGCCTATTTTCTACATTTGTTCCTCCACTGGTTGTTGGCATCTTTCCCATGTCTTCATTTCTCACCACAACTGGCTAATCTATATCCATTATCCTCTGAAGACATTTATTGACAAATGACTGGAATTTATCACAACCATTATAACAGAAATATTGCATTGAGAAATATCTGACTTTCACTCTAGCTCTCATACTATCACATTTTGTTTTCTGCCAGGCTCCAGTGCCATGCCTTACAAACGAAACCCAATGAGGAGCGAGCGGTGCTGCTCTCTGGCTCGTCTGCTCATCAGCATGGTTCAAAATCCTCTGCAGACTGCCTCGGTTCAGTGGATGGAAAGAACGCTTGACGACAGTGCAAATCGTCGTATTGTATTGGCCGAGTCATTTCTTGCAGCTGATGCCATAATAAACACATTGCAGAATATATTTGAGGGTCTGGTGGTATACCCTAAGGTAATATATTTTGTCATCGTACTTTTGGTATAGTCTTGGTCTTAGTTGGCCTTTCCTTCTACAGGAGCAGATGCCCCTGTGCAACTTCCAGTTCTGGTGTGGTCTGGATGTAGCCGGGAGGAGGACTTCCTGCTTAGTGGGCTAGGATCGAGCAGCTTATTACTCCGCTGCATTGAAACAAGTGTTGCAGAGGGTTCTTAACCAATTCGCGAGTTTATCTTAATAGACTCAAACACTAGAGCAAAGTAGACCTGCAGCCTGTTAGGCACCATCTATGCTGCTCTAAACATGCCATGTCACACGGTTAGTCACCTCATACAACATGCTCTCTGCGGGGCAGTGGTGCTATTCTTATCTTTGTCATATACAAAGACCCCAGCAGAACACTTGGGTCTAGATTATTTTTCTGACAAATGTTTATTGTTGAGTGATATCTGGGAAGGCCATGTATGAGGCAGAAGAAAATAGCAAAGGCCGTCGTCCATTGTAGACGATGAGGGCATAATTTATTTCGCTAGGGTTATTTTTAGTAAGGATTAACTGCACCACTTTTTATCCTCACTCTCGCATCTCATGCCGCCCGACCCCAGTGGCAAGTCCATGGCAAAACAACTAGGGGGCGACTACGATATGCAGGGGACTCTGCATCAAGCACCCGGTAAAAAGATGGCGGAGTCCGGAGTCGAACCCACGCCACCTGATCACGAAGCCGACGGCTTAACCACTTCGCCACGGAATCCCCAGAAGAAAATAGAACGGCTGCCATAATGAGAACAGTCCATGAAAGATGACTAACAATAGTGTCTAGCACTATAGGGTAGAACTAATAGAATTGCAGGTCATGGCATGTAATTTATATATAAACGCCGTGATAACCACTGGTTATTAGTTCCCACTAGAAAAAGTAGAAGACAAAGACTAAGATGCATACTCTCCCATTATCTTTTCAACATTAATGTTGAAAACATAATAATAAACATCACAAATGACAATAGTCTGAAAAGTTCAACCCGTTCACTATTGACTTTAAGGAAATACCAGAGAAAAGATATGCAGATGATACAGTTGGTCTTTCGAAGAGCACCTGTGCAGGGCTGGAACACATTATCCTGTCAGTTAACCTTCTGCATTCTAGATTACAAAATTACGTCTATGTACTGTATCTGCATAATTTTTCAGCACGTCATGCCTGACATTGTTGTTGATTTTGAGAACCTCAAATTTTTTTGTAAATTTTTTGGGGGGTGTTTGTGTGTGTGTCTAGAAACATACATTAATAAAGAACTTGTTGGTGTTATTGTGTGTATATTAGTTTCTGAGATACAAGAAAATGAAGGGGAAAGTGGTGAAAAATAGCACAAACATATAGACTCACGCGGTAGTGGTATCTCTTGGTTAGGGGGGAAAAAATTTTTTATTGAACAATGTATTAATACTACTATCAATGTTTACTGAAATGGCTATGTCTGTCACTTCGACTATAAACATAATTATTATATCTACACAAATAAGACCCTTCTACACCTCCATGCGGTGATTCTAGATAACAGGCTGCAGCAGGGCAGACTGGCTAAGGAGAAGGGATCGAAGAGGGAATGCTAACCCGGTACTCAAAAAATGCTTGCTGAAGTCGGATGTGTTGGACCGAAAGGTGCAAATATCGCGGCCAAGCTGTAAACTATGACACAACGCATTCCGTTCGCTGGACTACATTCTGCTACTTAAGCCCTTTCAGGGTTTGGTAGCAGGAGATTGAGAACGAACGAAGAAGAAGAAGAAATATCTACATAAACAAATTAAATAGATCTACCTCACAAACATCTGTTGCAGAAACTTTACTCCCCCATTCTCAATAATGTGTGAATCTTCAATTCCAAGCAAAAAACAGAAGAAATCCTCTCCAAGATCTAAAGTAAATTTTAAAATCACCATTGTTTTCATCTAACCGTACGTGACGGAAGTTGGAACTCTCTACAATCAAAAGAGCAGTATGTACAGCCGTTTCTATTACATTAACCCAGTAGTTTATATACGATAAAGCGATGACCATAGAGCTGACAGCGTGCAATGCCAGTAGAATGTAGCCAAATTGTCGTAATCTCATGCCATTGGAACGGAAATGGTTAAATAACACTGCAAGAAACAAAATATATACCTAAACATCAGAAGACCAAGATAATGAGCACTGAAAAGGCAAAAACCAGACCTAAAGTTATCCTAGGGAAGCAAGAAGTTATAAATGTTACAAGTATTTAATATCTCGGCTCGATTATAAGCAACAATGGAGGTTTTCAAAAAGAAGTAAGAAGTTATAAATGGTACAAGTATTTAATATCTCGGCTCGATTATAAGCAACAATGGAGGTTTTCAAAAAGAAGTAAGAAGTTATAAATGGTACAAGTATTTAATATCTCGGCTCGATTATAAGCAACAATGGAGGTTTTCAAAAAGAAGTAAGAAGAACGATCCTAGCATTGCAGAGGTTAACTGAAATGAAAAACTGATGGCTGAACACAAACAAAAGGCAAAAATAAAGGCCCTGAGGACTTGCATCTTACCAGTAGTAATGTACTGGCACAAGACATGGACAACCATACAAACCTGTGGTCAAGCCGTTTGCCTCTTGTTCAGACGGTCGGGGTTAAAATTCGAGCTGTGGCAGTCGGCTCATGATGGCAATTTTTTCAAAGATCCCTGGGTTCATTGCTGGAGCTACGAAGTCTGTGCTTTGTGTGATGCTCTTGTCAGGCGGGATACTGCTTTGCTGAGAGAGACAGAGACATATCGGGAGACCTGCTGTGTTGAAGTCGAGCCCTCGTTTTTAACCTTTAACCATACAAACACCAAGGGAGATGATTGAATCTGAGCTAAAATGCTAAAAATACCATGGATGGCAAGCAAGAAAAACACAAAAGTCCTAAAGGAGCTGGAAGTAGAACCAAATTGGCTAGTAAACAATATAACGTCTAGGAAACTAAATACTTTAGCCACATCAAACGCTACAATGGTCTAGAAAAAACTATACTGGAGGGTATGCTGTCTGGCAAGCGAGGCAGACACAGACAGAGGAGAAGATGGGCACAGGACACTAAAGAGGTTCTGAAGCTAGCATTGAGGATCAAGATGCTGTGCATCGCATGAGCTGCAGCGGTCAGTGACCTATAGCTGACTGCTAGCGTCAGGGCCAGCGAACCAGAACTGCCAAGACCCTTCTACACCTTCACAAGATGATCCTGGATAACAGGCTACAACAGAGCAGACCACCTAAGGAGAAGGGATCGAAGAGGGAAGGCTAACCCGGTACTCCAAAAATGCATGTTGAAGTCGGATGTGTCGGACCAAAAGGTCCAAACATTGCAGTCAAGCTGTAAACTACAATACGACACAACGCATTCTGTTCTCTGGGCTACATTCTGCTACTTCAAGCCATTATTACTACTTGTATCTTTAGTTGGCTATATCATCAGCCATACAATTGAGGAAGCCCAACAATCTTTGAACGATTTAAATGGGGTCAGCAGAGCTGCTGGTCTGAAGATAAATAAAAGGAAAACACAATGTCTCAGAAACCCTTACTGCCCAAAGGTAGAGGAAACCATCAAAGATATCAACTCCTACATCTACCTAGTAAAGTAAAGTAACCCATAGCATTACTGCCGTAGGGGTGTGAGGTGTTAGTGATCTCACATTTCAAAGGCTCGGCTATATAAGGGGGTAGCCATCTCCTCTTCCTCGCCGCTTTTATTTCCTGGTCTGAACTGGTACCTATTTAAGGCTGGGTCAACCCGAGTGCCATTGCGGTCTGAAAAAACATTACCGCCTCAACTGGGGAATGAACCCAGGACCACTCAGATGTGAAGCCAGTGTGCAAACCACTTCGCTACGTGGCTCCCTAGGCCAAGAGATAAATCCCAACCCCAAAATCAGCCACGAAATATCTTAGAAGATGAAAAGCAGCTTGATGTTCCTCTACGAGAGATGAAAGACACCACGGCCAGAGCACACATTTTCAATTCCATGGTTATTCCAGCAATGATTTAAGCGTGGAACTTGTGCATAACAGATGCTGAGACGCTCAGTCGCTCAGAAAGAATGGAAATGCGCACACTAAAAATGTTGATACGGGTTAATATCCTAAACGAAGAAATTTGACATCAAACTTTGTTTTGGGACGTTGTGGAAACAGCAATATCATGCAAACATCGTTGCTCTTTATGCATGCCTGACAACAGATGGACACGAAGAACAACTTTTTGTTGGCGATATGCCTGTGCACGTCCACAAATGAAGTTGCCCACCTATGTGATGGCAAGATGGACTTACCATAGACTTAGGCATTGGTACAGCGTAACAAAAGATCAGAGCGCAGACAGAATATTGTTGGCTTCTTCGCATATTAGACTATAACAGTTTTTAAAAATACATCCACCTACAAGAACCAGAGGGCACATCTACAAATTAATTAAAGGAAGGTCCAGATTAGATATTAAAAAATATGTTTTTAGTCAGAGAGTGGAGAATGCTTGGAATGCATTGCCACAGTAAATAGTGGAGGCAGGGTCAATTAATATATTCAAGAATAGATTGGATGCACATAGTTTTTAGATCAAGAAAATGTAAAAGAAACTGGTTGTATACAGACTGTAGAGTCTTCTAAACCAGTATAATGACATTAAGTTATATGGTACATCTACCAGACTGATGCTGAGGATAATGTAATGTGAATGTTTCTTTAGTTTCTTACAAATGCTTGCCCATTGCATGTCCAATTTTTTTCCATCTCTCTCTTGACTTATACTTCTCTGCTTGCTCTCTGCAAGTTTTTTATGTCTCATTTTGCAGCTGCAGATTTGTTATGTTCTCCCAGGTGATAGAGAGAAGACTCAATGATGAACTTCCATTTATGGCCAGTGAGAACATCATCATGGCGGTGGTGAAGTCCGGAGGTAACAGGCAGGTCAGTTCTTTCACTAGCCGGTTAACAACTCATGCTATTTTGATATCTTGAAACAGGGCCCTATGTTTTGTGCGCTGGGTTGAGTACCCACAGGGGAAGGGAAGAGTGAGGAAGCCTAAGTACAGAGGAGTAATCATCATACGCACCTCGTACCGCGAAAAGGTTGTTTCAAATGCCCACAATGAGTAGGCTTACTCTTTTGTGCGCCCAAAAAGGATGTTAAGTGGCCGGTTACAGTAGCTTTCCTCACATCCCGAGCAAGGTAGATTGGGGTTCTCCAGGTGATTGTGCTATGCTCAGCTTCATCTGTGTGTCGCTCACTACTACAGGGATCACGCCAATCCCTCATCCCGTCAGCCAGGCTGCCATGAAAACAGCGTTTCCAGGGAAGGCTACTATGAAGCCGAGGTGAGGGTTTTGGCCAGTATATTTTGCCTGACCTTGACTAACATGTGTGATCAGTATGTTGTGTCTGACCAGATGTTAGTCTTCCTCGGCTAAGGTAGTTAATATTGTGAGTCCAGACCCTGCCTTATAATGTAGTCTTGTCGCTGAGTGACCAGTGGCGATTGGATTGTTCATGCCCACCAAAATCTCCCCTGCACGGTTATGCTGGCGCTGTAGAGGTTTGGCCTGTTGGTTCTGGGGGTGGTATTGGCCATCTCTTTCCTGATCAGCGAGTCAGGCTTGAGCAGGGTCACAATGGCCTACAGCATTCAATGATGTTGACCTCGACGCCGGCATGAGCTCATGATGTAGAGCATTGGGTAGGATTAAATTGAGTGTGAGAAGTTAATCTCCCATCTTCAAATCACGGAGACCATATTTTTTCATGTGGATCATCCGGTAAAAATGTCCCCTCATCTCTGGCTAGTGAGATCAGACACCCATGTTCAGTGGTGTGTATGTTAAAAATCCCTTCGCAGTTGGAAATAGAAAAGTATAGGCTTAACCACCGCTGCTCTAGCAAAATTCAAGTAAAAATCAACTCAAAATATTATTCAAGGGATTCTCGCCCCACAGAGAATATGTCGCAAAAGGGGACTGTATGGCTATATCATCCGGTCTTGGTTATGTGGTTAGTGGAGCAGCACAGATGGCGTCTGACAGGCTACGGGTCTACCTTGCTCTAATTTACACTTCCACCACAACCAGTCCTCAAAAATTTGATTATATAATCCAGGGGCTAACAGATACTGGGATTGACCTGGCAAGTCACCAGCAGATTTTTGTATGCCAAAAATTATGAAACAAAGGAGGCCACACCTCCCCATGGCATCTAACGACACAAGTGGACTGATGATAGACAGACAGATCGATTGATCGCCCTTCAGATTGTATGTGGGCACCCAAGTATTGAAAGCCTGTACTTCCTGTTCAATTGTTGTTTTATTGTACTTGGTGACTTTGAAGCAATATCATTTTTTTAAATGATTTTTTCCAGGAATGCCATGAGAAGATTCGCAGTCTTGCCATCCAGAGTGCCTCCATTATGAAACATGAGGGTCTGCCATGCGACCTTCTGGACAGGATACAAGAAGACTCATACTTTTTGCCCATTCTGGACAAACTGGTCAGCTGCGTAGAACCAAGTTCGTTCGTGGGGATGTCAGTGTCTCAGGTAATGTTTCTTTTATTAATGTTGTAGTTTGTAATGCTCACCCCACAATGAGTAAGTTCAATCTTTTGTGTGTCCTGAAAAGGACGTTTAGTGGTGAATTGCAGTAGCTTTCTGTACATCCCGAGCGTGCTGATGAAGGTGGACTGGGGTCGTCCAGGCTGCCATGAAAACAGCCCGTTTCCATTAAGGACTAAGAGGAAGCCAAGGTGAGGATCTTGGCCAGTATATTTTCTCTGACCCTGATTAACATGCCGGATCAGTATGTTTTGCCTGACCAGGCGTTAGTCTTCCTTCCCTTTTATTATCAATAAAGCAGCGCAATGGTAGAGCACTCGCTTTTCATGGCAAAGGTGCGGGGCTCAACTTCCGCTACCTGCAGCTCGAGTCAGCCCAGCTCACTTCATTCCTGACCAGCGGTCAATTACGTGCTAGTCAAGCAGTCAATCAAAACCTTTTCAACTCACTGTTGAGCATAGGTCTTCAACATATAAATGTCAAGTCAACCAATGTTGACCTGTCCGTATCAAAGTTATTTGTGGCTTAACCCTTTGAACCTGTAACACCCACATATCACTATATGTGTAAATACCTTGTTCCCCAAGCCACATATTTTTTTGTGGGGTGGGAACAGTATGGTTGGTGTTATTGCATTTAATGTATCTAGTAAATTTATAACAATGTGGTCTTGTGCTTCGATAAATATATTTCACAATCTACTAGCAAGACATGGATTGGAGATGATCAGGTTAAACAATCTGAGATAGGAAAATCAAATTCATCTAAGGCTTGATGTGCCTCAGTAGTGTACTGATACTGTTGTTCATCCATCGTAATTGATGACCACTTTGTCAACATTCACCTTTCAAATGAGTGTGAAAATGGCTAAATAAGCCAATCCGAGCCCTGAATTGTCTGCTGCACAAAGTATAAGGAAATAGGACACCTCTTCCACTGTCTTAGTGTACTACTGGCTGGAGATGTCTATAGGCTTTGATCATTTCCTTCTTGATCAATAGGCTTTCATCATTTCCTTTTTGATTAATAGGCTTTTATAATTTTCTTCTTGATCAATATTTCATCACTTCAAGGACTGGGGTTTCCAGTGCTGCCATTTGGAGGCAAAGTATGTTCTTGGTTAGCTATGATTCACTGACATGAATGCAAGTAGCCACCTGTATCTTGGCCTCGGACTTTGGCTCAATTCTAGAGTACCGTACCTATTGCCTATTACTTCACTTCCTGATTTGTGTCTGTTTTTTTTAGTATGACAAATTATGTCTGCTCAATCGTTCTGATACTAGCCTACTTATTTTATGATGTATTGGTTTTAAAAAAATTTAAAACCTTACAATTGTAATAGAAAATCTCAAAACTGCCATTGTCATGTAAGTTAGCAGTATTGATGCTAGGGACTTTGAGAGTCCTGTAGGTGGTATCATGCTGCGGACGAGCCACATGAGGTCATAGTAGTTTAAAGATTGCCACCCCAATAATGGGATACTCCAAAGAGGAGTAGCATTCTGTTGTTTTTTTTTAGCAACGAAGGGGTGAAACCTCTAAATTCATTGGCATATGAAGGTTCAGTATGTTGATGAATTCTAGTAAATCCAGCAAGTGTACAAGTAGAGTAGGATGTTCAGAAATGATATCAGTCTATAACAGACAGTTCTCGGCCAGGTAAAGGCACACCAAGCAGTGATATCAGAGTCGATTGCAGCAGTGTTTTCCTTACAGATTCTCTGTCAGTCATAAGGGCTCTCAGAAATCATAAAAACAATGAATGTCTGTCTGTGGCACACGAATGCAAGTCAAAATTTCAACAGAGTGAAAATTCAGTGGATTCCTGAACACTGTGAGATACACGGAAATGAGGAGGCAGATAGACTGGCAAAAGAGGGAGGCAGCAAACCCCGAACTGACAACAAAGCTACATATAAAGACAATGATAACATTTAACTTCAGAGACAAGTGACACAGAGAACACCCAGGATCTGATATAGCAGAAGCGTACTACTCTTTGCCAAGACGAGATAAGTGACAATATTCAGACCTCGAATGGGTCACTGCAGACTGACAAATCATGTGTTCAACAAATAAAAAATTGGACACACAGACATGTGCCCATGTAGGGAGAACAAATAAACAGTGGAGCATTTTCTGCAGGTCTGCCGGCTCCACAAGAAGAGCAGAGTGACTACATGGCCCTCCCCAACCCAATTGCGAGATAAACTTAATAACAATGAGACAAGCGTGAGAAGGACCGCCATGGTTTATGGGGGAGATAGATTCGATTATTTGAGAGCGAACGAAGAAAAAGAAGAAGATTATTGCAACAAGTGATGAAAAATCACAGAGTGGCTGAATGAAATATCAGTCAAGATTCAGCACACCTTCCATGATGTGCACCAGTTCTACAAGGTGGGTGATAGAACAGCTGACTCCAAAATTGAAATGACATGAGTGGCTACACATGTAAGTGTCAAAACTTATTTTTCTAGATGAAACGATGCACTTTCTATCTGCTGGGGAAGTTGTATCCGCTGGGGGAGTTGTATCGAGCGCAGTGGAGATGTCAAAAAATGATTCAGTTGCATTGAATTTGAAGCACTTCATACTTTACGAGAAAAAGTATAATTTTGTCATGTCTTACTATAAAAGGACTGCCTGCCTGTTTAGGCATCAACCCACGCTATTTCCGTTCATCACTTTTAGAGACACGTGAGCTACTGCTCGACCACAGCAACTCCAACTGCAATAACTCTTATAAAGCTACCATTACTGTTTCACCTCAAGAAACATTGATGCTGCTGTAGTGTTGTTTTATTCAAGCAATGTATCCAGGTAGATACATAGCTCTTAAGAAAATGAAAGAGCCTTCAAGTTCTTTTCGCTACTTGAGACTAAATGTATTTTTTGCCGTTGCAGGTTGTGAAATTCATCACGAATGAAGTCAACCCATTATTGTTGAAGTACCAAGACAGCTTCACTAGATCTACAGGCCTGGAAATTTAAAATACTGGCACAAACAGACAAGAGATTCAAGGACCAAGACTAGACTGTTAAAATGGTTCATTGTTTCAAATGCTGCTGTATACTTGTTGCAGCTGTGAAGCATTGCAGTTTGGGTTTTTTTTAATCCAAACATGGTCTATCTGGAGGTATGTCTCCCAGTACCTCTCTAGTGCTGTTGCACACACCACAAGAGCCTGTAAAGTGTGGAATTCCACTCAATATTTTAAAGATAGTTTTAGAAACAGTGCCCCAATAATGACATAGAAAATGAAAGAGTCAATTAGTGACTGTCCATGGAGGTTGGAAAAAGAAGGGAATCACCTTTTTTTTTTTAATTTTCAACTCTATCATTGATGGTTGTTTTGCGCTCAATTTTAAGAATATTTTTTGGTGTTTTGGTTGCCTCTATAACTTTGAAAAAGAAAGTTTATTTTATCCAGAGTTTCATATTTAAATATTATAATTCTTAAAATTCATTCTGCACAAAAAATTATTGTTCTAATCAAATTGATTGTCTTTCATATTCTGTTGCTGATCATTTAAAATTATTAAGCCAGAAATAGACCATCGAGTCATTGCATGCTGGACTCCTACAAATAGCAATAGATTTTTCTTCTTCTTTGTTCATTCTTAATCTTCTGCTACCAAGCCCTGAAAATGGTTTTGCAAGCAGCAGGATGTTGTCTGAAGAACGGAATGCGTTATGTCATAATTTACAGCTTGACTGCGATATTTGCACTTTTCGATGGGGCACATCCGACATCAGCGGACATTTTTGAGTACCGTGTTAGCCTTCCCTCTTTGATCCCTTCTCCTTAGCCAGTCTGCTCTGTTGCAGCCTGTTATCCAGGAGGTGTAGAAGGGTCTCTGGTTTGCTGGCCCTGACACTAGCAGTCAGCTTTGGGACACTGACCACTGCAGCTCATGCACTGCTCAGCATCTTGATTCCCCTCAATAGACTGCATCACTTTACACTATTTCAGAAATTGTTTTGGATAGTTCTTCATAAGTAACTATATAGCAAACTGAGGGCTATCTATGTCCAGGATACAAAATTACAAAATAATTACCAATATAAAATCTAGCTTAAAGTTGATATAACTGAAACACTGAGATGCCTTTTAGATTTTCTTGTTAAATATCATTTGTGTTAGATTGAAAGTGCAAATAAAAGTTGAAGCATTCATGATTTAGTTGTTTTCTGTGCTCTGTCCCAGTTCTGGGTAAAAACCTGCTGCTCTAATTGTAATGCTTGCTAAAATATATATGTTTGCTTCATGGATTGACACTAAACAATATATGGAGATCCAGAGATATCAAGATTCATACCAAAATTTGAATATTCAACGCAAGTGTCAAGTCAGTTTTGCTGTATGGAGCAGAGACATGGAAAACTACCAAGGTCATACAACAAAGACTCCAGTCCTTCATTTACAGATGCCTACGAAGGATAATGGGCATAAAGTGGCAGGACGTGGTGAGGAATGAAGACTTGTGTTCATAAAGTGGCAGGACATGGTGAGGAATGAAGACTTGTGTTCATAAAGTGACAGGACATGGTGAGGAATGAAGACTTGTGGGACATGGTGAGGAATGAAGACTTGTGGGAAAGGAGCCAACAACAGCCATTGGAACAACAAATTAAGTGAAGAAAATGGAGCTGGAAAGGACATACGCTGCGGAAGGCACAATCTAACATAACCAGACATGCTCTTACATGGAATCCTCAATAAAAAATAGATAGAGGTAGACCCAAAAATATGTTAGGAGCCTAAATTAAATTACACCTGGAGAGAGGCAGAAAGAGCATGCAGCCCAGGACCATGCACTCTGGCGTGATGTCGATGGCCTATGCACCGAGAGGAGCGACGGGCTTTGATTGATTGCTTCAAAGATGCCAGACTATTTCTGCTCTGTCATATATTTGTTGCTCTTCTGAGTTGTTCCAATTTATGTCTCGATTCTCTCCTCCTCTGTGTGGACCACCAGCCTTATTGGACAAGAAAGAATAGATCCATGGCAGTTAAGAAGAGCCGTGCAGATGGCTACTATCAACCGCATCATACTAACAAAGCTATAGAAACCACTATTGCAGGAGTACATCAATGCTTGACAGACGCAAAATAAAAACCACAGTGCAACGCACACGCGCCTTGGGGAATAGAGAAAAAAGGCGAACGCAAAAAAAAAAAAAACAGATCCATGATTGCAAAATTCATGGATGGCACAAAATACGGCAGGGCCTCTTCTTCAGCAGAGGAGATCTATTGACATTGGATTTAGATACAATTCAAAAATGGTATGAAAACTGGCAGATGGAGGTTAGTGTAGAAAAATGTACAATCATCCACATGGGGAAGATCCAATAATGAATATAATTACATGATGGGAGAGGAAAAATATTTGGACAATAAAAAGGAAAGAGATCTAGGAGTTATAATAGATCATACAGGTAAGGTGTGGGAGCAAGTCCAGGTGGCAGTGAAAAAGGTTAATGCAATATTGGGCATGATAAAAAGAAATATTTCACATAAGAGCAAGGAAGTAATATCCAAACTATATAAATCATTGGTGAGACCTAAATAGGAGTATTGTGATCAGGTATGGAGTCTATATCATAGAATAGATATAAATATTCTGGAAAGGATACATAGAAGAGCTACAAAAATGATCGCGGGGTTTCAGAATTATAGTTATGAGGAACGACTAAAAAAAACTGGTCTTCAGTGTCTTGAACAGAGAAGAATTCGAGGGGACTTAATACAAGTTTATAAATTAATAAATTGAAAGGATAAATTAGAATATACGACTGACTACGAGAACAAGAGGGCACGGCTATATATTTTTTAAAGACAGATCCAGATTAGATATTAGGAAATATTTTTTTAGTCAGAGATAGGTGAATCCTTGGATTGTATTGCAGCAGGATATAGTGTAAGCAGTCAGTTAATGCATTAAAAATAGATTGTATGCTTACAGCATTTTCAGTATTGGTGTAGTGAAATAAACTGTTTGTGTGCAGATTCTGTAGAGCCTTCTAAACCAGTATAATGAAGATGTTAAATTAAGGATGATAATGTGATGTATTCTTGGTTCACGATTTGGTTGACATTAGTAGTGTGTTCCAAAAGGAATGGACTTTTTGTTATTGTGAAACAAAAATTGCTCCAAAACTGACCCCTGCCTGTCAGAGCACATAGTGCCTTGGTGCAGGCTTTCCAAGTGGAGCTGTGTATATACACATACAAAAAAGTTAGTTTTCCATCGTAAGCGATGATGGTGACATGATCAGATGGTTTTTCTCTTGATGATGTAACTTGCGCTGTATTTTAATTATAGTGAGGAAGAAACTGCACTGATCATTAACCTCTCTCTCGTCCCAAGCTACCTTGGACCAGTGGCAAGACTATCAGTTGAGACGACTGAAGGTAACTTAGTTTGCAGGCACTCATACAATCGCACCAACAAAAGCCTGTGTCTGACAAACTAGACACGGTGTGATTTGAACCCGGTGCATTGCAATTGTGAAACGGATGTTTCACCTCTAGGTGAAATACACATACATTCTGAGAACATAATGTGTTATAGCTACAAAGGAAGCTGGTTTTCCTGAAGTCTTAGTCGACCTGTACTTGTACATGGATGGATGGCCCTGTGCAGGTTCCAGCTCTGGCACGAGCTGAATGTAGCCGAATGAGGATTTCCTGCTTAGGCTCGAGCAGCTTATTACTCCGCTGTGTTGGAACAAGTGCCGCACATAGGGTTGTTAACCAATGTACGAGTCCATCTTAATAGACTCAAACACTAAAGCAAAGTAGACCCCTAGCATGGTGCCATCTATGCTGCTCTTAACAAACCACCTAACCATGGCCGATGTTATGCCATGTCACATAGTTGCTCGCCTCTTACGTGTTCTCTGTGGTGCTGGTCTCATCTGTGTCATACACAAAGACCCCAGCAGATCACTAGGAAAATCCTTAAATATGTTACATAATTGAGTTTAATAAGTATATAAAGGGCCAGTTCAAACATGCAAGGGTTGACCATAATCAAACAGTAGTGGCAACAATTGTTAAAAGTTGCACTACTATGCCTTTGTAAATTCATTATCATAATCTGGTTGATCAGTCCTGATACTGGTTGTCTGAGCATGCCTCTCCATTTGACCCTATCCTCTGGTTGATCAGTCCCGAGACTGGTTTTCTGAGCATCTCTCTCCATTTGACCCTATCCTCTGGTTGATCAGTCCTAAGACTGGTTGTAAGGTTGTCTGAGCATGTCTCTCCATTTTACCTTATCCTCTGCAGTTCTCTCAGCATAGGTTTGTACTTGAATGTCTCCGTGTGCCTAAGATGTAAAAGCGAGTCACAGTCGCCTCCTGCTGCTTTTCCCCTGGATATTGCCCTCTAGTGTCTTCTGTAGAAGACTTTCATGTCTCATATTGTGTCCCAGCCTACTGAAAATCTTCATTTTTGTATTTTCAACATTTACCTTTGTGCGCCTACATCAGTTAGGACATTGTCATTGGATCCTCTTTCTGTCCAACTCACTCTTTCAATTCTATGGTAGCACCACATTTCAAACACTTCCAAACTTTTTTTATCTTTCTTTGCTAAAGTCAATGTTTCAGCCCCATACAGTGCAATTGGCCATATATAAGTGACAATTCTTTTCATCGGTTCTATCCTGAAATTCTTTGAGTTTAGTAATATATTTTTCTCCAATATCCTTTTTTGTCATTGCAATCCATGCCCTAATTGCTATCTCATTGTGGGCATCTTCTGTGATGGTTTGCCCTGAGTATGTAAACTTCTGTAATTGTTCTTCTTCTTCTTTGTTCGTTCTCAATCTCCAGCTACCAAACCCTGAAAGGGCTTAATTAGCAGAATGTAGTCCAGAGAACGGAATGCGTTGTGTCGTAGTTTACAGCTTGGCTGCGATATTTGCACCTTTCGGTCCAACACATCTGACTTTAGCAAGCATTTTTTGAGTACCGGGTTAGCATTCCCTCTTCGATCCCTTCTCCTTAGCCAGTCTGCCCTGATGCAGTCTGTTATCCAGGAACACCGCGTGGAGGTGTAGAAAGGTTTTGGCAGCTATGGTTCGCTGGCCCTGACGCTAGTAGTCAGCTATGGGTCGCTGACCACTGTAGCTCATGCGCTGCTCAGCATCTTGATCCCCTGTACTTGTTCAATTATTTCTCAATAGATGATTATATCCATTTAGATATATTGCTTGGTAATTACCAAAGTCTTTATCTTCAGTGTGTTTCAACCACTACAGCTGGCCTCATTACATGTTTTACCCAAGCACTTACCTTTGAGGTTTCTATAGCAGTGGTTTTATGTGATGATCTAACTAACTCCATACACACCCTTCTAGAACTTGTCAACTTTTATGACATGCTTCAATTTTTTAAATTTTTTATATATATTCCCCAAATCAGTGTGCGTTGCACTATGTTTTTATTTTGCGCCTATCGGCCCAGTGCATCCAACTTTTTCATGCATTTTATGTAAGGGTCTGTTTCCTCCTACATTTTCTAAGGGTTTGCTTCCCCGGCATTAATAGCCGGTGCTGTGAAGGGGAGCGAACCCAGCACCTTCAGATTGTGAGCCATGTCACTAGCCCACACCATCACCACATGCTTGAATGACTACAGTGATTAAATTCTTTCCACTTGGGGTACTGAGTGATAGCATATACACATAATCAAACTTAATTATTTGATTATAGATTTCCCAGATCAGCATTCATGTTATTTCAACCATTTCAGATGTCATTTTCATTGTTTGTTCTTAATTTCATGTGCAGTAGTTCTTAGTTGACCTGTACTTCTACAGGGGCAGATGCTCTTGTTCAGGTCCCGCTCTGGTACCCAGACTCTAGACACTAGAGCAATGTAGATGCGCAGCCTGTTAGGCGGCTCTAAACCAACCACTTAACCATGGCTGGTGTTATGCCATGTCACACAGTTAGTGGCCAGTCTTTGTGTATGACAAGGACAAGAATAGCACCACTGCCTCACAGAGAGCATGTCATAAGAGGCGACTAACTGTGTGACATGTGCGGTAGTAATTCCATTATTACTATTTAAACAAAAATGTCTGCTGTATATTTACTGTCAACTTCTGAAGGCCGAAGGAATACTCCTTCCAGGAGACCCTTTGGAAACCAGAAGAGCACAAATGTTGGCTTGTAAGAGTTAAGGAGTGCAGATATATTGATGCTATAATGTGTAATATTATATAGAACTTTCCCGCTTCAGGTCCCATAGGAACACAGGTACTTTAACTGATTTCTGACCATAAAGCTTTAAAAAAAAAGTTAGCTGTCCATAGCAAGCGATGATGGGGGCATCATGACCTTCCCATTCTACTCATTTGGAGTTTCAATCCAGTGCATATCTAATGTCTTACGTTTACTGGGGGGGGGGGGGGGGGGGGGGGGGGGGCAAGACCTAATGTCTCAGGTTTCCCTCCATCTTCATCGGAAATGGTTATTTCTGCATAATTTATGGTTGTTCATTAATTTATAACTAGAACTTCAGCACCCAGCTTCGCCCAGAAAATATTGTTTGAATGCATACAATTTAGTATTCTTCTTCTTCTCATCCTTTCAGATGTCCTTTCATGATACACGTGAAGTCCAGTTCTCTGGATAAATGTTGCTATAGTTTAGAGTTCTTTAAGACTTCCAAACAGCTTTGTGTGGAGATCCGTCTCAGTTGGCCAGTACGCAATTGACTAAGCATTTAACCGTCTTGCAGATGTTCAATTGTCTGTGCTGCTTGCATGCATATGCACCTTGACGATGAAGCCAAATTTTACCTGTGCAAGTAGTTATTCAATCTGTTATGTCCCATCTCATGCGGAACAGGATAACTTGTTCCGATCAATCAGGCAGTGATAGTTGTCTCTCGTTTGGTAAACACTTGGAAGGTGATTGTTCGTTTTATTCTCATGTTGCTCCCTCCTTTGCTAACTTGTCTGCTGTCTCATTTCCTGGTATGCCAGTGTGATGGTATCCACTGGTATCTCTTGGTTTTTAGTTCGCCCAAGGCTTTTTTAAGCTCTGGCAGTGTATCACTCCTGAGGACTTGCAGAATTTACATTGCATCTGTAAGCTGTGATTGACTTGCTGTAATTTAGTAGTAACTTCAAGTTGCCATAGCGACTTGAAATAATTTGCTACAACTTCATATTTTTAATGTAATTAGCATTTGAATGAGCGATATTACAATAATCACTCTATGCTAAATATTCACTTAACGCAAAAAAACTCAGAACAACACTGCACTCAAGTGAGAAAATGATAGTTACGAAACTGAAAGCTCGTGGGCTAGGCACATTGTCAATACATCCCAACTCGCACGTTGTCCAGAGTAAAAGGACTGACCTCCCTTTATACTGATCAGTTGCAAACATGGGCTGGTCCAGGGGCTTTTAGTATCTGACCTTGAGCGGCTTCGCTAAACAAAATAGCAGTAAACAGTATACCATGTAAATACATTCGCTATGAATAATTCAGGCGCAAAATAAAACAATAAAATATTTGTAAAATTTCACATTGCCGGATTTTACTATTCAAGAGTTTTGACAAGACGGACAAATATGCATCTTATGCATTTTATGTTCTATAGTTAAGATTATTTCTGGATAATTGATATTGCATATGCTACTGTAGTTCTGCACGTTCATTTTAACCACACAAAAAGTAACAGGTCGTGAAGCTTCCATTTCTTTTTGCCATCTACACTATTCTTTGTCATCCCTACTTTGGAAAATTGCTCACAGAACCAGCTTTGATGCACCTTAGCAAACCTACATGTGCTAAGCACCTTTCCTTGCTGAAAGTGCCAATGACAGCACAAACTCCGCAGCTCCATTTATGCCACTCCATTAACCACATTACCAAGACCTGATGTTATAGCCACATAGTCCTCTTTTTGCGACAAATTCTCTGTGCGGTGAGAATCCCTACTTGAGTAGATATTTCACTTGAATTTTCCAAAGCGGTGGCCGTTAGGCATACTCTTTTCGATTTACAACTGCTAAGGTATTTTTAACATGCGCGCCACTGCACACGGATGTCCAATCTCACTACTTAAATCACAGAGCACTTATCAAAAAAGCACAAATCAATAGCGGCTAATTAGCGTGGTAGAGCACTCGCTTTTCATTGCAAAGGTATGAAGTTCAACTTCCACTACCAGAAGCTCCAGTCGACCCAGCTATAAATAGATAACTGAATGACAGCAAGGGAAGTGCTCTTCAACCTTTTTATACCTGGCATCCACTTTAACTTTTGCAAGGGTAAATTTTCATTAGCGTCCACTGTAAACTGGGAAGAGAGGCAGGGGCCAACCAAGAAGATGATGGATTTGACCTTGGAGGAGGCTGGAAGACTGGTAAAAGATAGTTTCCTACAGACATGCTACATGATGTCCACTAAAATCTAAATTGAAGAAAATTCTGCCACTGAGTCAATGTATGTTAATACAGCATGTCATTATTCTGCCACCGAGTCAATGTATTTTGTATGTTAATACAGCATGTCATTATTCTGCCACCGAGTCAATGTATTTTGTATGTTAATACAGCATGTCATTATTCTGCCACCGAGTCAATGTATTTTGTATGTTAATACAGCATGTCATTATTCTGCCACCGAGTCAATGTATTTTGTATGTTAATACAGCATGTAATTATTCTGCTACCGCCCACCTGAAAGCTAAAAATCGCCCACTAGTGGGCGGTAGTACCCAAATTGAAGAGCACTGATCTAGATCTAAACTAAAAATCTTCCTGAAGCACAAATTCAGATTATGTGTCAAATAAAATATAAGGGACAAAATTACTTTGAATGAAATGAGTTTATTGTTGTCACAATTGTCCAAGAAAAAGCACACAAAAGCAGTAAAAATGCATTTTAAAAAAAACCTACAAGTATTGTTTGATTGCTAATTAAGACTAGTTATTGTTATTTGCTTATCAAAGATATGTAGTAATATGTACATTTAAAGCTTGAAAAAGGAGACTTGAATGCTCTTGGAGTGTATTAACCGAGTGAATAATTTCAACAACAGTTTCCTGGTGAATGGTCATGCATAAATATTGTGTATAAAGCAGCAAGATGAATCCTTTTAGAAGCTATATTCTAAAACTGCTGTAGCAGTTTTGTGCATTTAGAACTGTTTTGACACAAACAACTAAGAATGCACAATGAAAAAGTGAAAATATGACATGATAATCTGTACAAAATAGCACCCTCTGAATTTCCTAGCAATGAAAATAAATGGACATAACGGATGTGATCGGTTGAGGCTGTTATTCTGAATGTACATCAAGTTTGAAATAATTATGTAGTTTCCACTACTCTACTGTCTGTATCGTTTATCGGAGCATCATAGATTCCCTTTGCTATCATAGTGTGTGAATAAATTTCTGTGTGCTTTTCCTCTTTGTTATGTGAAACAATAATAGCGGTTTTATTACTTGTAAATGCACATGATACAGAAAATTACAGTTGATTCAGTCAGTATTTCTTTTTCATAAGCAGAACTCATCAGTGGCACGCAGTCCGCCAGTTTCAATTGTGTTGTTCAAATTGGTGTCAAAACACTGTCAGTCATTGCAACAAACTCGGTTAGAAGGCCTGATTTAGCTAACGTTTTGCACATGTGTAGCATTTGTTTAATGTACAATTCACAATATTCCTCAGAATGTGTCAAAGTCGACCTTTCTGTCAGATGCCAAGATCCAACAAATGATTTTATTAATTGATGGGACTTAATACATCTGATTTAAGGCTTCATACTATTATGAATACTTCATGTATTGGATAGTTTAATTATGTGGCTTACGATGATTACATCGTAAATTTTAGCTCAATCTGTTATTCATTTATTTTATTTTGATTAAAACTATTTGACATACAGAGTTGCAGTACTTGCCCCAAACTGAAAAAGACATCTGCAAAATTATCTAGGACTGAAGAAGTTAGCCCTTTTCAACTCATAGGTGCCAAAATTGACGCTGTAAAAACCAAACATTTGTCACCGACTTCTGAAATTTGCGTTTTGTTTGTGGAATTTAATATTCTTAATGGCTCTATACGTCCACACCTATGCAATTGACATTCAACTGCAAGGTTGTTTCCGATAAGTAGACATTTGTGAAAGTTATCTTTGAACATCTAATAGAATATCAAGAGGAAAGTTGGGCTTCAATAACCAAGAAAATTATATATTTGATCAGTCTAATGATCATGCATCTGGATTTTCAATGCATGCTAGATTCAAACTTTGACTGGGATACATAATAGGAATGGGATGTATAAAGAAATTGACAAATATAAGGTGAAACAACGTGGTGAGAACCCACACAAAAATATCCTCTCCAATGTCCACCTCAGCATTAATGCCATTTAACATTCCATATCAGTATATAATCTTTATCATGAATAATTCATGTCATAGACAGTTTTTTGGGGGGGGTTTTTTTTTTGTCTCTTACGATGTTTAGATCCTAATTTTAGCTCAATTTGTTCAATATTAATTTTATTTTAAATAAAACTGAAAAGGTTAAGTAAAGGAAAAAATATAGTGTAAAATAAATTTACTTTAAAACAAATTTACTTTAAAACAGGTGAAGAAATACTGAAGTCTTCTCGCATTCATTTCATTTTCTAAGTCGTCATTCCTACAATCCCCTCAGTCATATTGACTCCACATTTTGTTTCTTCAAGGACACTCTCATCCAAGAAGGTGTAGAACTCACGACAACAGATCACTACTCTCTATTTTAACAACTTGTGTGTCAAGGCAAACCCGGTACTAACAAAAAAGGCCAGCTAAAATCGTTTGTTTTTGGCTGAAAGGAGCAGATATCGCAGCCTGGCTGTAAACTACAACATTATGTCCTTTTCAGTACGAACGCTGAACAACAATTACCGTGATTGGTAAATTTATGTGTAAACAAGTATATAATTTAGTATGAAAATGTAATTTGCTGCAGTAAATGACCTGAGAAATCTGGACATGGAAGAAAAGTTTAGCTGATAGAAGAGAGCAGACAAATGAGGGCTCCTTCACAATGCTCTTGATGAAGTCTTCATGTATCAACATAGAGGGAAAAGTGTTCAACCACCTAACCTTTACAGAGACATAGGTCAGGGAAGCTGAGCAATGCCTAAATAAGCTCAGCGAAGCACTAAAACCAATAAAATGATAACCCAATATATAGTAAACGCTTATTTACCTGTGCCAAGAAATTATCAGATTCCACAAAGATTAGCAACAAGATGGCCCAGGTTTAATCCTATCAAATCCTTTCTTCAAGATAACAAATGACAAGGCAAGAGCCCATACCTTTAATAGCACAGTTATTCCAGACATGATCTATGGCTGCGAAATATGGAACCTAGAACAAGGAGAAGCAATGGAGAACATTGATAGTCTCTCTACAGGGCTAAATTTGCAATACAGAAATCAGGCGCCAAACTGCCTTCAATGTCATCATTAATGCAGATGGGTGGGGCATGTAGTGCATATGCGAGGCAACAGATGGTTATGAAAGGTGACCATACAAATTAAAATGTCCACGCAGAATTCCACCAATGATATGGTGGATGGTCTGAGGGAAAACTCTTGGTACAAAAGACCACATTGAGTTTAAACATTTGGCTACCTGGCACTACCTTTGCCTGATTGAATACCAGGACAGTAATTTGTGGACACCCTGACCAGAGTTTTTCAACTTGTAGAATGAGTTGAGAATCTGTTTTTAATAAAATGATACAAGATAATGAAGTGAACTTAACTTCTGGCTAGAAAGTTTTCCCCACTAAAACAAAAGGGGGAAGCAAAAATATGACACTAGATACATTGAAAATAAAAATAATTTCTTGAGGAAAGACTTAAGTATAAGTATTTTAAGACATAAACATAATCACAAAATATATAAACTTCAGCTAGCTATTTTCTAAACACGAATGATTGAATATTAACTGGTTTATTAATGGAAATATTTCATCATTTATATATTATTAAATTGAAGCATATGAAAAAAAGCTGATATATATATATTTACGAGGGGTGCTCTAATCAAACCGGGACTTTGTTCTAGTTCTACCTAAATGGGTTATAACCTGCTGGAACCACTGTTATTAGTTAGGGGCACTTGTGTCCTAATACTGCTAGGTGGTCCACCTACCATGGGCCAGTCACGAGATAAATACAAATGACGGACAATACTGTTAGTGCTTGCATGGAACAGCATGTTGTGATGAAGTTTCTTGTGAAAGAAGGCATGAAACCTGCGGAAATTTACAAAAGACTGCAATCACAATACGATGATGAGATACTTAGCCACAGTAACACACTTTGCGTACACGTTTTAGAGAAGGTCGTACATTCATGAGTGATGGTCCCGTCCTGCAAGATAACGATTGGCCTCAAACGGCTCACCACACTATATGCCATCTGCAGCAACTCGGCTGGGAGGTATTGTCACATCCACCTTACAGCCCAGACCTCGCTCCAAGCAATTTCTACCTGTTTGTACCTCTAAATGAATTCCTGGGAGGTCAGCACTGATGACAAAGTGAAACAGGCTGTCCTGGATTGGCTCAGACATACTGACAAATATTTATAAGCTGAAGCTTTTCAAGCATTACATAGACTCTGCAGGAGATTATACTGAAAAGTAAATGGTATTTTTACTACTTGAAAAGAGAGAAAAAAATTTCACTACAAAAATAAAGTCCAGTTTTGACTTGAACGCCTCTCGTATATTGATTTATTTCTGATGAACACAAGATGTGGTTCTGGTAAGATATGTCCTAAAATATGTTTGTGAATGTTTTGTCATTTTTACAACAATGTGCACGTTTTTTATGGCAAGTATAGATGTCCCCAGTGGCGAAAGACGTGAACAACCACGTTGGAGATATAGCAAACTAGACAGAAGGGGAGAAGCAATAGAAAATTGACAAGATGATTAACAATCTGGCCCTATTGAACAGCTCTAAGGGCCACCTAACCTTCTGTTCCAGAGGACTTACCCAGACTTGAAGGAGAGGAGACTAACATCTGGTCAGGCAAAAAACTGATCAGACGTGTCAGGGTTAGGCCAAAAATATGTCTGGCAAAGATCCCCACCTCACTTTCACACAGTTCTCAATGGAAACAAGCTGTTTTATGACAGACTGGCTAACACGGTGGAGGAACATCGTGATCCCTGAGCATGCAGATGAAGCCAAGTGTAGTACAACCGCCTGGAGAATCCAAATTCCACCTTAATCAGCATACCCTGTATGTCAGTAAAGCTACTGCCACCCGCCACTTAACGCCCTTTTCAGGGCGGGCGCACAAAAGAGTAAAATTACTCATTGTGGGCATTTTTTAAGAACAACCTATTTGGGCGGCACAATTGACACATCAAGAGTTGCAGATGTAAGGACCAGAATTAGAAAGTCAGGAATGGCATTAAACAATGTAGTCAACGACAGTGTCAAGTCAGTGCTGCTGTATGGTGAACAACCAAGGCCATACAACAAAAACTCCAGTCAGATGACTACAAAGGATAATGGACATAAAGTGGCAAGACATGGTGAGGAATAAGGACCTATAGGAAAGGAGCCAACAACAAATTAAGCTCAGAAAATGGAACTGGATACACTTCCACACCATCCAACACAGCCAGACAGGATCTTCCATGGAATTCTCAAGTTGAGAAAGATAGGTAGACACAAAAATACACAGAGAAGAACTAAGATTAAATTATTATACCTGGGGAGAGGCAGAAAGAGCAGGCCAGGACCGATGTTGTAAATAGCCTATGCACCAAGAGGAGCGAAGTGCTTTGATTGATGCCTATAGATGGGACACTAAGACCATTGTGCAAGCATACAAATTATCGACAACATGACAGCATAGCCAGTGGAAGATAAGAGAAGCAGCTTTGTACATTGGTGAAAAAATTCATTAGAGCAAGGATGTACTACCAGACACCACTAAATCTTTACCCATGGGAACATCACCAAAACCTCAGCATAAAATTCATATTTGACACCTGCCCCATGGGATAGCAAAATGTTCTCTAGAAGAAAATGGCAGTATGATCAAAGACCTAGCCCAGTGAAGCATGGATCAACAATGAGAGCAGTTAAGAATGGTAGCGCAGGTATCTATGTTGTTTTTACCCAGATAAAGAAAACAAAACCACTTGTTCAGTCCAGTTATGTTCAAACTATAATGAAATATAGGCACTAATTATTGCTGCAGAAATGATTAGCAACAAAATCCAATGTCAGAAGGCTTTATTCCTAACAGATGATAAATGCCAGTGTTTTAAAAAAAAAAGTTTTAGACAATCTAAAAGCCAAGAGAAGAGTTATGTTTCATTGGCATTCCAGGAAAGCCACAAGAACCTTCCAAGAAAAGATGACCCTTATCCATGCCATAAGAAAATTCGACTAAAGGGACAACTATTACTGCTTTGATAGAGCGGGGTATAAAAATGGAACATAACAGATTGGATTGCATACTTAGTACTGGCCCACAGAGATGAAACCTCCACACAAAGCTGTTATGAGAAGGTGGTCCACCAAGATGAAACCTCCACACAAAGCTGTTATGAGAAGGTGGCCCACAGATATGAAACCTCCATACAAAGATGTTATAAGATGGTGGCCCACAGAGATGAAACCTACACACAAAGCTGTTATGAGAAGGTGGCCCACAGATATGAAACCACACAAAACTATTATCAGAAGATGGCCCACAGAGATGAAACCTCCACACAAATCTGTTAAGAGGATACATGCCTGCCTCTGTTGACCTATGCAAGCTCAAGTAAAATAAAACTTTCATTTCAAAGTGAGAAAAAAAAAAAAAAATATCACTGGTGTAATGTTAAAAAATTGTCACATTGCTCCTGGTGAATTTTTGTTCATCTGCATGTTTTCAATTGATACCATTCACACAACAAATCCTACCATTTTCTATTCGGGAAGAAAAGAAAAAGGACACAGCCTACTGTGCATATTGTAAATGTTGACTTAAGAGGGTTGTCCACAAGGCTAGCAACCTTGTCATGTAAAACAAAGTGCTGCAAATGCTACCATGCCAAAAAAATGCTACACCCTGTGTCCATACTGGAGTAAAACATTTGTAAACAAAAATTGTCTTCCACGAGTTAGGCTTCCTTGCTTACTGTCATGCAGAACATTGGCCATTATCCTCCTGATTTGATCAACAACAAAAAAGGCATGTCATGTTATTACATCATATAGTGACAGAACTAGGTCCTTGTTCCTGCCCATATCACAGGCACAGATCAGCAAGTGAGTGGCACAACCAGGCATATTTTACTATGAATATATGGAGTTCAACAGACATTATTTGAGGAGCAAAGTGCACTCTTTACAAGATACATTTTTGTTATATTCTTATACAGGCAACAGTTGTGCACAGAAAAGTTAATTGCCTCATCCTAGGTAAGAATAGATTTGAAACTGGATGTATAATATCTTGCAGCAGATAATAAATAGTAAACTACATGAACAGGGGGATGCTATTAACTGTAGACAAGGAGACAATCCACTTTATGGATCCTGGGGCCCCTGACTTGTACTCTGCTATGCATATCATAAAAGGTGACATAAAACTGCCACAAAAACCACAAATGCTTTAGTGCAGGTTTCCTACAGAGGTCAACTCTCATGGTGTCCCCTATGCTCTGATTGGGACTAAATAAGAAGGATAGAAGCATGAGGTCCTGTATGGCCAAAGCATTTTTTTAGAGTATAATTTATGGACCCACCAAGTATAATTTTTTTTTAATTACCTGTGCCGTAATCTAAAACAACAGCCTGTTCCGCTGTTTCTCAAAGAAACTTTAATAACTAAATGAACAGTGAGCTTTCCATAAACTGTACAGTTTCAATTATCTTCCGTCCCTTCTTGTTCATCATCACCACCTGCACTTTGATAGTCATCTCCGTTAACTGCATCGTCATCATCACTAGTAGCTCCAAACTCATTTCCTGGTCCGCTGGAGTCTTGAAAGGTGCCACCCTCATCATGGTCGTTATGTCTGACAGCACTGGATGGCTGTGGACTTGTTACAACCTACAACAAGATTGACACTAAATGTTTATGTCAAGATTCAATGAATTCTTATTGACAATAGTCAAGATTCTATTAATTCTTATTGAAAATAACATTACAAAAAGACAATGTAAAATAATACATTAGTAAATCTTGAAAATACTCATATTTCTCAGTTAGCTAATTACACCATAATGTACTTGAAACATTCAGCTAAAGGGTACCAACATGCCACAAAATCTAGTTTACTTTGACAACACAAGCATTGTGGCTCTGTTTTTTTAATGGGGTGTCAATTTATTGCAGACACCACATTCCAACTTATTTGCTAAAATAGCTGAGTATGAAAAATTAACAAAATAATAACCAACAAGGACAAGCCCAGCTGCAATTGATGTCTGTTTTCAGGCCTCGACTTCAATGACTCAAAGACAGCAGTCAACTATATATGTACAGTTTTTCATAGAAGGATATTGGTTATTGCCACTACCTACTTCTTTCACTAGTGTATGACTGGCAGGGCTGCAGTAGGTGTCCTGCTGTCATGGGAGCTGTGCCACAGATACAAAGGTCCGTAGTGCCAATCTTGAATTTATTATAAAGATGGCATATCAGTCTGCTGTGTCCTGTGCGTAACCAGGAGATGTTCACCTGACCTTGTCTGGAGAGCTGGTGGTAGGCATCATTTTCTGTATTGCCTCTTTTCCATTTTGATCTGTACATGGCCTTGATGATTGCCTCATATTTTGGAGTCTGGATGCTTCTTTCTTGCCTTGGATATTGCAGTGGGCTGATATCCACTGGATTGTACTTATTTGTAGTGGACCAAGTGTTCCAACAAGTCTTCTAGGGTGTAGAGGTTTTTTTTTGGTGCTGGTTATTGAGGGCTGTTAAGTCATGAATTTAGATGAGGGCATGTGTGAAAACAACCAGTTAGTTTTCCTTAGTTTAATTGCCTCAGCTGTAGCTCAGGCATTGAAGTTATTACAGTATTTCTCAGCAACAAATGCTGTTGAGTAGACTTAATTTTTTTTAGTTTTATGACAATGCCTCCATCTTCATTTTCTATGGAATCTTTTGCTGAACCATCTGTATATGCACAAGTCCAGGATTTTGGTGGATATGAGGAAAGCTACTACAACCCACCACTTAACGTCCTTTTTAGGGCGCACAAAAGGGTAAACGTACTCATTGTGGGTATTAAACAACAACAACATATTTGAAAGTCTACTCATATATTAGATTATATCGCAATGAAAGTTGGCCTTCAAGACCCAAGAAATAATTTATTATTTGATCAGTTGAATGACCAAGCGCATCTGGATTACTCGTGAATATTGAACAAACACCCATTTGGTCCACGTGCTTGGCTGATAAGCCAATGGTACGAAGCTACCATCTGAGGGACTACGGCTGAACGCCTCTAAGCCAGAATCCCGCCCTAAATCTCAGCACCGCTGTGATTTGAGGCTACAACATGGCTGGGACCTGGTGCTCGCATCTCAGCCCGGCCCGGTCGAGCCGTAGAAATGCACCTGGTTAAATGCACTCCTGCCTTGCTCTTTACCTCTGTCTGCTATCAGCCATCCCAATGGACGCAGAAGAGATGCAGTCCAGCGGGCATTGCACCCCCTACCCTATTGTGACAACCTCCCAGGTGGCGGGGAATGCTAGGCGTGCCATCACTGCAGATGAGCCGAGAAAATAAAGGGAGCAAAGAGATACCTCACTCACATGCATATGCTTCGTTTCTGGCAGGACGTGACGATCCTGAGACACAGTCACACTGGACTGCCTCTCTTCCGGGATAGTACAAACTAGTACATAGTCCATCATATCATATCATTGCCAAACCCTATAGACACGAGTGGGGAAGACTCGATAGTCCTGCAAGTCAACTTCCCTAAGAGAGACAACTCTGACCAATAACAACTGCTGCCTTGCAGATAGGCTGGGGACAGCCAAAGGCTAATGAGGGCATCCCTACAGAAATGCCTGTTGAAATCGGATGCACTGAGCCACAGGCTTAACAAAATAAAACAGTGCAACGTATATCGCTGTAAACAGCGTACAATGAAGAAGGAGAAGAAGTACACATACCCGATTCAGACTTTGACTGGGACACATAATACAAAAGGTATAACAGGAATTGACGAATATATCTGCATGACACGTGACATGGAAAGTAAAATTAATTGTTCCCTCAAATTTCCACCTGCTCATTAATGTTATTTAATGCTTCATAATAATATATAATATTTATTATGGATACTTCATGTCATAGATAGTTTAATTATGTGTCTCATAATGCCTAGATGGTAATTTTATCTAATTATGCTCAATAACAATAAATTTTATTTGGAATAAAACTGACACAGAATTTCTTGTATTTTGGCCACAACTTAAAGACACAAATCGGCAAAAGTAGCCCGGAATGAAAAGGATTATGCATTATGATGTAGGCTAAACCATGCGAACACCCTATTGCAGTTGCTATACTGTATCGTTACAGGACTATCAGCTCGAATCATCATCTTCGCTCGCAATACAGATGTTGCAACCTGAATAGCAATTTTGTTGACTTCCACAATTATAGAGTCCATTCAAACTGGAGATTATGTTGGAGAAAACCCTATGCAAGAATCATGACGATATAGTCGCTCCGCTGTGGTGTAGAGGTCTAGGTCTTTTTCATGTGGCCTATAGTTTCTACAGGATGAGATAGCTGGCCCATGCCCAGCTCTGTACCAACATGTCTGGTAGGTTACAGTATTTCTATTCTTTGTTCCTCTTTCAGTACCCGGTAACAATTGGATGTAATCTATTGAATGTTAACAACTAACTTGCCTCATAAGCATTAGGATCAAATGTTCCAATTTCAAAAGAACCACTGTGGTTAGGTCCATCAGCTGTGGGGTTAGAAGCAACTTCAAATACATCTGATTGCTGCTGGTGCTGTATTTGCTGTTGAATAAATTGCTGCTGCATCTGATACTGCTGTTGCTGTTGCAACTGAAGCTGTGAGGTCGCAATGGATCCCTGATGCTGATGGCTTGGAGGTAATGCGGAGATGAACTGAATATTTGCATTGTGTGTCTGGTTAAGACCAGCAAGACTATCCCCAGCAATTGGCGGCGGTGGAACTCTGGTGTTGGCAATCATCTAAAAGCAAGACAAGCACATCATATTTTATTTTTCATATTTTCTGCCATGAGAAATGACTAAATTAGTAAAAAGGTTGAATGCAAAGAAACTATACATCCTAAAAATCAAACATGCTCAAATTAACTACTATGGAATTAATTTATACATTGCAAACGCTAAAACAAACAAGAGAATCTGCTTATACAATATTAGTGTACATCTTAACGATTTACAGCTCCATCAGCCAACCTCAACAGCGCACAAAACATAAGTTGCGCCATACTTGACATCAGACAGGTGTTTTGTTTAGCAACCACATTTACATATTTAGACTGACCTAACATGTGGCAGAATGTTCGGCCCATGAGGAGATTTAGTTAATGAAGAGTCGAAGTTATTTCCGTCAGGTCCATGTTTATGAGTGTTATGAATTTTTAAACTGATGGAATTAGGAATTCACTAGCCGAGAAATGTCTTATGTGATCAGGCCACTGATCATGAATCTGGAAGTACACATGGAAATTCAATACAAGACTGGCTCAGAGTACATGCTATTGTTTGAATAATGCAGAAATACAACTCACATGGAGAGTACACACAAAAAATAACTTTGTGTCGTATTTCGGCCGTCACATTAATGACATTTAATGATTCATACTAATATATATTTTCAATATGAATACTTCATGTCATAGATAATTTGTGTGTCTTTAAACCATAATTAATCCTTCAAATCAAAATGTTACAGAAAGATCCTCAGAATACCCTGGACAGAGAAAAAGACATTCGGCAAGAGTTGAGCATAGAGGAGAACTGGTTTATCAATTCCATTTTGGCTAGAAAATGCAAATACTTTGGTCATATCAAGAGACACAACGGTCTTGAGAGAACAGTGATGAAAGGTATTGTGCCAGGTAAAAGAGGAAGGGGTAGAACAAGAAGACGATGGCACCAAGATATCCAGGAATGCCTGGGTATGACTGTGACGGAGGCTGTAGTTTTGGCAAGGGAACGAGTTTCTTTCAGACAGACTGTGATGGTAGTGACGTTCTATAAAGGACATGCTCCATGATGATATAACATAATTTTAGCTCAATTTTAATGAATTTAAAAAAAATTATTTGACATACAGTGTTGCGGCACTTCACAAATCTGCCAAATACGGCAGAACTATAAGGGCAAAGAACTTGAAATTTATTTATTACTATTCTACCATAAGGTGTTCTTGTTGCTGTTTAACCCATTCAATCCCAGCCCGGTCAGTGACGCCCGATATCGATTAACTCCCAGCCCAGCCGGCAACGGCCACTGTGGATGTACTGATTTAAATGATTTTTGCTTACACTTTAATTGCAAATAGACACACTAAATTTAGCCGTCATGTGACTACCGGTAATGGCGGCTCCCATTGCAGTTTACAGATCGTTTCTATCAGGTGTAGTGTTCGAGCCATGATTTCTTTAATATGGTCTTCAATTTTCTTCAAAACTTGGTGTGGACTGGAGATACGTATGAATCAGATGATGGTGATGGAGAATTTGTTGATGGAGTTGCAGAGAAAGAGAACGAATCGGGCATTGATTATGAATAAGTTCAGGATTAAGAAGATGAAAGTAGTGACACTGGCCTCATTTTGATGACGAATTGACAGAAAACGGTGACAACATGACCCACCCCACAGGCAGGCCCTAGTGGTGACAGAGAATGGTAAAAGCAACTGAGTATTATCATTATTGAAGGATTTAGTGAGAGAACAAGTCCCTGCAGATGACATAGATCCAGATCAAGATTACTCTGCTTTTGATTACCTTTCACTATTTCTACCTCAGACCTTTTTTGAGTACTGGGCAGAGCAAACCAATGCATATGTCTGCATCAGAATTTTAGAAAAACCAGATCCTTTGTGGAAACTTGTTTCTCCTGATAACATGAAGGGCTTTCTTTATGTTAACTATATGTTTGGGGTTCATCAGTTACCCTCCTACAGAATGTTTTGGTCTACTGATGAACTGTTGAATCTGCAGTGTCAAGTGTAATGTCAAGAAATAGGTTTGAAAGTATCAGCAAATATTTGCACCTCAATGATAATTCCAAATTCATTCCACGAGGATAAGATGGACATGATATATATATATATATATATATATATATATATATATATAACCTTGAAACATGTAATATATCCTGTGTGTGTATGTGTGTATATATATATATATATATATATATTTCAGTTCAGTTCATCCCGTAACCCATCAGGTCGTTGGGGCACACATGAAGACATGAAAATCCCACGCCAGCTCTCTCTGTCTGTCGCCGCCTGACGTATCTCACCTTGACGAAGGCCTGACCACTCAGCGATGTTGTCCACCCATCTCTTCCTTGGACGTCCTCGCCCTCTCTGTCCCGGTACGGATCCAAAGAGTATCGAGTTGGGAATTCCGTTGGACCTCGCGACGTGCCGCACCAGGCCATTTTTCGTCTTTTGATAGTTGTGAACAGATCTTCAAAAGGACCAATAGCGTCTTAAACTCTCTGACAGATGTCTACGTTCGTGACACGATCCTTATATGTAACATTTAGGAGTTTTCTATAGCACCGCATTTCCATTGCACGTATTATGCCCTGGATGTCTGCTGTAATGGTCCAGGTCTCGCAGGCACACAGAAATATTGACAGCACCAAAGAGCGCAGTAGTCTGACTTTTATGCCGAGGGCGAGGTGCTTGTCTCGCCATATAGGTTTCAGCCTAGTCAGCGCCGCTGTTGTTTGTGCTATTCTTGCAATGACCTCTGGCTTCGAACCCTCTTCGCTGATCAATGATCCCAGATATTTGAAACGTTTTACCACCTAAAGTTCCTTCCATTCGCCTCTATTACAGATTGAAACCCTGCTACGTTATTGGTCATGAGCTTTGTTTTATCTGCATTTATTTCCATACCAAAACTCAGGGTCGTTCTATCCAATCTACCAATCAACTCCTGGAGTTCCCTTTCTGTGCCTGCCAATACATCAATATCATCAGCAAATCGGAAGTTTGTGATAAGCCTGTCACCTATTTTAACCGTGCCAACATGTCCTTTTAAGGTCGTCTCCATTATTCTCTCCAAGAAGATATTGAAGAGTGTGGGGGAGAGTATACAACCCTGTCTCACACCCACCGTCGTACGGAACCAATCGCCTAGCGTTCCCTCTACTGAGACAGCGCTGGTCGCCTGCTGATAAAGGTTTGCAATTACCCTCACAATATCACTGTTGAACTTATAATGCGTCATTGTTGACCATAGTGCCACATGCCACACTCTGTCAAACGCCTTTCGAAAGTCAATGAAGGCATGGTAGAGTTGTTGTTGATACTCTGAGTATTTCTCATTCAGTAGACGAAGATTAAATATCTGCTCGATGGTACTCCTTCCCGCTCGAAAGCCCGCTTGTTCTTCGGCAATGATACTCTCCGCCTGAGGATTCAGTCTGTTAAGTAATATTCTCAAGAGAACTTTACTTGGATGACTTATCAGACTGATTGTTCGATAGTTCTGACACACATTTAGGTTTCCCGATTTAGGCAATGGTATAATGACTGATTTTGTCCAGCAGGTGGGCCACACTCCTGTCTGCCAAATTCTATTGCAGATGTAAGTCAGGGTAGTGATTGTATGTATATATATACAGGATATATTACATGTTTCAAGGTTTTGGGTGTAAAGGGTTCAATGTTGGTTCCAACACTTTATACAGACTTACACACAAATCTTACCTGTACTCCTGCACCACTCTCTGCATATACAAGGCCATCGTTGCTGTTCTGTGACATGACCGAGGCTGGACTTGCTGAGTTACGTCCACCTGAAGGATCCTGGCTGCCTCTGAGAAGCAAAAAAAAAAATTAAATATGAATGGCACAATAAAAAACACCATAAACCTTTTTTTTTCTTCAATTCTGTTACCCTGAGCCTACAATTTCATCATACACTATCTACCTGTAAAATGGTAATTAAGGTGTGAAACTTCCCACTAAACACCTGTGCAAGTTTCGTTTTCTTTAAATGATTTTTAATACTCACTTGAATCTTGGTATTTAATCAGGCAAGATTGCATGATGCCAGGTAGCCAAAAGCTGCTTGAATCCATGAATGTCCTTAGTCCTGGAGCACCACAATGGTCCAAGTCGTGATGCAGATCATCACTCCATCTTAATGGTGTGGCCACTCAGGCAGTTCTAGTTGTATAGCCTGCAGAGAGACATCCTCTACATCCATCTATCGTTGGTCATGCGGACCACATGGCAGGCCCATCTGTACTTTAGTATTGATCCCAGAACTCCATTTGGTGGGAGATGTCAGCATTTTGGATATTGTCTCTCAAGGAAATATTTAAGACTCTGCTCTTTCGATGGATAACACATTAACAGAAACCAAAGACATACTGAATAGATGGAGAGAGTACTGCAGAACCATGTATGGAGACAGCACAAAGCGCTCAGTTACAATCCTACCAAAGGATGAGAAAGAACCTGAACCAACATTGGAAGAAGTACGCTCTGCAATTAAAAGCCTGAAAAAGGGAAAGTCCCCAGGATGCGATGATATCCCAGCAGAGCTAATACAAGCAGGAGGAGAGGCATGTGCTCGAGTCTATCACAAGCTGTGTAAACAGATATGGCACAGTGCAGGGTGACCAGAAGCATGGAAGAAATCAATTTATATTCCCCTCCCCAAAAAAGGCAACCTGAGGCTGTGCACGAACTACCGAACTATCGCACTGATTAGCCATGCTAGCAAGATACTCTTGCGAATCCTATTAAGAAGGATAGAGAAAAGGTTTGAATCTGAAATTCACGTAGTCCAGGCAGGTTTTAGGAAAGACAGAGGGACCCGGGACCACATATTCAATTTAAGGAATATCTATGAAAAATGTAGAGAGTTTAATGTATACCTGTACACATGTTTCATTGATTACACTAAGGCCTTCGACGCGGTAAAACATCAAAATCTGTGGAGAATCATGAAGGAAATGGGGTTTCCTTTGCATATAGTCCATCTCATTGAAACATTATACCAAGATCAACAAGCCGTTGTCCGAGTATCTGGGCAAACATCAGATTGGTTTGCAGTACAAAAGGGAGTCCGACAGGGATGTATCCTCTCACCTTATCTGTACAACATATATGCGGAATGTATAATGAGAAATGTACGAGAAGATGAGAACATTGAAAGTTTCGACCCATTTACGATTGGGGGGTACGAGATTCCAGAGTTACGATACGCAGATGACACAGTGATACTATCAAGAAGTTCGAAAGGGCTAGAGCAGCTACTTTCAGCCGTTAATGGACATAGTAAAGATCAAAATCTGTTCATAAACATAAACAAAACAAAGATAATGACCACAGATAAAACACAATGTCAGCATAAATTTACAGTGGGTGGTGAGGAAATAGATCAGGTTACACACTTTGAATATATGGGCTCCAGAATCGACAAAAATGGTGACTGCTCGAAAGAAATCAGAAGAAGACTAGCTATGGCAATGCAGAGACTGAACAGCCTGAAGAAATTATGGCAGGGCACCAACAAAACGATAAAAGTAAAAGTCTTGAGAGCCTGTGTTTTTCCTGTGGCAGCTTATGGCTGTGAAGCATGGACGATTACCAAAACTTCTAGACAAAGAATCGAATCCTTCGAGTCAAAATGTTACAGAAAGATCCTCAGAATACCCTGGACAGAGAAAAGAACAAATGTAGACATTCGGCAAGAGTTGTGCATAGAGGAGAACTGGTTTATCAATTCCATTTTGGCTAGAAAATGCAAATACTTTGGTCCCATCAAGAGACACAACGGTTTTGAGAGGACGGTGATGGAAGGTATGGTGCCAGGCAAAAGAGGAAGGGGTAGACCAAGAAGACGATGGCACCAAGATATCCAGGAGTGCCTGAGTATGACAGTGGCGGAAGCTGGTGTTTTGGCAAGGGAACGAGTTTCTTTCAGACAGACTGTGATGGGAGCGACGTTCTACAAAGGACATGCTACATGATGATGCTCTTTTGATAGCAGAGCTTCTCTGCATCTGATTTGTGTAGACTCCAAACCTCACACCCATATACCATTGCTGGGATAGCTATGCTATTGAAGGTGTGAGCCCTAGCCTTGACGTCGGTCATCTGCTGGAGTATTGGTTTAATGCGGTTGAAGCTGAGCCAACCCATCACTATCCTGTTTGAGATCTTGTCAATTTTGTTGATTGTCTGGCCTAGGCAGTCTTCCACATTGACATTTTCTATAGGCTTATTTTTCAGTTGCAGCTCCCCCAGAGGGCAGATAGTGTCCAGTAGAAACTGGGTCTTCTGTCTGTCTATGTTCAGGTCAACTGCCTTGCCTCCTCCATTGAACTCGTTTAGGTTTTGTTCAGATTCTGCAATGCTATGGTGTGACAAGCTCGCAATGTCGTCCACAAGATGATTATTTTGAAATCTATCAATAATTTTTGTTAGCAGCAATTAGCTTTACAAGGTGAGAATTCTTGCCTAGTGCCCACACTTCTTGCAAGGATTCATACAAAAGAAAGCTACTTAATCATAAATAAAAGCTACATTGCCCCGTCCCATTTTTTGGAGTCTAAACATGTGAATATTTCTGTACAAAGCAAACATTTCAGGTTTATATATTTTATTTTTGTATGGGCCAAAGGGCAGAAGCCCATAGGCAACTGGATCAATAACCAACCAACCATTCAATTTTGCAAGTTTCCATTTATTCTACCTACCCATAAGCTGATGAAAACAACGGTGATGGTCCTTCTGAAGGTTGTGAATCTGCGGCTACTGGCTGGCTAAGGTACTCTGATCTGAGGCAGAATTCTGCTGTGGGTCTTAACATCGAGTTTGGACACAATAGCTTCATTAAGAAAATACCCAGTCTCCGATCCTGGTGTAAGATAAGAGAATGTCATCAGAATAAAGAATTATGAAATTATAAGTTTATAAATGAAATGTTTGCCTAAACTTAACTTAACCCTTTACAGCTGCTATCGCCCAGAACCGGCCATTCTGTCATTTAGTTTGCGAATTTCATATTTTAACATCACCTACTGACAATTTGCACATGCGTTAGCTGTTGTTTGCCATAGAGTTATATCCAATAGGTAAACATTTAAGAACGTGGTAAGATTCCCAAATTGACGAAGTTATAGAAAGTTGAGCTTCCATACCTGAGAAATTATTTTTTTTATTCCTTTCTTCGTTTAAGGTCCCAGTTTCTCTTACAAAGGACACCCTTGTTTGCAAGGCTGTTTTATCTCTGTACAGCTTTTATCTCATATCTGTCTAGCGAGGGCAGTATTGTGTGAGCATGCAGCTTTGTAGTATGTTTTCCACAGTCGTGGTATGCTGCTGACATGGACACCTGTTCCACTTCTCATTCTGTTGCAAAGATGACCCTTGAGTCTATTACGCCCCAGCTTCTAGTCTGAAAACGACAACTTGCTCTTTAGTTAAATCATATCAGTTTTCTTTTCAGAATTTGAGCAGCCCATCTTCCCCTGAAGTTGGCTTTAATTATGGTCTTAGTCTCATTATATGTGATGCTAAAGTCTGTTTGTTGGGAAGCTCCTCCACTCTTTGCTAATCTGTCTGCAGCTTCATTGTCTTTGATATTGCCGTGGTAGGGGATTCACTGAATGACCAGCCTTGGATGTTCTGCTGAGAGATGTGTCAGGGAGAACATGCATTGACCAAGATCTCCACCTTTATATTGTTTTAAAGCTGTTATTACTGACACGACATCAGAATACTATGTTTTCTTGGCAAATATCTTCTTTCTGGATTAAAAACTCGGCAGCAGCCTTAAGTGTGTTTCCATAGTTAGTACTAGAGTTAATTCTTCTCTGTTCGTTAGTCGGTAAAAGACGCCTTCACCTTCATTAATGGATGTGGCTAGGTTAACTGAACAATCTGCTAATACGTGTATCCATGTTTCTAGCAGGTGAGTATACTCTCCCAAGATATTCTCTCGTGATAATTTTCCTTTCTAAATCTGTCTGAGTTCCCTTCTTTTAATATTCCCTGTATGATTTCTACCATCTCAGTGGATTTTACTTTTGTCCATAGTAGAACATGATGTTTGTATTAGATCCCTAGCTACTGCAGGGCTTATGATTGGATCTACTCTTGCAAGATCTTGTGTGTTTTTTTTATATGATATGGTTTCTCTTTAATGTCCCACTTCCCATTCAATTAATCCTGTCATATACTGGATGATCCTGCTTCATTTTAACTTCTCATAGCTCCAGTGATGATATGTATCCCTTGGTTTTTGGTTGCATTAATTTTGTTAAACTTATTTTTGGTTGCTGTGGACTATCCCGCATTCTAGCCTTGGTCTTACATAACATGTGTACAGCATCTTTAGGCTGCTCATGTCAGCTCCCCATGTTGAGCCAGATATCTTTCTCATCATGACCATTCTTTTCTTAGTTGAATGCTTTTTAGATTTGGTTTTTCTATGTCAGCCTTGAGTACATTGTTATTTCTGGATAAGTTGACCTTTACTTTTAGGATCACTTCTTGGGGTTTGAGAGATAGACAGAAGATTGTGTAAAGTGGTTTTCGTTTCGTTATATCAAGATTTCCCATTATTTTTGTATCCGTCTCATTTTATTTTATTTTATTTAAGGCCTTTTATATGATTTCTAGCTACAGGTGTAGACTCTTAAGATGTCCATAGTGATAAGTCATCTGCAAATAGTGCACTGTATACTCTTTCGGGAATTTCTATGAACATATCATTGAAATATATGAGGAACAGTATGAGTGTTCCACCTTGTGGAACTCCTTGTTCAATTTTCATATTTTTGCTGGTGACCTTGGAGTTGCACCCATCCATTTGTACATGTTGCTGGTTACACCCACTTTTTTTCATCATATGCATCTTATATCTCCTGTGATATATATGTCGCCTGATCTTCAGTTGATCTATTTCTACGAAAGTCCACTTCCTGGGGGATAAGCAAGTCTTTGGATTTCACATGTCATGTTATTCTAGTGATTTATTAATTAGACTAATGATCCCCAATTTGGATTACCCATGGATATTCAACACACGCCCGGTTTAGTCTTAGACTAGGACACATAATACGAAAGTTAAGTGTAAAGGAATTGACGGATATATCGGCAAAATACATGATGTGGTAGGTACCAACAAAACATTTACATTTGTGCATTGTGATTAAACGCTTCATACTAATATATAATCATTATTATGAATATTTAATTTCATAGATAGTTTAATTATGTGTTTTACAATGTTTAGATCATAAATTTGCTCAATATTAATTTATTTCATTTTGAATGAAACTTTGATGCACGGAATTCCAACATTTTGGCCCAGACGGAAGGACACAAATCGGCCAATTGGGTTACAGTTTAAAATTGAACCAGTCACCGAGATGTAAAGTTTTCAAATATATAATCTATAAAACAACAAACATAGAGGAGATGAAATTGATAGGCTGAAAAAAAAATATTACATAAAAAAAAGACAAAATGCATGCTAGATAGATCTGGCCATCTCACCTCATAAACGACCTGTAGACTAAGACGAAGGTATCTAACACTTCTTCTTCTTCTGCGTTCGTTCTCAATCTTCAGCTACCAAGCCCTGAACAGGGCTTTGCAAGTAGCAGAATGTAGTTCAGAGAAAGAAATGCTTTCTGTGGCTAATTTACAGTTTAACTGCGATATTTGCACCTTTTGGTCTGACATCCGTCTTCTGCAGCAATCTTCCACTTCATCTCCAACAGAAGTATTTGCTATGGGACTATCTTTACTTTTTTTAAGTGGATAAATAGGAATGATTGGAGTACTAAAAAAAAAGACACTGACACAGCCGAAAGGTGCAAATATTGCAGTCCAAGCTGTAAACTAGCGACACAACACAATCCTTTCTCCGGAATACATCCTGCTACTTGCAAAGCCCTGTCCAGGACTTGGTAGCTGGAGATTGAGAAAACACAGAAGAAGAAGAAGAAAAAGACACTGACAAAAAGGGTTTCTAAGAGATAGAAGATAGGAGTGGTGTACTTGACAGTCAAGTTACAGACACAATATACATTTTTGGAAAATTAAATGAATCAGTTCTGCCAAACTATAGATGATCTATTTAATGTGTACATTTATGCACACAACTAATATGCTGTGACCAGCTTTATTGTACTACCATTGGCAAGGAAGAAAAGTCCAATGTTCCTTCTTTTCTCTCAAAGAAATGTGTTGTTGGGTAGTGAATCTGAAAAATATACAGGGCAAATTTACATGACAGTTTTATATCAGAAATATTAGAAACCCACAACATAAAGGTAAAGTAAGATTTGAAAGTAATATTTATCTGATATCGAGCATATTTTGTTTCCAACATTTGGAAGTTAATGGGTCAAATCAATCAAAGCCGTTTAGCAAAGAGTGGAGAAGCATCCCCACAAACAGACCTGAGTATTACATATAATGAGGCCAAGACCATAATTAAAGCCAACTTCAGGGTAGAATAGACTGATCAACATCCCGACTTCCGAAACGAAGACAGCTACTATAACTTAACTAGAGAAGAGCAAGTCATCATCTTTAGACTGAGAATTGGGCATAACAGACTAAAGGGTCATCTTTACAACAAAATGAGGATTGGGATAGATGACAGGTACCCACGTGGGGAGCATATCATGACCGTGGAACACATTCTACAAAGCTGCACGCTCATGCAGGAAAAGATAAAACTATACTGGCCTCGTGAGACAGATATGAGACAAAAGCTGTATGGAGACGAAACAGCCTTACAAACAACAGTGTCCTTTGTAAGAGAAACCGGAACCTTGATCTGAGGATGAACGAAGAAGAAGAAGAAGAGAAGAAAATCAAAGCCGTCACTCCTCTCTGTGTATAGGCCATTGACATCATCCCACCAGCATGCATGGTCCTGGCCTGCTCTTATTGACCTCTCCAGGTGTAATCATTTAATCTTAGTTCCTTCTCACATTTTCTTCTCTATGTATTTTTAGGTCTACCTCTTTTTCTCTTCCCTTGAGGATTCCATATAAGAGCCTTCTATGTTGGATGGTGCCTTCCACAGCGTATGTCCTATCTAGCCCCGTACTTTTCATTTAATTTGTTGTTTCAGTAGCTGTTGTTGACTCCTTTCCCATAGGTCTTCATTCCTCACCATGTCCTGCCACTTTATGCCAATTATCCTTCACAGGCATCCGTTAATGGGGACAGGAGTCTGTTGTATGGGCTTGGTCGTTCTCCATGTCTCCACTTCCATACATCAGCACCGACTTGACAATGGGCGTTGAATATTCTAACTGTGGTGTGAATCTTGATTTTTCTAGATCTCCGTATGTTGTTTAGTGCCAGGAATGCCCCTCTTTCCTGTCCAATTCTGATTCTTACATCAGAATATGTCTATTATGCTGTGCAAATAGGTTGCACTGTGGTTTTTATTTTGTGCCTGTCGGCCCAGTGCATCTGACTTCAGCATGCATTTTTATGTAAGGGTCTGCTTCCTCCTGCATTTTCTAAGGGTTTGCTTCCCCGGGGTAACGGCATGTGCTGAGATGGGGATCGAACCCAGCACCTTCGGATTGTGAGCCGTGCCACTTAACCACTAGGCCACGCCGTCCCCCCGGTGTTAGCGTTTAACAAGGCTGGCACTCAATTAACTGTCAAAAACAGAGTTTTTTTTACCGCAAATTTGAGGATTATGTTAGAATTATTCATTTATAAGCACAATGAGGGAACAGTTCCTTCTTAAGATAGAACAAATATGGTGACCATCACATCAAATTACTAATTGTGCAAACATCAAAGAATTTCAGTCATGATCTATTTATTGATATTTTTAGAAAATGAAGTTGCACATAGTGTTGGCAAGGTAACTATCATATTGAATCATGGTTTTAAAAAAAACCTTTTTGTTATACAAAAGCATGTTTGCCATTGTTTGTATCCTGACCTAATATTGTATGGGTACTGATCATGCTGGTAAAAAAAAAATTAAGTAGCATGTCCTTTACAGAATGTTACTTCTTACAACCACCGCCTATTTGGTTGTTATAAGTTTCTTGGCAAGTGCGCAGTACGGTAAGTTGCCATTAATTTCTCTTATTGGAGGAGTAGTTGCACTAGAAAAAAAACTGTCTGACAAACTGGACAAGGTGGGAATCAAACCCAGTGCGTTGGAATTGTGAAAACCTAGCGAGTTTCATCCCTAGGCCACGCAGCCTCCACTCATTCTGGATTTAATGGAAATCATAGAGATGACACTCTGGTTTTGGAAGCATCCGTTGTATGGATAGAGGAGGGTGTGAGCACATTGGATTCAATCAAGATCATCTCTTGGTCGATGACACTGTAATCTATGAAATGACGATCCAAAGACTGAAATAGTTTGACAACAAGCGTTTGTCGAACAGAGGAGAAGTGCCTGCGAGGATGGAGCTGGAGCGTGTACAACCAGCAAGCTACTGGAAACATCAGTATGCATACTTTTCATTATTTGCCGGAGAATCTAAGAATCTGTCCATAATACAGATTTTGATTATAACATGTTTTTTAAACAATTAACAATTTATCCAACTCAAACTACCACACAATTGAAGTTTATATTCATATTTGTAATCTAGAAATTGTCATACCCATAAAGACAGCAGTCCTAAGCAGTATATATCTACAGAATGGCCAGGTTCGACCAGCATCATATTTTGTTTCATTTCTGGTGCCATGATGTCAACTCCACTGCTTGTGGTATACCTAGATCTACATCTGTCAGCCTGAAATGCCATATAAAAGATGTTAAGTCTGCAGTTTGAAACCATGTGAGAAAAATTGCATCATGATCACATTCATGTTGAACGTGTCAAAAACAATCGACTAATAATTTAGTGAGTTCCATTCAATATTTAGATGAAATTTTGATGCAAAGTGAATACAAGATAACAACCTTTAAGTGGTCACTATAAGATAAAAACTGAAAAGTGAGATGAAACAGAAGTTAAAAAATAATGCATTGTGTCAACATTCTTATTTATAGTAAAGAGTTAAAAACAAAATCTAACACATGGACAGAGATGAAAGATGTTAACTTTTTTGATCATGATGTCACAGTTCTAAACAAATGCAGGACAACACTAATGCACTGGGACAACACTAATGCACTGGAAAAACAGGCTTCCAAAGGGGCTTGAAAACTCAGCAGCAAACATGAGACATAAATGGATATCTTAACAATAAAAACAAAACAAAATCATGTACTGAAACAAACAGAAATCAGGAACTTAAGTTGATCTGAATGGAAATGAAATGAAAAATGAGAACAGCAACTTAAGGTCTGAAGAACAACATGCAAGGAAGTTTTGAGTAAACAGGGCCATCACCAACATAAAGAAAGAAGAACAGCAACAATGCTCACAATGATTGAAGAGAGACAAGCCAAAGTGGCTTTACTAAACAGCAAAACTAGAATCACCAAAGATAAAGCACTGAAAAACTACACATTGATAAACAAAGAAGCCAGATATTCGAGGCGTGTTCAAATGAAATCAGACCTAACTGCACCAAGTGAAGATATGCTAATGCTGCAACATTTTCACCTGGTGTTTACAGGGGCTTCAAATTCAAGCAAGAGAGTTTCTGTGGTCCTCAATATGGATGCAAATAACTATGTGAAATTTGATACCTTGATGCACTATTTGATATAGTGTGAAATCAACACATAGCTGGTAAACTGTATACAGACTGCCATAAAGGAGAGCAAAATTATATTGTGATAATGGTCTCACAGCGTCCCTTACTATGAAAAAAAAAAAATAGGACGTGACATAAAAGGCAATTATGTAGGGTTGAGCATAACGCTGGTGATTTCAAGTAAAATACGGTACCACAGAAATACCTGGGCGTAAAGTTGGATCGTACACTGTCCTATGCGATATACGAAAAATGGAAGATACATGTGAGAAATAATGTCCAAAAATTGACTGGCACAACATGTGGAGCACAGGCAGATGTCCTCCAAACATCAGCACCTGACCTATTTCACCATAGCAGTTTGGAAAAAAACTCTGCACAGGTCAAACATTTTGATACGACATACGAGGATCAGAGAGAGCAGATGTGGCCATTACCAGTGGAACTGCAAGACAAGCTCTATGGCAGTGGCGACAGCCTCAGGATGACCGCCGCTTTTTTCGAACAAATAATGGTTACTGTCTGACTGCGTACGCAGAAGAAGAAGAAGAAGAAACATTTTGATATAACAATAAATGAGAATGGTCGGATAATTGCAAGGTGTCTAAAAGCTACTCCAATAAAAAAAATATCCAATCATCAGTGTAGCACCACCTGAGACATGAAGAAGTGGTGCATCAGAAACTGAAAGAGTGAAACAGGCAAGCGACACAAGGCAGCCTATGGTTGTACACCAGGTGCAGTGTATAATACTGAAATCTAGATGAAGTTACTTAGTGAACACAGTCCCTCCAGACTAGCCCTAAAAACACTGCATCAAAAAATGGGATGCAGTGACGCAGGTCCCCTGGATCAAACTGTCACTAAATAGACTTTGAACTGGTGCATAACGATGCAGGAAAACAAAGAGATGAGATATGTGACTGTAGAGCAACACAAGACCCAGACCACCTGATGATCTGCCCAAACCTTCTGGAAACATGCAATAAGGATAACATGTTGAGAGGTAATGACAAGACAATCCACATCGCTGAACATTTAAAACATGATGCCTGATGTGAAGCTCAAAAAGTAAGTAGGTACAAAAATCTCCACTACAAGCAGGCATAACTGTTTTAGCATAGACTTTCCAAATGACGGGCCCCCATGTTCCCAACGACATGAATAAAGGCGGATATTGGGATTATGGATATGATAAACCATGAACCAAATGACCAGGTCTCCACATTCACTTGTGCTGTTCAACATCACATACTAAAATTGACAAAATTCTTTACCAATTAGCGCATGTTGGTGTTATTCAATGTTTTCTTCATTATAAAACTGGAACTTCACACACACCTTTATACTGGTTTAGAAGGCTGCAGAGTCTGTATACAACCATTTTCATTTACATCTCCTTGCTCTAAAAGCTATGTGCCTCCTTTGATTATCTTGTAAACCTGTATTGTCACCTCGAATTCTTCTCATTTCTAGACACTGTAGGCCAGTTTTTCTTGTCTTTCCTCATAACACTAATTCTGGAATCCCACTATCAGGTTTGTCGCTCTTTTTTGTATACTTTCCATCATGTTTATATCTCCTCTATGGTAAGGACTCCACACTTGCACACAGTAATCCAATCTAGGTCTAACCTACTGATTATTTTGTCATATTCCAACAGGTGAGTTCTGACAATGTACTGATAGCTACAAATAGTCAGAAAAATGCTAATTATGCTGATAGTTTTTTATATAGTCATATATTTTTCAAGTTGTAAATACAGTACATCAACCATATCGAAACACCGCTGGGCTGGTCATATATCCAGAAGACAAGATGAAAGATGGAGTGCCATAACCACCATGTGGTACCTGCACGACAAAAATAGACCTCGGGTCGGCCCCCAACTCGCTGGCGAGATTCACTAGAAAAATACAACATTCACGACCCCACAGACAGACTACTATCATACTGGACGACACACGCCTGCAACAGAAACGACTAGATCCTGAATTGGGACCCGCTCAAGGGTGATCACCCCTTGACGAAAAACGGGTTGAACTAAGAAATACTTACATCAGTAAGAGAGAAATCTGGAGGCAGAAGTTTAGCATTTCCATCTTCATCCACCAATATGAATTCTGGCTGGACTTGGCCATGGACGAAATTGAAGAGATTCAAAGCCTGAAGTGCTTTAGCAAGGCTTCTGATAATGGACTGGTATTGCTGAAACAAATTACACATTTTAATTAAAAAATTGAGATTATTAGAAGCTACAGATAATGACAATTTTAAACACAAAATCAACTATATGACATAATTATTTACCCAAAGAATACAAATTAATTTAATAAAAAAAGTTTACTGTCTTATTTGGCAAATAATGTTTAAAGAAATTGTTGTAAAAGTAATGTTGATTTTAATCAGATATGATGGCAGACTGATGATAGTAATGAGTGAGTGAGGAATTAATAAATCTGGAAATTGGTGAGAAAACATTGCTCATCCACTACATCCAGAGAAAGAAAATGAAGCAGACTAACAATAAACTTAAACAAAGAAAAATAAGTCAAATATAGCTACAACCAAACTACTTTAAAAAAAATTATGAAACATATTCCTGCTTGCTTCCTGGCACAAATGGAGAAACAATTAAACTTGGGCAGCAGAAAAAGTGAAAAATAAAATGATTTGTCTATAATATACCTGTTTGGTCAATACTGAAGACTCTATGAGAGTTGACAGCAGCTCGCCTTGTTTCTTCACTTGGACATATGCATGGCGGTTATTCTGATGTGGAAAAACTGACAGCTAGTATCACGTTGTTATTAAAGTTTTGCAAAAAGAATTACATGTTATATTTATACACAATTTTTACATTCAATTGGCAGAAGTTGCACAATCACTTTGTCCATCTGTAAAAATCAGTACCTGATGCTCTAAGTTTGGGATGATGATGTGATGTTCATCCATAAACATGTGATGAAGACCACTCTTTGTTCAGCCATGTGGACAGTCTTCTCTTGCTGTAGCTGCTGCATTGGGTGACGCACTGTGATTTGGATTAATGTGAGGAAGAAACTGTGCCTTGTTAACCTTACCCTCTGGTCCTGAGCTACCCTTGGCCAGTGGCAAGATTTTATCGAGACTGGAGATATCACTGGATGCATATATTTTCATAAGGGTTTACTCTTAAAGCCATTTCCGTAAACAAGTATCCCACAAGACAGCGGAGGGGGATGACATCTAACGCTGTGCGTCGTGTCTTTACCATAACCATACGAGGTTGTAAGGCCATCACTCAGCGTGTGAGTTGGGCATCTTTCCCTGGCTGTGTTCAGTCCATTATAGTCGTGTCTAAGTTTCACACATCAAAACCGACACTGTTTGCAGCTAGGGCAAAGGGTGCCAATCTAATGAAGTTCAGCCATGTGAACTAGACCATGAAATATGACACAGGTTTAAGCATATTGCTATTCATATAGCTGATCTCCATTACAGGATAATCGGACAGAAGAAATCACAAACAATGAACGAATTCACCGGTCCAAATGGAAAAAAACAACACATCTCCGTGAACACAAGTGTAAGTCGTCAACTAGTGTGAATTCCAGGCAAATCCGTAGTCAGGCGGCATCCATAATGAACTAAAACAGCAGCAATGTAGACCTGAGGCCAGCCAGTTACAACGCCATCTTTGTAATATTAGCAGTATTAAACAGTAATATTAGCTAAGGGAATACCTATACTTTTATTGTACACATACAAATAAACAACACTTCCTTCTGATATCTTCTCTGGCTTCCTGAACCATATTTTTTCCCCATTTATTGTTTCCTGAAAAGTGTCATCTATACCTCTAAAATTTTTACTTAACCCATACACCAACAGTGTTTTTTTTTAAACACTACTATGAATGGCTCTAGACCAATAATTGTGAAATACGTCCACAACCTGGGGACACCATTTATTACTGATAAGAAATATATTAACCACATGCACAATTAAAACCTGGGTTGTTGTTGTTTGCGAATGCCCACAATGAGTAGGTTATTCTTTTGAGCGCCCTGAAAAAGGACGTTAAGTGCCGAGTTGCAATAGCTTGTCTCACATCCCGAGCACGTTGATGAAGGTTGACCTGGATCCTCCAGGTGGTTGTGCTATGCTTGGCTTCATCTGCGTGTCACTCATTACTACGGGGATCACGTCGATCCCTCATCTCATTAGCCAGGCTGCCATGAAAACAGCTCGTTTCCAGGGAGGGCTACTAGGAAGCCGAGGTGAGGGTCTTGGCTAGTATGTTTTGCCTAACCCTGACTAACATGTCTGGTCAGTATATTTTGCCTGACTAGACGTTAGTCTTCCTCCCCTAAAAGCTGGGTAAAAGATTCATTAAAAGACAATTTTATTGCTAAACCTATTTAAGGTGTCAAAGCGGTAGCAGCAGTGAATGAGCTGAGAGCAGCCGCAACTCATAGTTGCTTGCTTGCATTAGGATCAGTGAATCATAACAAGACCCTATTCCATCTCCATATGACAACCCTGGAAACAGGTGGCACCTATGCAGTCTGGCTAAGAGAATAGGGACCGAAGATGGGAGGCAAACCTGGTTCCTAATATGCATTGGATGTATCAGGTCGAATATCACAGCTTCGCTGTAAACTATGACACAAAGTAGCAAATGTCCTTTTAAGGATAAATGCCAAAGGAAAGAAACCTATATAAAGTGTAGAATACTCTAAATATCTCAATCCTGGTATTCTTCTTTCTTCTTCTTCTTCGTACGCAGTCAGACAGTAACCATTATTTTTTCGAAAAAAGCGGCGGTCATCCTGAGGCTGTCACCACTGCCATAGAGCTTGTCTTGCAGTTCCACTGGTGATGGCCACATCTGCTCTCTCTGATCCTCGTATGTCGGGCAGTTCTGCAGCAGATGTTCAGCGGTCATTTTACCAGTACCGCACGGGCATTCGTCGGTACACCCTATCTTCAATTTGTTGAATAGGTGGTACCTCAGTCTATTGTGGCCAGTGCGAAGTCTGAAGACAACGACCTGCTCTCTTCGGTTCAACTGGTAATAGGCATCGTTTTTGGTGTAACCAGTATGTTCGGTTTCCCATTTGGTTATGTATCTGGCTTTGATAAGCCGTTTTGACTCTTCGTACGTCATACTAGTATCTGTTTGTGGTAGTCTTGCACCTTCTTTTGCCAGTCTGTCTGCCTCCTCGTTGCCTTGGATGTTGCAGTGTGATGGGACCCACTGTACCACTACCCTTTTTGGTGCGGACTGCTGGCACAGTTTGCAGAGTGCTGCTCTTAAGTCATTAAGCTCAGTGTTTTTCTGGCTTTTTAGCGCTGTGACTACGGCGAGAGCATCTGTAAGTAGGACTATATGGCTTTCATTTTCATTGTGTGTCACCATTTCTTCCACTGCCGCCCTCAGTGCCTCTGCCTCCGCTCTGAAATTGCTTGTGTACTTACCAGTAGCGAATGACAGTGTTATTTTTCAGCCATTTGGTAGGTTCAGGAATGCTCCTGCCCCTCCGTTCTGTGTAGTGTTTGTTACAGAACCGTCGGTGTATGCATGGGTCCAGTCCATGCTTGGGTAGCTTTTCGATATGAAGCTTAGGGTAGTATCTCTCCTTTCTTTTTCAGTCTGGCAGTTTTTGTTTGCAATACCTGGTATATTTTCTACCACCTCTGGAAATATATCCTGCCTCCAGGTAGGTTTTCGTACAGTAGTGATGGGTTTTGGTGTTGTTAGTGCGTTTATGGGATCTTCGTGCATCTTTGCTTTGGCTATTTCTGCAAAGTTTCTCCGCTTTAGTTTCCCATTTCCCAAATTGTTTAGTCTCTGGTGCATTAATCCTGGTATTCAATCAGGCACATGTGTCTGATGCCAGGTAGCCAAATGTTGAGTAAACTCATTTCGCTCTTTTGCCCTGGTGTACCATATTTGGCCCAGAGCCTCCTTCAGGTCATCTCAACCTCGATGACTGTAAGGGCCCCTAAAGTTGTAGGGCCACCAGGACGTCACTCTATGTGTACATCTGTTATTCAACATGTCCACCACATGGCCGGACCATCTGTATTTCTAAAAATAGTGTGAAATCTATGATGTCAGTGAAGTAAGAATTGGTCCCGATGGGAGATCAATGTTGTTCGCTCCATCACTCGTTGAGACTATCTGCATCAGCTTTCTGTAGGTTCTACACCTGACAACCATATACCATGGCTGGAATAACCACACTGTTGAAGATGTGAGCTCTAGCACTGTCGTTTCACATCCTGGCCAGTATCAGCCAGTTGAGGGAAGCCTGTTAGTGCTGTGGAAGGATTTGTGAAGTATCTTATGGGCGGGAGTTTCCTGGTCCAGCCGTATGACATGACCAAACAAGGTCTTTATTACAACTGACTGACATTGGTTACTAAAATTAATACAGGCAAATCCACCAACCTTGTCGAAAAAAACAGCAGAGATTGGCTCAAGGTTGCTTGATGAAGCATTTGTGTAGAGGGCCATACGTGAGAGGAACTCATCCTTGTCCAGGTGATTTCCATTACTAAGGAAGTATTCCTAGGATAAGAAGAACAAATAAAGCATGTGTAAATGAATGTCACTCATATGAGCTTTCAATTCTCTGTGCTATGGGTTTATGCTTTTCAATCTTACTTACCAGTCAGGCCCTAGCAGCAGAGTAGTTAAGGTACCTCCTAGTCAGGACAAGTGTTCAAGCCTTGGTAAGAACCTAGGTTGTTTTTTTTTATCAGGAAGAAATAAAAGCCAAGCATACTATGATCACTGCACTTCAACTGCTGATGCAAGTGGCATTTACTACTAAGTCGTCCTACAAAATTCCTGGAAAAAATGATGCACTAATAAATATTTGTTTTTAACAAACAAAAGTTGTCTTATGACTTGAGGTGTAAGCCCCCATAAATCGTATACACTTATTGAAAGGCTCAGAGTGAAACCTGTGGCGTTTAGTGCTTTGATTTTAAGCAATATTTCTTTATGTGATTTTGTCTTTTGTTCGTAGCAGTATAGCTACTAAGATGTTTTGCCCGCTACATGTATATAGTTATATATTGTGTTCAGCTATGAGAGAATTTCTATCTGTTTTGTAATTGTGAGAACATTGTAAGTAACCTTTAAATAGTCCCAGTATTAAAATGTTCATACAATATTTTCTTTTCAAAGATGGTACATGTATATTGCTAAAAATTACATTCAAAGGGGAGAAACTGTTTACACTGACAGAAATTATAATTTTTTTTTTTTTTGCCTCATTCAAAAAAGGTGCAGTGTCATAGTTTACAGTGGGACTGCATTTTCTGCACCTTTCAGCACACCATTTATCGCCATCCCTCTGCGATCTCTATTCTCTTAGACTACAGGAGTGCAGCCTGTTTCTAGAGCAGTCACTTGAAAACAGAAGGTCTTTGTCACTTGTGGTTTGCTGACCATAATGCAAGCAGCCAGCTTCAGTGCTGGCTGCCATCTTCTATTTACTGTGTTGCTCCTTCGGTCTCCACTCAGAAATTTAATACCAATGGTGACCAAAAAAAACTTTTCAAAAAAGTTTATAAAGGCAGTTTTTCTCAGGTACAGTAATACTGTATACCTCTAAACAAGTCGGTTTGAAGATCCATGAGGAGAAGACAAAAATAGTTAGGGTCAATGCAGCAAATACAGAATCAACCAGGCTGAGAGGACAGCCAATGGAAGAGGTAGAGATATTTACATACCTAGGAAGTATCATCAACATGGAAGGAGGGACAAACGAGGATAAAAAAACTAGGATAAAAAAAGCAAGAGTTGCATTCGGAATGTTGAAATCCAGATGGGACTCCAAGGAAATAAGAAGGAAGACAAAAATAAGGATTTTCAATTCAAATGTGAAGCCAGTCCTGCTGTATGGAGCAGAAACCTGGAGGATGACCAAAAGCAATGACAGGAGACTGCAGGGTTTTGTCAACAGATGCCTGAGAAATATTCTTGGTATACAATTGTTTGACAAAGCTACAAACGATAGACTGTGGTAGAGAGCGGTAAAAGGTAAATTAGAACAGGAAATCTTAGGAAGAAAGTGGAGATGGATGGGTCATACATTAAGAAAGCCCCAGGCAAGAATCACCAGGTAATTCATGTCATGGAACCCCCAGGGAAGGAGAGGCATAGGTAGACCAAGTAATACACAGAGACGAGATTTGTAGGCGGAAGTAAAGAAAACAGGAAAAAGCTGGAAGGAAGTCAAAAAGATTGCACAGGACAGAGCTGCTTGGCGAGGGTTGGTTGATGGCCTATGCACCCCTGAGTGATGAGTGAAAGAGAGGCAGTAATACTGTGCTGAAATGACGAAGCTGTTAAAGCACTTGTGTCTCAAAGCAAAGGAACCATGTTCATAGCACACTATACTAGCAAGCTGTAAATGTGGACTTAGTTTTGCTTTTGTTCTAGTGCAATCACTGAGCCATTACATATATGTTTTTAGCCCTTGACAAAGGCCTTGTGGTCCTAACGAGGATTTTGTTCAACGAAGCACCGATTTTTAAGATATGAACAAACGAGCTGCCATGGAAATCGAGTGAAATCAAATCTGTTTGTTATGATGAATACATCACTTCCTTCTATACAGGTTTGAACAGAGAAAAGTCATTTGTGTTAGACTAAAAAAGCTCAAGCAAACAGCAAGAGAAAGCTGGAAAAATAAAACGGAAAGTCTAAACCTGGACAAAGACGGGAACAAGCTATGGAAGCTAGTCAGAGCCATGAACGACGAAACCCCGTCAAATAAACAAATTACTATCAAGCAGGGCGAGAACTTGATCACAGGTAAGAAAGCCGCAAACGCCTTTGTCGATCACTATGCCAGAGCAAACCACATCGAGGTCCCTGCAGATAAGCATACAGACATTAGCGAAGAGCTAAAGGGGCACGAAAACATGAATACGGCACCTGAAGAGCACATGATGGCCAAATTAACAATGCGCGAAATGGAAGAGGCTATGAGAACACTAAAGAAAAGGAAATCTCCCGGAAAAGACGGGATAACAAACGAAATGCTGATGGGGCTGGGCCAAACAGCGAAGAGGAAACTGCTATCGGTCCTGAACCAAAGCTGGAAAAGGGGAATTGTACCACAGGCATGGAAAGACGCAATACTGGTACCAGTACCAAAAACAGGAAAGGACAAAACAGATCCAAATGGATACAGGCCCATAAGCCTACTGAGCTGTGTCGGCAAGCTGATGGAACGGATGATAAACACCAGACTGATGTGGCATCTGGAAGAAAAACGAATACTAATTCCACAGCAAGCCGGCTTTAGACAGCACAGATCCACTGAGGACCAGGTCATCCTCATAGCCCAGGAGATAGAAGATGCCTACCAGGCACAGAAACACACAGTAGCTGTTTGGGTGGATCTGGAAAAGGCATTTGACAAAGTCTGGAAAGATGGACTTAGAGTCAAGCTAAGAAGAAGTGATGTTTGTGGGAAGATGTACAAGTGGATCAACCACTACCTCAAACAAAGAACGGCCAGAGTCCAAGTACAAGGGCAGATGAGCAAAAAGGTGACACTCGAGCAGGGAGTACCCCAAGGGGGAGTACTGTCACCCACACTCTTCCTGGTATATATAAACGATATTACAGAGAATATACCAAGAAGAGTCCATAGCTCAATGTTTGCAGACAATCTGGCTATGTGGACCTCTGAAAAGAATCTCACCATAGCAAGAAATCGGATGCAGACGGCCCTAACATCGCTGGAAGAGTGGGCGAACTCATGGCTGGTCAAAATAAACGAGGAGAAAACCACATGCACAATATTCTCACTTTCATTAAAACCCCAAAGTACCAAATTACGTCTAAATGGCAAATTCCTGCAGCCAAACGACAACCCAACCTATCTGGGAGTCACATTTGATCGGCGCATGACATGGAAAAGTCAGATTGAGAGAAACCGAATGAAAGCCAGAGAAAGAATGGCAATCATGAGGAAACTTGCTGGCACAAGCTGGGGAGCAGACGAAGGCATACTAAAGAAACTGTACACTGGAAGAGTGAGACCAGTTCTCGAGTATGGCATTGCGGCATGGACAACAGCAGCGAAGGCGAACTTCGATAAAGTTAGCAAACTTCAAAACCAAGCCATGAGAATTATAACAGGTGGCATGAAGTCAACGCCAATTGTAGAACTTGAAAAGATTACAAAACTGCAATCCATGACCGATAGAAGAGACTGCAGAGCCCAGCTGCAGTCAGAGAAACTCCGAAGACTGACTGACCATCCAATGAACCAGAGACTAAACAATTTGGGAAAAGGGAAACTAAAGCGGAGAAACTTTGCAGAAATAGCCAAAGCAAAGATGCACGAAGATCCCATAAACGCACTAACAACACCAAAACCCATCACTACTGTACGAAAACATACCTGGAGGCAGGATATATTTCCAGAGGTGGTAGAAAATATACCAGGTATTGGAAACAAAAACTGCCAGACTGAAAAAGAAAGGAGAGATACTACCCTAAGCTTCATATCGAAAAGCTACCCAAGCATGGACTGGACCCATGCATACACCGACGGTTCTGTAACAAACACTACACAGAACGGAGGGGCAGGAGCATTCCTGAACCTATCAAATGGCAGAAAAATAACACTGTCATTCGCTACTGGTAAGTACACAAGCAATTTCAGAGCGGAGGCAGAGGCACTGAGGGCGGCAGTGGAAGAAATGGTGACACACAGTGAAAATGAAAGCCATATAGTCCTGCTTATAGATGCTCTCGCCGTAGTCACAGCGCTAAAAAGCCAGAAAAATACTGAGCTTAATGACTTAAGAGCAGCACTCTGCAAACTGTGCCAGCAGTCCGCACCAAAAAGGGTAGTGGTATAGTGGGTCCCATCACACTGCAACATCCAAGGCAACGAGGAGGCAGACAGACTGGCAAAAGAAGGTGCAAGACTACCACAAACAGATACCAGTATGACGTACGAAGAGTCAAAACGGCTTATCAAAGCCAGATACATGACCAAATGGGAAACCGAACATACTGGTTACACCAAAAACGATGCCTATTACCAGTTGAACCGAAGAGAGCAGGTCGTTGTCTTCAGACTTCGCACTGGCCACAATAGACTGAGGTACCACCTATTCAACAAATTGAAGATAGGGTGTACCGACGAATGCCCGTGCGGTACTGGTAAAATGACCTCTGAACATCTGCTGCAGAACTGCCCGACATACGAGGATCAGAGAGAGCAGATGTGGCCATCACCAGTGGAACTGCAAGACAAGCTCTATGGCAGTGGCGACAGCCTCAGGATGACCGCCGCTTTTTTCGAAAAAATAATGGTTACTGTCTGACTGCGTACGCAGAAGAAGAAGACTAAAAAAGAATTTGAAACACAATAATATCTTCTTTATATAGATTTAAGCCAGTCCATTATTGAAAATGGTGGTTAAGTTGTAAAAGATCTTTGTGAGGATTGATCTGTTTAGTTTATGTAAATGAAATTAAAACATTTTAGTGTAAACCAACATATATGCTGATCTTATAAAATGTGATGTGCTATAAATAATGCAGCCACAGGTGAAATTGCGTTCAATATTTAATGTGGGTAAGTAAATGTTAATAAATTTTTACATTTAGTACTGCAGCAGCTTGGATTGATTTATTTCTGCATTGCCTGTTTACTGCTACTTTATACAAATGTCATATACATATTTAATACAGACACAAAGGTAGGTCACAACAACCTGACAGACACAGTGTTAAGGTAAAACAACAGCGTGTGGAAAACATACCTTGATAATAACAGGTTCCCCATCAAAGTGTGAAACAAACATCCCACTAGAGCTGCTGCCTACACTAGCCAACGTATAGTGGTCTGGAGCATAGGATTGCTTGACTAAGCCCTTGTAGGTCTGTTGTTAGAGATAGGTCCATTTTATTTTGGTCATGAAAGCAAATGTCTTAATCTAAAAGCAAAATCTTGAAAAGGGGAACAAAAACATTGAAAATGGTGTTGCAGTAGCTTTCCTCACATCTTGAGCGTGCTGATGAAGGAGAACCAAGGTAGTCTAGGCTGTTTTGCTATGCTTGACTTCATCCGAGTAACACTCAATGCTGCAGGGATCACATCAATCTCCACCTCGTTTGCCAGACTGCCATGAAACAGTCTGTTTTCTTGGAGAACTGCATGGACGTGAGGTGGGGTCTTGGTCAGCATGCATCACCTGACCCTGACTAACATTGTCTGATCAATATGTTTTATCTGACCAGAAGTTAATCTTTTCTCCCACTGTGTTCATTGAATACACAAATTTCAGATTAAAAGATTTTGTTTCCAAAAAAATGTTACCGTATTTTCTCATGTCAGTGTAATGTTCATATTAAAACAGTCATTAAATCTAAGCATTAATGAAAATCTATTCATTACCTAATAACAAGTATGTCTCTTTTCAAGCTTCCATTACTATGTAGTTTAGTTTAGATGAAGAATCAACGTCATTGCACATGGTTTTACCCATAAGTACTCTGTTCTCTGTATTTTTGGAGAATCTCAGCACAAAGCATGAAGTCCAAAGCACCTGCAAAAATCCCGTAATAGATTGAGTAGATTTTTAACATAATTTTGAATTTTGCCCTGGCAGCAGCTGTTAAGACTACTCTTTTCGATTTCCGATTGCCGAAGGATTTTTAACTTGCTCTATACTGCACACTGCATGTCCAATCTCTACTACCCAGATAACCAGGGAAATACCTGAAAGTCCATGTAAAAAATTCCCGGTCTCCACCATGATTTGAACCACCGACCTCTAGCACCCGAGGCTGATGTCTTACCTCAAGACCACTCAGTTCCGCACTAAGTAACAACTACTTTATTACCACAGATTTAGTTCACACCTTGTAACAAGGCATGACAATTTTTTTCACAACTATATATTAGGCATGTTTGGTTTGCTGTGTATCCCACATTAATCTTGCGCTTGAAACTCGTGAATAAAAATAAACTAACCAGTTTCTAAAATCAAGCAAATGCTACATTCAAGTCTAACCGGGAGTAAATGGGTACCTGACTCTGAAAAAAAAGGGATGGCCATGCAAAGAAGAGGGGAGCTGGTCTACTGACCTCACAAACACTAAGACCTTGTACAATGACATTTCTAATACTTCATCTCAAACGACTGCATCTGCTTGTCAAATCAAAATCTCTCAGCACAGAGTAGTCCTATTGCTTACTGAGCTACGCATTCCAGTTCTTTTCACATCTTCTTGAGTATAGTATCCCTACTGCAGTTGGTCTACTTCAGGAAGACTGGCCAAAGTAGTGCGTTTATTTCGCAATGGTAATTTCTATAGCATTTATTTTACAAGATGTGGCGCTAGCTCAATGAACAACTTTCTTTAGTCGCCTTTTACAACATGCATGGAGGTCAGTCAATGAATCAATCAAAGCCAATGGCTCCTCATGGAGCATATAGGTAGAGTGTACTAATTCTTTCCTTCACAGTAAAGGGTCCTGGTAACCACTTGGGGATCTTCATATCATATCATCCTCACGTCTTTGTCTGTCTCAACTTCCCTTCTCCATGTGCATTTTGGTGTCCTCTTAACCTATTTCTCTGATGTTTGTGTAGTTCTTTCTTACAGTTACACATTAGTGATCTTATCATACTATTTCTGTACTTTTCTGTATACTCACCCATTTATGAGAGTTTTTTGGTGGTTGTATTTTGTTGGTCTCCTTTATGGGACAGACATTGCCATTAGAGTTTTAATTTATTTTGGCCTGCCTGTCAGACTACTGATCTATTTTTTACACTACTGATGATTTTTTTAAACAAACTCACCAAATATGTGTTGAATCCTGTGTCAGACTCGGAGCTCAATAGTTCAGGAAAATGGGCACTGGCTAACTGACTCAGTTCAGACTGGGCAGGAAGTGAAATATCAAGACATTAATGATGGATTTAGAAAATATAAGAATGATTTATCATTTATATGCAATGACATAATGTTGATTGTATCAAGCATGAAATCAATCAAGATATTAAACAAGACTGATAACATTTAAAGAATTCAATCAATAAAGGCACTTGTTTAAAAGGATTTCAGTCTTTTGCATTTGATTACCCTGCTGGACTAATGGATTTACTTGGGCCAACTCTCCATCTCATTGGTTATGAATTTATAATGTAGTCAAACATAACCAGTGATCTTTTCATTGCTAACATTTGGCTCTATCTACCTTGATAATTATTATGCATTTCTATAAATAAACTTTGAACAAAGTTTACATATTTTCTTAACTAGGAATGCTAGACAGAATGTGCAATGAAGAAGTATGAAACAACATTGAAGCAAGACCCTGCACATAATATATTGATGAGAAGAGAATTAAGTGGTTCGGCCACCTAATCAGAATGCAACCTGGCCAACTATCCCCATGTGCATATAATGAGCAGCGATCAAGTTTTTGTAACCATTGCAGATCGAAGACAAGATGGATAGTAAATGTGGATATTCTAAATGGTCATGGGATGATGATTACTTCAGTAGACAAGTCTGGTTCTGGACAGAAAACTACGGCTCCCCATGATACCTCACGGTACAAGTGGACGAGACAAGACTATAAATGAAGGATGCAAGTAATATTCTGTTCATATTCAATGTCAAAACGTGCACTCAATGAACTATTCGTATCTAGCCCAATAGTACCCTGCAAATGAATATGAAAATGTTAAAGGTGATAATTTGAGACCCTGACTGTTAAATTCCAAACTGACAAATCTCTCCTTGTAGTAAGTACTTTATCATGCCACAAATTGCATCAACTGACTAGGCAGAGGATAGACAGCCAGTCAGTTAAATCCAAATGTGTTAGTCCTCGCATCACGACTACTGTATTGGTTTAAATCATGCTTTTTGTTTTGCTTTACTGTATAGCGACTGTTCCAGGTTTTACAAATATGACTGATTTAAGATATTTGCTATCTTTTAGTAATGATGCAACTCTAAGAAACATATGGTTTTGTTACTAACTTTATAATTATGAGAAATGTTGGTAGATCTATCAAACTTTTTATCCCAAGCATTCACTCATTATTCACATTCTCATTTGCTGAATAGTTAAAAGGTCTCTATTCATATTCGACCAAATAATAAAAACCCATATTTATTTGGTGCTTCCCGCCTCTTCTTCTTCTGCATTCGTTTTCATTCTCCCACTACCAAGCTCTGAACAGGGCTTTGTAAGTAGCATAATGTAGTCCGGAAACCCGCCCCTAAATGCAGATTCAACAAAATTTAAAAATATTTTTGTCAGCTACTTATAAGCTGAGACCACTATAACTGGAACTATCACAGGAAGTTCATGTCAGAGGAATTCATATACTTTTGCAGCAATATATCTTAAATATTTTCTTACACTCAATTAGACTTACCATCAACTTGTCCTCTTCTATAAGTGCTTTATGAATTTTGCTCCTAATATCCTCAAGATCTTTAGCTATTTCCTCCATCTCTGTGGTATCATGGTTCTGATGATGAGCAGACAGATTATAGATTCATTAATTATGATGACCTAATACAAATAATAAGTTACACAATATTATCTGAATGTATCTATTAAAATGGATATTAACTGTTTTCAGACCGCAAAATTTACCTCTACGTTTTTAAATCAGAAAAAGGAAATATCAAATAAATATTTATTCTTTGTTGCCCATTGCAAGCAATGGTGGCGACAGCATCAAACAGTTGTGTCTTGATGATGTAACTTACGCTGTATTTGGATTATGGTGAGGAAGAAGCTGTGCTGGTCATCAACCTCACTCTCTGGCCCTGAACTACCTTGGGCCAGTGGTACCACATAAGTCAAGATGACTGGAGGTAATTCAGGATGCAGGCACTCTGGTCCACTTCCTTTGAAATCATGGATCGCTTGAGATCTACAGGGCTCGAACCAACGCCATTTCCGTTCATCGGTATGAGAGGTTAGTGCCTTACCTCTCGACCGACAGCGACCCCGTATATATTTATTTATTATCCTTACCAAATATTCTTGTTTCACAAATGCTGCCACGCACAGCAAAAATAATACTATCCTTTCTATTGCCAATCACATATAAGTTACTAATGTCCTGTTGGTTTCAGGGAGAAGAGTATGACCCATGTCACAAGAGCAACTAACAGTGTGGTCTAATCGATCTGGGGCAGAAGACTTTCCAACTAGCTGATCTGCACCAGACACTTTTCTCAATAGACAAAAAAAACCTATTGAGAATGGAGTAGCCTTCTGAATTTGACAGAAATATTTAGAAACAATGTCCCAAATATGATACAGGAATAAAATAGTGAATAACCCCTTTATCTAGGGCTGAGAATATGAGCTACTAAAATTTACATGTAACAAAATGATGGATCTATTTAAAATAGCATGGAGTTTAATCACAGTAAAATGTAATACTTACAAAGGCTAATAGCAAAAAATGATACAAAATTGTTTTTGTTTTTTAAATAAAAATTTGACTGACCTCTTCAGCATCCATTTTGTCTGCCAGCTTGTGCCGTAACTTTGATTTCAAGGTCTTGAGCTTGGATTTCACAGCCTGAAGTTCATTTGTGGTGGGTTTAGCATCAAGCCATGGAGTAATCTGCTCTTTCAGGGCAGAAAATTCCTGATAGACCTTGGAAAGATGGTCCACACACACCGATTCTTCTGAGAGCTCTCGAAGCAGAGCCTGAACTAAGGATCCAATGAAAACGGCATCTGGACTGTTTTCCTGAACAAAATTGCAAACACAAGTACAAACATTAATAAACATGCAACAAAATAATGTAATGTTGCCATAGAAACAATGATGATACTTGGACTGCGAAAAACTTCACCCATGTGGTTTCAGATTCTCCAGCTAACTCTTTTACTTTCATTGCTACATTGTATTTGACATCCACTCGTTCCTTCACATGTTGGTTCCAATGTATTTGATCTTCACTTCAAAAATCGATAGCAATTTATCTCCAATATCCACTGTGTTGTCTTAATGGTGAAATCTGACCGGCTTTACCCTGTCAAAATCTTGATGTTATTCTCCCAATGATAGAGTTGTCTCTCTCTCTTGCAGATTTAACTCACACTGTTGTCTCCCTCTTGCAGATTTAACTCATACTGTTACTTTCTCTTCAGTGTCATGTCAAGGAAGTGGTAGTCAAACTGTATAGAGCATTAGTTAGACCTAGATTGCAGTAATGTGTGCAAGTGTGGAGTCCTTATCATAGAGGAGATTTAAACATACTGGAAAGGCTACAAAGAAAAAGTGACAAAGCTAATAATGGGATTCAAGAATTAGAATTATATAGAAATTCTCGGAAAAACTGGCCTACAGTATCTAGAAAAGATAAGAAATTGAGGTGACTTAATACAGGTTTATAAGATAATCAAAGGAACGGATAAATTAGACTATAATAAGTTTTTCAAAATACGATCACATACAAGAAAAAGAGGGCATTTTAACAAAAGAAAGGACCAGATTCGATATAATGAGAACAAAAATTGTTAGTCACATAGTGGTGAATGCTTGGAATGCATTGCCACAGGAGGTAGTGGAGGCAGAGACAATTAATGCATTTAAGAATAGATTGTATACACATAGATTTTCATAAACAAGAAATGTAAATGAAACATGCTATTTACAGACTGCATAGTTTTATAAACCAGTATAAAAATGTTGTATAAAGTTGTGGACTTTAAACCTTTTTAGCCCAAAAAATTCTCAAAGAATTGCATATTTCTCCTCTCTCATTTATAACTTGCTATTACACAAATACGTATTGGAAATTTTAAAATAATGAATAATATCATTTAAGAATAAGCAGGATGACTAGGAGAAGATGAATATGTCATTAAAAGTCACAAAACAGAGACATATAGTCCCCAAACTTGCTGGCTAACTACATTCTCATGATAAGTAACGTTGTTTGAAAAATATGAAGCTGATGTGGAATATATCCAGACAGCAACGAGATTTGTCAACATTTCCTATGAGCAGGTGTTTGAAGACCCATACAATAAATGTAAAAGTCAAAAACTGCTACCTGCTATAAAACACAGATCACAAATGGTCAAAATTATGATTGTTAACACTACTTAACCCTTTGTGGCAGTAGGGAGCAGCAGTTCACTCAGACAGTAATGATTTAAAGCTACATAAATAACTTCAATGTCATTTCTATGTTTTCAGCCTACTTAATTAAAAAAGGTAAAAATTCAGTTGACACGCCAGTATGACACATAGAGAAAATTACGTTAGGTCCATAATTTTCGTGACCAACGGCGTACTAGGGGAATGTTGTCAACATCATACTGGCCACCATTACTTTCCCAGATTATTTTGGTAAGCAATTCTTTAGGCTAAGTTAGGAACCATTTTGCAAACAGAAAAATATTGCATTAAATGGGTTCAGAACTCTAACCGCTGAGCTACCAGGCTTTTTGCCCTACCAAATAATTTCTAAGTTACTACAATTTATCATTGAAACAGAGACATATAGTCCCCAGAAAACAAACTCACTGACTATCTACATTCTCATGATAAGTAAAGTTGTTTGAAAAATATGAAGCTGATGTGGAATATATCCAGACAGCAACGAGATTTGTCAACATTTCCTATGAGCAGGTGTTTGAAGACCCATACAATAAATGTAAAAGTCAAAAAGTGCTACCTGCTATAAAACAAAGATCACAATTGGTCAAAGTATGATTGATAAAATATTAACAATATTCAATTTATTAACAAACACCACTTGACCCTCTGTGGCTGTAGGGAACAGCAATTGCCTCAGACATGCCATTGCATTATAGTACTGATATTTAACTACATAAACAGCTTTAATGTCATTTCTAGCTTCTTCTAATGTGCCGTTACCACATGATCTCTAGTTATTTTCATTATATCTTTCAGTCTTACAGTATCTCACTGTTCCCCCAAAGACTCAACCCGAGGGCTGCTTGACCATATCAGCTTTATATATGTTATAGAAATATAAAGTCTTCTTGTTTTTATCATTTACTAGCAATTTACTACCTGTGCATTTTGTCATCTATGTATTAGATAATTTAATTATATTTGCTTGGCATCATGTCTCAAACTACTTAAAATGTGTGGTTTGTGCACAATTACACCTCCCTCTCTTTACCTCATCCCCTTCTTCAATTCTTTTTTTTTTTGCTGTCTCAGAATAAAGGATAATGAAGCAATTGTCACAAGGACATAATAAAATTGTCACCAAAAGTCATAACATTCAGATCTCATCTCCCCAAGAGGCATTAGTAATACAATTGTGACAAGATATTTTGTTTGACAAAAATGAAGCTGTAGTGGAATATATCCAAACAGCAACGAGTTTTACCAAGAATTTATTTGAGCAGGTAATTGAAGACCCATACAAACTATGTAACGGTCAGTACATGTCACCTGCTATAACACATGGTACACAAATATGCATTGGTGACTGTAAATATCGACACAAAAGAGAGCATGCAAATGACAAAATGACATGATTGATAATAAACAAAACCGCTTATGTTAGTTTAAAAAAACACTTAAATGGCCCAATGTAGCTGTAGGACACAGTAGACGCCTGGGTCATATGATTGGACATTTGACACTGATATATCAAATATTGACAGCCTTAATTACACTACCATTTTTGACTAATTTCTTTTGGTGTATAATATGTGACAAATATTCTCCAACTTCAACTGTTATATGAGCTCCAAGGTACTCTCCCATAGTCTTTTATACCTTATCTTGCTTTCTTTTCTATCTCAAGTGTTTTGTGAGAATACGAGTTGTCATACATTCATTATATGCTATAACAACCTGTCACCATTTGTTTCATATATCTCTTATTTAACAAGTAATTAAACATACATATTCATTTTGAGATTTCTTCTATATTATGATAAATTAAGGATACTTCATTGACACCATCTTTCAAACAAACAGAATTTGTATATGTTTATTTTTATAATTTAATTTCACATGCCTCAGCTTTATGTGACAGTGTGAAACAAACATTTGACTTCCTATTCCTAGATATGATACAAAGATAAAGAGATGTGTGAGACAGTGATCACTAATGACAGTTTCATTTCTTTGTCTATTTCGTGTATGACACTTCTTGCTATCTTTATTCAATCATAATTTTCAAATAATCATTTAAGAATGAGCAGGATAACTAGGAGAAGATGAATATGTCATTAAAAATCACAAAACAGAGACATATAGTCCCCAAACTTGCTGGCTAACTACATTCTCATGATAAGTAACGTTGTTTGAAAAATATGAAGCTGATGTGGAATATATCCAGACAGCAACGAGATTTGTCAACATTTCCTGTGCGCAGGTGTTTGAAGACTCATACAATACATGTAAAAGTCAAAAACTGCTACCTGCTATAAAACAAAGATCACAAATGGTCAAAATTATGATTGTTAACACTACTTAACCCTTTGTGGCAGTAGGGAGCAACAGTTCACTCAGACAGTAATGATTTAAAGCTACATAAATAACTTCAATGTCATTTCTATGTTTTCAGCCTACTTAATTAAAAGAGGTAAAAATTCAGTTGACACGCCAGTATGACACATAGAGAAAATTACGTTAGGTCCATAATTTTCGTGACCAACGGCGTACTAGGGGAATGTTGTCAACATCATACTGGCCACCATTACTTTCCCAGATTATTTTGGTAAGCAATTCTTTAGGCTAAGTTAGGAACCATTTTGCAAACAGAAAAATATTGCATTAAATGGGTTCAGAACTCTAACCGCTGCGCTACCTGGCTTTTTGCCCTACCAAATAATTTCTAAGTTACTACAATTTATCATTGAAACAGAGACATATAGTCCCCAGAAAACAAACTCACTGACTATCTACATTCTCATGACAAGTAAAGTTGTTTGAAAAATATGAAGCTGATGTGGAATATATCCAGACAGCAACGAGATTTGTCAACATTTCCTATGAGCAGGTGTTTGAAGACCCATACAATAAATGTAAAAGTCAAAAAGTGCTACCTGCTATAAAACAAAGATCACAATTGGTCAAAGTATGATTGATAAAATATTAACAATATTCAATTTATTAACAAACACCACTTGACCCTCTGTGGCTGTAGGGAACAGCAATTGCCTCAGACATGCCATTGCATTATAGTACTGATATTTAACTACATAAACAGCTTTAATGTCATTTCTAGCTTCTCCTAATGTGCCGTTACCACATGATCTCTAGTTATTTTCATTATATCTTTCAGTCTTACAGTATCTCACTGTTCCCCCAAAGACTCAACCCGAGGGCTGCTTGACCATATCAGCTTTATATATGTTATAGAAATATAAAGTCTTCTTGTTTTTATCATTTACTAGCAATTTACTACCTGTGCATTTTGTCATCTATGTATTAGATAATTTAATTATATTTGCTTGGCATCATGTCTCAAACTACTTAAAATGTGTGGTTTGTGCACAATTACACCTCCCTCTCTTTACCTCATCCCCTTCTTCAATTCTTTTTTTTTTTGCTGTCTCAGAATAAAGGATAATGAAGCAATTGTCACAAGGACATAATAAAATTGTCACCAAAAGTCATAACATTCAGATCTCATCTCCACAAGAGGCATTAGTAATACAATTGTGACAAGATATTTTGTTTGACAAAAATGAAGCTGTAGTGGAATATATCCAAACAGCAACGAGTTTTACCAAGAATTTATTTGAGCAGGTAATTGAAGACCCATACAAACTATGTAACGGTCAGTACATGTCACCTGCTATAACACATGGTACACAAATATGTATTGGTGACTGTAAAAATCGACACAAAAGAGAGCATGCATATGACAAAATGACATGATTGATAATAAACAAAACTGCTTATGTTAGTTTAAAAAAACACTTAAATGGCCCAATGTAGCTGTAGGACACAGTAGACGCCTGGGTCATATGATTGGACATTTGACACTGATATATCAAATATTGACAGCCTTAATTACACTACCATTTTTGACTAATTTCTTTTGGTGTATAATATGTGACAAATATTCTCCAACTTCAACTGTTATATGAGCTCCAAGGTACTCTCCCATAGTCTTTTATACCTTATCTTGCTTTCTTTTCTATCTCAAGTGTTTTGTGAGAATACGAGTTGTCATACATTCATTATATGCTATAACAACCTGTCACCATTTGTTTCATATATCTCTTATTTAACAAGTAATTAAACATACATATTCATTTTGAGATTTCTTCTATATTATGATAAATTAAGGATACTTCATTCACACCATCTTTCAAACAAACAGAATTTGTATATGTTTATTTTTATAATTTAATTTCATATGCCTCAGCTTTATGTGACAGTGTGAAACAAACATTTGACTTCATATTCCTAGATATGATACAAAGATAAAGAGATGTGTGAGACAGTGATCACTAATGACAGTTTCATTTCTTTGTCTATTTCGTGTATGACACTTCTTGCTATCTTTATTCAATCATAATTTTCAAATAATCATTTAAGAATGAGCAGGATAACTAGGAGAAGATGAATATGTCATTAAAAATCACAAAACAGAGACATATAGTCCCCAAACTTGCTGGCTAACTACATTCTCATGACAGGTAACGTTGTTTGAAAAATATGAAGCTGATGTGGAATATATGCAGACAGCAACGAGATTTGTCAACATTTCCTGTGCGCAGGTGTTTGAAGACTCATACAATAAATGTAAAAGTCAAAAACTGCTACCTGCTATAAAACAAAGATCACAAATGGTCAAAATTATGATTGTTAACACTACTTGACCCTTTGTGGCAGTAGGGAGCAGCAGTTCACTCAGACAGTAATGATTTAAAGCTACATGAATAACTTCAATGTCATTTCTATGTTTTCAGCCTACTTAATTAAAAAAGGTAAAAATTCAGTTGACATGCCAGTATGACACATAGAGAAAATTACGTTAGGTCCATAATTTTCGTGACCAACGGCGTACTAGGGGAATGTTGTCAACATCATGCTGGCCACCATTACTTTCCCAGATTATTTTGGTAAGCAATTCTTTAGGCTAAGTTAGGAACCATTTTGCAAACAGAAAAATATTGCATTAAATGGGTTCAGAACTCTAACCGCTGCGCTACCTGGCTTTTTGCCCTACCAAATAATTTCTAAGTTACTACAATTTATCATTGAAACAGAGACATATAGTCCCCAGAAAACAAACTCACTGACTATCTACATTCTCATGACAAGTAAAGTTGTTTGAAAAATATGAAGCTGATGTGGAATATATCCAGACAGCAACGAGATTTGTCAACATTTCCTATGAGCAGGTGTTTGAAGACCCATACAATAAATGTAAAAGTCAAAAAGTGCTACCTGCTATAAAACAAAGATCACAATTGGTCAAAGTATGATTGATAAAATATTAACAATATTCAATTTATTAACAAACACCACTTGACTCTCTGTGGCTGTAGGGAACAGCAATTGCCTCAGACATGCCATTGCATTATAGTACTGATATTTAACTACATAAACAGCTTTAATGTCATTTCTAGCTTCTTCTAATGTGCCGTTACCACATGATCTCTAGTTATTTTCATTATATCTTTCAGTCTTACAGTATCTCACTGTTCCCCCAAAGACTCAACCCGAGGGCTGCTTCACCATATCAGCTTTATATATGTTATAGAAATATAAAGTCTTCTTGTTTTTATCATTTACTAGCAATTTACTACCTGTGCATTTTGTCATCTATGTATTAGATAATTTAATTATATTTGCTTGGCATCATGTCTCAAACTACTTAAAATGTGTGGTTTGTGCACAATTACACCTCCCTCTCTTTACCTCATCCCCTTCTTCAATTCTTTTTTTTTTTGCTGTCTCAGAATAAAGGATAATGAAGCAATTGTCACAAGGACATAATAAAATTGTCACCAAAAGTCATAACATTCAGATCTCATCTCCACAAGAGGCATTAGTAATACAATTGTGACAAGATATTTTGTTTGACAAAAATGAAGCTGTAGTGGAATATATCCAAACAGCAACGAGTTTTACCAAGAATTTATTTGAGCAGGTAATTGAAGACCCATACAAACTATGTAACGGTCAGTACATGTCACCTGCTATAACACATGGTACACAAATATGTATTGGTGACTGTAAAAATCGACACAAAAGAGAGCATGCATATGACAAAATCACATGATTGATAATAAACAAAACCGCTTATGTTAGTTTAAAAAAACACTTAAATGGCCCAATGTAGCTGTAGGACACAGTAGACGCCTGGGTCATATGATTGGACATTTGACACTGATATATCAAATATTGACAGCCTTAATTACACTACCATTTTTGACTAATTTCTTTTGGTGTATAATATGTGACAAATATTCTCCAACTTCAACTGTTATATGAGCTCCAAGGTACTCTCCCATAGTCTTTTATACCTTATCTTGCTTTCTTTTCTATCTCAAGTGTTTTGTGAGAATACGAGTTGTCATACATTCATTATATGCTATAACAACCTATCACCATTTGTTTAATATATCTCTTATTTAACAAGTAATTAAACATACATATTCATTTTGAGATTTCTTCTATATTATGATAAATTAAGGATACTTCATTGACACCATCTTTCAAACAAACAGAATTTGTATATGTTTATTTTTATAATTTAATTTCACATGCCTCAGCTTTATGTGACAGTGTGAAACAAACATTTGACTTCATATTCCTAGATATGATACAAAGATAAAGAGATGTGTGAGACAGTGATCACTAATGACAGTTTCATTTCTTTGTCTATTTCGTGTATGACACTTCTTGCTATCTTTATTCAATCATAATTTTCAAATAATCATTTAAGAATGAGCAGGATAGCTAGGAGAAGATGAATATGTCATTAAAAATCACAAAACAGAGACATATAGTCCCTAAACTTGCTGGCTAACTACATTCTAATGATAAGTAACGTTGTTTGAAAAATATGAAGCTGATGTGGAATATATCCAGACAGCAACGAGATTTGTCAACATTTCCTGTGCGCAGGTGTTTGAAGACTCATACAATAAATGTAAAAGTCAAAAACTGCTACCTGCTATAAAACAAAGATCACAAATTGTCAAAATTATGATTGTTAACACTACTTAACCCTTTGTGGCAGTAGGGAGCAGCAGTTCACTCAGACAGTAATGATTTAAAGCTACATAAATAACTTCAATGTCATTTCTATGTTTTCAGCCTACTTAATTAAAAGAGGTAAAAATTCAGTTGACACGCCAGTATGACACATAGAGAAAATTACGTTAGGTCCATAATTTTCGTGACCAACGGCGTACTAGGGGAATGTTGTCAACATCATACTGGCCACCATTACTTTCCCAGATTATTTTGGTAAGCAATTCTTTAGGCTAAGTTAGGAACCATTTTGCAAACAGAAAAATATTGCATTAAATGGGTTCAGAACTCTAACCGCTGCGCTACCTGGCTTTTTGCCCTACCAAATAATTTCTAAGTTACTACAATTTATCATTGAAACAGAGACATATAGTCCCCAGAAAACAAACTCACTGACTATCTACATTCTCATGACAAGTAAAGTTGTTTGAAAAATATGAAGCTGATGTGGAATATATCCAGACAGCAACGAGATTTGTCAACATTTCCTATGAGCAGGTGTTTGAAGACCCATACAATAAATGTAAAAGTCAAAAAGTGCTACCTGCTATAAAACAAAGATCACAATTGGTCAAAGTATGATTGATAAAATATTAACAATATTCAATTTATTAACAAACACCACTTGACCCTCTGTGGCTGTAGGGAACAGCAATTGCCTCAGACATGCCATTGCATTATAGTACTGATATTTAACTACATAAACAGCTTTAATGTCATTTCTAGCTTCTCCTAATGTGCCGTTACCACATGATCTCTAGTTATTTTCATTATATCTTTCAGTCTTACAGTATCTCACTGTTCCCCCAAAGACTCAACCCGAGGGCTGCTTGACCATATCAGCTTTATATATGTTATAGAAATATAAAGTCTTCTTGTTTTTATCATTTACTAGCAATTTACTACCTGTGCATTTTGTCATCTATGTATTAGATAATTTAATTATATTTGCTTGGCATCATGTCTCAAACTACTTAAAATGTGTGGTTTGTGCACAATTACACCTCCCTCTCTTTACCTCATCCCCTTCTTCAATTCTTTTTTTTTCTCTTTACAACTAGCTGTCTCAGAATAAAGGATAATGAAGCAATTGTCACAAGGACATAATAAAATTGTCACCAAAAGTCATAACATTCAGATCTCATCTCCACAAGAGGCATTAGTAATACAATTGTGACAAGATATTTTGTTTGACAAAAATGAAGCTGTAGTGGAATATATCCAAACAGCAACGAGTTTTACCAAGAATTTATTTGAGCAGGTAATTGAAGACCCATACAAACTATGTAACGGTCAGTACATGTCACCTGCTATAACACATGGTACACAAATATGTATTGGTGACTGTAAAAATCGACACAAAAGAGAGCATGCATATGACAAAATGACATGATTGATAATAAACAAAACTGCTTATGTTAGTTTAAAAAAACACTTAAATGGCCCAATGTAGCTGTAGGACACAGTAGACGCCTGGGTCATATGATTGGACATTTGACACTGATATATCAAATATTGACAGCCTTAATTACACTACCATTTTTGACTAATTTCTTTTGGTGTATAATATGTGACAAATATTCTCCAACTTCAACTGTTATATGAGCTCCAAGGTACTCTCCCATAGTCTTTTATACCTTATCTTGCTTTCTTTTCTATCTCAAGTGTTTTGTGAGAATACGAGTTGTCATACATTCATTATATGCTATAACAACCTGTCACCATTTGTTTCATATATCTCTTATTTAACAAGTAATTAAACATACATATTCATTTTGAGATTTCTTCTATATTATGATAAATTAAGGATACTTCATTCACACCATCTTTCAAACAAACAGAATTTGTATATGTTTATTTTTATAATTTAATTTCATATGCCTCAGCTTTATGTGACAGTGTGAAACAAACATTTGACTTCATATTCCTAGATATGATACAAAGATAAAGAGATGTGTGAGACAGTGATCACTAATGACAGTTTCATTTCTTTGTCTATTTCGTGTATGACACTTCTTGCTATCTTTATTCAATCATAATTTTCAAATAATCATTTAAGAATGAGCAGGATAACTAGGAGAAGATGAATATGTCATTAAAAATCACAAAACAGAGACATATAGTCCCCAAACTTGCTGGCTAACTACATTCTCATGACAGGTAACGTTGTTTGAAAAATATGAAGCTGATGTGGAATATATGCAGACAGCAACGAGATTTGTCAACATTTCCTGTGCGCAGGTGTTTGAAGACTCATACAATAAATGTAAAAGTCAAAAACTGCTACCTGCTATAAAACAAAGATCACAAATGGTCAAAATTATGATTGTTAACACTACTTGACCCTTTGTGGCAGTAGGGAGCAGCAGTTCACTCAGACAGTAATGATTTAAAGCTACATGAATAACTTCAATGTCATTTCTATGTTTTCAGCCTACTTAATTAAAAAAGGTAAAAATTCAGTTGACATGCCAGTATGACACATAGAGAAAATTACGTTAGGTCCATAATTTTCGTGACCAACGGCGTACTAGGGGAATGTTGTCAACATCATGCTGGCCACCATTACTTTCCCAGATTATTTTGGTAAGCAATTCTTTAGGCTAAGTTAGGAACCATTTTGCAAACAGAAAAATATTGCATTAAATGGGTTCAGAACTCTAACCGCTGCGCTACCTGGCTTTTTGCCCTACCAAATAATTTCTAAGTTACTACAATTTATCATTGAAACAGAGACATATAGTCCCCAGAAAACAAACTCACTGACTATCTACATTCTCATGACAAGTAAAGTTGTTTGAAAAATATGAAGCTGATGTGGAATATATCCAGACAGCAACGAGATTTGTCAACATTTCCTATGAGCAGGTGTTTGAAGACCCATACAATAAATGTAAAAGTCAAAAAGTGCTACCTGCTATAAAACAAAGATCATAATTGGTCAAAGTATGATTGATAAAATATTAACAATATTCAATTTATTAACAAACACCACTTGACTCTCTGTGGCTGTAGGGAACAGCAATTGCCTCAGACATGCCATTGCATTATAGTACTGATATTTAACTACATAAACAGCTTTAATGTCATTTCTAGCTTCTTCTAATGTGCCGTTACCACATGATCTCTAGTTATTTTCATTATATCTTTCAGTCTTACAGTATCTCACTGTTCCCCCAAAGACTCAACCCGAGGGCTGCTTCACCATATCAGCTTTATATATGTTATAGAAATATAAAGTCTTCTTGTTTTTATCATTTACTAGCAATTTACTACCTGTGCATTTTGTCATCTATGTATTAGATAATTTAATTATATTTGCTTGGCATCATGTCTCAAACTACTTAAAATGTGTGGTTTGTGCACAATTACACCTCCCTCTCTTTACCTCATCCCCTTCTTCAATTCTTTTTTTTTCTCTTTACAACTAGCTGTCTCAGAATAAAGGATAATGAAGCAATTGTCACAAGGACATAATAAAATTGTCACCAAAAGTCATAACATTCAGATCTCATCTCCACAAGAGGCATTAGTAATACAATTGTGACAAGATATTTTGTTTGACAAAAATGAAGCTGTAGTGGAATATATCCAAACAGCAACGAGTTTTACCAAGAATTTATTTGAGCAGGTAATTGAAGACCCATACAAACTATGTAACGGTCAGTACATGTCACCTGCTATAACACATGGTACACAAATATGTATTGGTGACTGTAAAAATCGACACAAAAGAGAGCATGCATATGACAAAATGACATGATTGATAATAAACAAAACTGCTTATGTTAGTTTAAAAAAACACTTAAATGGCCCAATGTAGCTGTAGGACACAGTAGACGCCTGGGTCATATGATTGGACATTTGACACTGATATATCAAATATTGACAGCCTTAATTACACTACCATTTTTGACTAATTTCTTTTGGTGTATAATATGTGACAAATATTCTCCAACTTCAACTGTTATATGAGCTCCAAGGTACTCTCCCATAGTCTTTTATACCTTATCTTGCTTTCTTTTCTATCTCAAGTGTTTTGTGAGAATACGAGTTGTCATACATTCATTATATGCTATAACAACCTGTCACCATTTGTTTCATATATCTCTTATTTAACAAGTAATTAAACATACATATTCATTTTGAGATTTCTTCTATATTATGATAAATTAAGGATACTTCATTCACACCATCTTTCAAACAAACAGAATTTGTATATGTTTATTTTTATAATTTAATTTCATATGCCTCAGCTTTATGTGACAGTGTGAAACAAACATTTGACTTCATATTCCTAGATATGATACAAAGATAAAGAGATGTGTGAGACAGTGATCACTAATGACAGTTTCATTTCTTTGTCTATTTCGTGTATGACACTTCTTGCTATCTTTATTCAATCATAATTTTCAAATAATCATTTAAGAATGAGCAGGATAACTAGGAGAAGATGAATATGTCATTAAAAATCACAAAACAGAGACATATAGTCCCCAAACTTGCTGGCTAACTACATTCTCATGACAGGTAACGTTGTTTGAAAAATATGAAGCTGATGTGGAATATATGCAGACAGCAACGAGATTTGTCAACATTTCCTGTGCGCAGGTGTTTGAAGACTCATACAATAAATGTAAAAGTCAAAAACTGCTACCTGCTATAAAACAAAGATCACAAATGGTCAAAATTATGATTGTTAACACTACTTGACCCTTTGTGGCAGTAGGGAGCAGCAGTTCACTCAGACAGTAATGATTTAAAGCTACATGAATAACTTCAATGTCATTTCTATGTTTTCAGCCTACTTAATTAAAAAAGGTAAAAATTCAGTTGACATGCCAGTATGACACATAGAGAAAATTACGTTAGGTCCATAATTTTCGTGACCAACGGCGTACTAGGGGAATGTTGTCAACATCATGCTGGCCACCATTACTTTCCCAGATTATTTTGGTAAGCAATTCTTTAGGCTAAGTTAGGAACCATTTTGCAAACAGAAAAATATTGCATTAAATGGGTTCAGAACTCTAACCGCTGCGCTACCTGGCTTTTTGCCCTACCAAATAATTTCTAAGTTACTACAATTTATCATTGAAACAGAGACATATAGTCCCCAGAAAACAAACTCACTGACTATCTACATTCTCATGACAAGTAAAGTTGTTTGAAAAATATGAAGCTGATGTGGAATATATCCAGACAGCAACGAGATTTGTCAACATTTCCTATGAGCAGGTGTTTGAAGACCCATACAATAAATGTAAAAGTCAAAAAGTGCTACCTGCTATAAAACAAAGATCACAATTGGTCAAAGTATGATTGATAAAATATTAACAATATTCAATTTATTAACAAACACCACTTGACTCTCTGTGGCTGTAGGGAACAGCAATTGCCTCAGACATGCCATTGCATTATAGTACTGATATTTAACTACATAAACAGCTTTAATGTCATTTCTAGCTTCTTCTAATGTGCCGTTACCACATGATCTCTAGTTATTTTCATTATATCTTTCAGTCTTACAGTATCTCACTGTTCCCCCAAAGACTCAACCCGAGGGCTGCTTGACCATATCAGCTTTATATATGTTATAGAAATATAAAGTCTTCTTGTTTTTATCATTTACTAGCAATTTACTACCTGTGCATTTTGTCATCTATGTATTAGATAATTTAATTATATTTGCTTGGCATCATGTCTCAAACTACTTAAAATGTGTGGTTTGTGCACAATTACACCTCCCTCTCTTTACCTCATCCCCTTCTTCAATTCTTTTTTTTTTTGCTGTCTCAGAATAAAGGATAATGAAGCAATTGTCACAAGGACATAATAAAATTGTCACCAAAAGTCATAACATTCAGATCTCATCTCCACAAGAGGCATTAGTAATACAATTGTGACAAGATATTTTGTTTGACAAAAATGAAGCTGTAGTGGAATATATCCAAACAGCAACGAGTTTTACCAAGAATTTATTTGAGCAGGTAATTGAAGACCCATACAAACTATGTAACGGTCAGTACATGTCACCTGCTATAACACATGGTACACAAATATGCATTGGTGACTGTAAAAATCGACACAAAAGAGAGCATGCATATGACAAAATCACATGATTGATAATAAACAAAACCGCTTATGTTAGTTTAAAAAAACACTTAAATGGCCCAATGTAGCTGTAGGACACAGTAGACGCCTGGGTCATATGATTGGACATTTGACACTGATATATCAAATATTGACAGCCTTAATTACACTACCATTTTTGACTAATTTCTTTTGGTGTATAATATGTGACAAATATTCTCCAACTTCAACTGTTATATGAGCTCCAAGGTACTCTCCCATAGTCTTTTATACCTTATCTTGCTTTCTTTTCTATCTCAAGTGTTTTGTGAGAATACGAGTTGTCATACATTCATTATATGCTATAACAACCTGTCACCATTTGTTTCATATATCTCTTATTTAACAAGTAATTAAACATACATATTCATTTTGAGATTTCTTCTATATTATGATAAATTAAGGATACTTCATTCACACCATCTTTCAAACAAACAGAATTTGTATATGTTTATTTTTATAATTTAATTTCACATGCCTCAGCTTTATGTGACAGTGTGAAACAAACATTTGACTTCATATTCCTAGATATGATACAAAGATAAAGAGATGTGTGAGACAGTGATCACTAATGACAGTTTCATTTCTTTGTCTATTTCGTGTATGACACTTCTTGCTATCTTTATTCAATCATAATTTTCAAATAATCATTTAAGAATGAGCAGGATAACTAGGAGAAGATGAATATGTCATTAAAAATCACAAAACAGAGACATATAGTCCCCAAACTTGCTGGCTAACTACATTCTCATGACAGGTAACGTTGTTTGAAAAATATGAAGCTGATGTGGAATATATGCAGACAGCAACGAGATTTGTCAACATTTCCTGTGCGCAGGTGTTTGAAGACTCATACAATAAATGTAAAAGTCAAAAACTGCTACCTGCTATAAAACAAAGATCACAAATGGTCAAAATTATGATTGTTAACACTACTTGACCCTTTGTGGCAGTAGGGAGCAGCAGTTCACTCAGACAGTAATGATTTAAAGCTACATGAATAACTTCAATGTCATTTCTATGTTTTCAGCCTACTTAATTAAAAAAGGTAAAAATTCAGTTGACATGCCAGTATGACACATAGAGAAAATTACGTTAGGTCCATAATTTTCGTGACCAACGGCGTACTAGGGGAATGTTGTCAACATCATGCTGGCCACCATTACTTTCCCAGATTATTTTGGTAAGCAATTCTTTAGGCTAAGTTAGGAACCATTTTGCAAACAGAAAAATATTGCATTAAATGGGTTCAGAACTCTAACCGCTGCGCTACCTGGCTTTTTGCCCTACCAAATAATTTCTAAGTTACTACAATTTATCATTGAAACAGAGACATATAGTCCCCAGAAAACAAACTCACTGACTATCTACATTCTCATGACAAGTAAAGTTGTTTGAAAAATATGAAGCTGATGTGGAATATATCCAGACAGCAACGAGATTTGTCAACATTTCCTATGAGCAGGTGTTTGAAGACCCATACAATAAATGTAAAAGTCAAAAAGTGCTACCTGCTATAAAACAAAGATCACAATTGGTCAAAGTATGATTGATAAAATATTAACAATATTCAATTTATTAACAAACACCACTTGACTCTCTGTGGCTGTAGGGAACAGCAATTGCCTCAGACATGCCATTGCATTATAGTACTGATATTTAACTACATAAACAGCTTTAATGTCATTTCTAGCTTCTTCTAATGTGCCGTTACCACATGATCTCTAGTTATTTTCATTATATCTTTCAGTCTTACAGTATCTCACTGTTCCCCCAAAGACTCAACCCGAGGGCTGCTTGACCATATCAGCTTTATATATGTTATAGAAATATAAAGTCTTCTTGTTTTTATCATTTACTAGCAATTTACTACCTGTGCATTTTGTCATCTATGTATTAGATAATTTAATTATATTTGCTTGGCATCATGTCTCAAACTACTTAAAATGTGTGGTTTGTGCACAATTACACCTCCCTCTCTTTACCTCATCCCCTTCTTCAATTCTTTTTTTTTTTGCTGTCTCAGAATAAAGGATAATGAAGCAATTGTCACAAGGACATAATAAAATTGTCACCAAAAGTCATAACATTCAGATCTCATCTCCACAAGAGGCATTAGTAATACAATTGTGACAAGATATTTTGTTTGACAAAAATGAAGCTGTAGTGGAATATATCCAAACAGCAACGAGTTTTACCAAGAATTTATTTGAGCAGGTAATTGAAGACCCATACAAACTATGTAACGGTCAGTACATGTCACCTGCTATAACACATGGTACACAAATATGCATTGGTGACTGTAAAAATCGACACAAAAGAGAGCATGCATATGACAAAATCACATGATTGATAATAAACAAAACCGCTTATGTTAGTTTAAAAAAACACTTAAATGGCCCAATGTAGCTGTAGGACACAGTAGACGCCTGGGTCATATGATTGGACATTTGACACTGATATATCAAATATTGACAGCCTTAATTACACTACCATTTTTGACTAATTTCTTTTGGTGTATAATATGTGACAAATATTCTCCAACTTCAACTGTTATATGAGCTCCAAGGTACTCTCCCATAGTCTTTTATACCTTATCTTGCTTTCTTTTCTATCTCAAGTGTTTTGTGAGAATACGAGTTGTCATACATTCATTATATGCTATAACAACCTGTCACCATTTGTTTCATATATCTCTTATTTAACAAGTAATTAAACATACATATTCATTTTGAGATTTCTTCTATATTATGATAAATTAAGGATACTTCATTCACACCATCTTTCAAACAAACAGAATTTGTATATGTTTATTTTTATAATTTAATTTCACATGCCTCAGCTTTATGTGACAGTGTGAAACAAACATTTGACTTCATATTCCTAGATATGATACAAAGATAAAGAGATGTGTGAGACAGTGATCACTAATGACAGTTTCATTTCTTTGTCTATTTCGTGTATGACACTTCTTGCTATCTTTATTCAATCATAATTTTCAAATAATCATTTAAGAATGAGCAATATAACTAGGAGAAGATGAATATGTCATTAAAAATCACAAAACAGAGACATATAGTCCCCAAACTTGCTGGCTAACTACATTCTCATGACAGGTAACGTTGTTTGAAAAATATGAAGCTGATGTGGAATATATGCAGACAGCAACGAGATTTGTCAACATTTCCTGTGCGCAGGTGTTTGAAGACTCATACAATAAATGTAAAAGTCAAAAACTGCTACCTGCTATAAAACAAAGATCACAAATGGTCAAAATTATGATTGTTAACACTACTTGACCCTTTGTGGCAGTAGGGAGCAGCAGTTCACTCAGACAGTAATGATTTAAAGCTACATGAATAACTTCAATGTCATTTCTATGTTTTCAGCCTACTTAATTAAAAAAGGTAAAAATTCAGTTGACATGCCAGTATGACACATAGAGAAAATTACGTTAGGTCCATAATTTTCGTGACCAACGGCGTACTAGGGGAATGTTGTCAACATCATGCTGGCCACCATTACTTTCCCAGATTATTTTGGTAAGCAATTCTTTAGGCTAAGTTAGGAACCATTTTGCAAACAGAAAAATATTGCATTAAATGGGTTCAGAACTCTAACCGCTGCGCTACCTGGCTTTTTGCCCTACCAAATAATTTCTAAGTTACTACAATTTATCATTGAAACAGAGACATATAGTCCCCAGAAAACAAACTCACTGACTATCTACATTCTCATGACAAGTAAAGTTGTTTGAAAAATATGAAGCTGATGTGGAATATATCCAGACAGCAACGAGATTTGTCAACATTTCCTATGAGCAGGTGTTTGAAGACCCATACAATAAATGTAAAAGTCAAAAAGTGCTACCTGCTATAAAACAAAGATCACAATTGGTCAAAGTATGATTGATAAAATATTAACAATATTCAATTTATTAACAAACACCACTTGACTCTCTGTGGCTGTAGGGAACAGCAATTGCCTCAGACATGCCATTGCATTATAGTACTGATATTTAACTACATAAACAGCTTTAATGTCATTTCTAGCTTCTTCTAATGTGCCGTTACCACATGATCTCTAGTTATTTTCATTATATCTTTCAGTCTTACAGTATCTCACTGTTCCCCCAAAGACTCAACCCGAGGGCTGCTTGACCATATCAGCTTTATATATGTTATAGAAATATAAAGTCTTCTTGTTTTTATCATTTACTAGCAATTTACTACCTGTGCATTTTGTCATCTATGTATTAGATAATTTAATTATATTTGCTTGGCATCATGTCTCAAACTACTTAAAATGTGTGGTTTGTGCACAATTACACCTCCCTCTCTTTACCTCATCCCCTTCTTCAATTCTTTTTTTTTTTGCTGTCTCAGAATAAAGGATAATGAAGCAATTGTCACAAGGACATAATAAAATTGTCACCAAAAGTCATAACATTCAGATCTCATCTCCACAAGAGGCATTAGTAATACAATTGTGACAAGATATTTTGTTTGACAAAAATGAAGCTGTAGTGGAATATATCCAAACAGCAACGAGTTTTACCAAGAATTTATTTGAGCAGGTAATTGAAGACCCATACAAACTATGTAACGGTCAGTACATGTCACCTGCTATAACACATGGTACACAAATATGCATTGGTGACTGTAAAAATCGACACAAAAGAGAGCATGCATATGACAAAATCACATGATTGATAATAAACAAAACCGCTTATGTTAGTTTAAAAAAACACTTAAATGGCCCAATGTAGCTGTAGGACACAGTAGACGCCTGGGTCATATGATTGGACATTTGACACTGATATATCAAATATTGACAGCCTTAATTACACTACCATTTTTGACTAATTTCTTTTGGTGTATAATATGTGACAAATATTCTCCAACTTCAACTGTTATATGAGCTCCAAGGTACTCTCCCATAGTCTTTTATACCTTATCTTGCTTTCTTTTCTATCTCAAGTGTTTTGTGAGAATACGAGTTGTCATACATTCATTATATGCTATAACAACCTGTCACCATTTGTTTCATATATCTCTTATTTAACAAGTAATTAAACATACATATTCATTTTGAGATTTCTTCTATATTATGATAAATTAAGGATACTTCATTGACACCATCTTTCAAACAAACAGAATTTGTATATGTTTATTTTTATAATTTAATTTCACATGCCTCAGCTTTATGTGACAGTGTGAAACAAACATTTGACTTCATATTCCTAGATATGATACAAAGATAAAGAGATGTGTGAGACAGTGATCACTAATGACAGTTTCATTTCTTTGTCTATTTCGTGTATGACACTTCTTGCTATCTTTATTCAATCATAATTTTCAAATAATCATTTAAGAATGAGCAGGATAACTAGGAGAAGATGAATATGTCATTAAAAATCACAAAACAGAGACATATAGTCCCCAAACTTGCTGGCTAACTACATTCTAATGATAAGTAACGTTGTTTGAAAAATATGAAGCTGATGTGGAATATATCCAGACAGCAACGAGATTTGTCAACATTTCCTGTGCGCAGGTGTTTGAAGACTCATACAATAAATGTAAAAGTCAAAAACTGCTACCTGCTATAAAACAAAGATCACAAATTGTCAGAATTATGATTGTTAACACTACTTAACCCTTTGTGGCAGTAGGGAGCAGCAGTTCACTCAGACAGTAATGATTTAAAGCTACATAAATAACTTCAATGTCATTTCTATGTTTTCAGCCTACTTAATTAAAAAAGGTAAAAATTCAGTTGACACGCCAGTATGACACATAGAGAAAATTACGTTAGGTCCATAATTTTCGTGACCAACGGCGTACTAGGGGAATGTTGTCAACATCATACTGGCCACCATTACTTTCCCAGATTATTTTGGTAAGCAATTCTTTAGGCTAAGTTAGGAACCATTTTGCAAACAGAAAAATATTGCATTAAATGGGTTCAGAACTCTAACCGCTGCGCTACCTGGCTTTTTGCCCTACCAAATAATTTCTAAGTTACTACAATTTATCATTGAAACAGAGACATATAGTCCCCAGAAAACAAACTCACTGACTATCTACATTCTCATGACAAGTAAAGTTGTTTGAAAAATATGAAGCTGATGTGGAATATATCCAGACAGCAACGAGATTTGTCAACATTTCCTATGAGCAGGTGTTTGAAGACCCATACAATAAATGTAAAAGTCAAAAAGTGCTACCTGCTATAAAACAAAGATCACAATTGGTCAAAGTATGATTGATAAAATATTAACAATATTCAATTTATTAACAAACACCACTTGACCCTCTGTGGCTGTAGGGAACAGCAATTGCCTCAGACATGCCATTGCATTATAGTACTGATATTTAACTACATAAACAGCTTTAATGTGATTTCTAGCTTCTCCTAATGTGCCGTTACCACATGATCTCTAGTTATTTTCATTATATCTTTCAGTCTTACAGTATCTCACTGTTCCCCCAAAGACTCAACCCGAGGGCTGCTTGACCATATCAGCTTTATATATGTTATAGAAATATAAAGTCTTCTTGTTTTTATCATTTACTAGCAATTTACTACCTGTGCATTTTGTCATCTATGTATTAGATAATTTAATTATATTTGCTTGGCATCATGTCTCAAACTACTTAAAATGTGTGGTTTGTGCACAATTACACCTCCCTCTCTTTACCTCATCCCCTTCTTCAATTCTTTTTTTTTTTGCTGTCTCAGAATAAAGGATAATGAAGCAATTGTCACAAGGACATAATAAAATTGTCACCAAAAGTCATAACATTCAGATCTCATCTCCACAAGAGGCATTAGTAATACAATTGTGACAAGATATTTTGTTTGACAAAAATGAAGCTGTAGTGGAATATATCCAAACAGCAACGAGTTTTACCAAGAATTTATTTGAGCAGGTAATTGAAGACCCATACAAACTATGTAACGGTCAGTACATGTCACCTGCTATAACACATGGTACACAAATATGCATTGGTGACTGTAAAAATCGACACAAAAGAGAGCATGCATATGACAAAATCACATGATTGATAATAAACAAAACCGCTTATGTTAGTTTAAAAAAACACTTAAATGGCCCAATGTAGCTGTAGGACACAGTAGACGCCTGGGTCATATGATTGGACATTTGACACTGATATATCAAATATTGACAGCCTTAATTACACTACCATTTTTGACTAATTTCTTTTGGTGTATAATATGTGACAAATATTCTCCAACTTCAACTGTTATATGAGCTCCAAGGTACTCTCCCATAGTCTTTTATACCTTATCTTGCTTTCTTTTCTATCTCAAGTGTTTTGTGAGAATACGAGTTGTCATACATTCATTATATGCTATAACAACCTGTCACCATTTGTTTCATATATCTCTTATTTAACAAGTAATTAAACATACATATTCATTTTGAGATTTCTTCTATATTATGATAAATTAAGGATACTTCATTGACACCATCTTTCAAACAAACAGAATTTGTATATGTTTATTTTTATAATTTAATTTCACATGCCTCAGCTTTATGTGACAGTGTGAAACAAACATTTGACTTCATATTCCTAGATATGATACAAAGATAAAGAGATGTGTGAGACAGTGATCACTAATGACAGTTTCATTTCTTTGTCTATTTCGTGTATGACACTTCTTGCTATCTTTATTCAATCATAATTTTCAAATAATCATTTAAGAATGAGCAGGATAACTAGGAGAAGATGAATATGTCATTAAAAATCACAAAACAGAGACATATAGTCCCCAAACTTGCTGGCTAACTACATTCTCATGACAGGTAACGTTGTTTGAAAAATATGAAGCTGATGTGGAATATATGCAGACAGCAACGAGATTTGTCAACATTTCCTGTGCGCAGGTGTTTGAAGACTCATACAATAAATGTAAAAGTCAAAAACTGCTACCTGCTATAAAACAAAGATCACAAATGGTCAAAATTATGATTGTTAACACTACTTGACCCTTTGTGGCAGTAGGGAGCAGCAGTTCACTCAGACAGTAATGATTTAAAGCTACATGAATAACTTCAATGTCATTTCTATGTTTTCAGCCTACTTAATTAAAAAAGGTAAAAATTCAGTTGACATGCCAGTATGACACATAGAGAAAATTACGTTAGGTCCATAATTTTCGTGACCAACGGCGTACTAGGGGAATGTTGTCAACATCATGCTGGCCACCATTACTTTCCCAGATTATTTTGGTAAGCAATTCTTTAGGCTAAGTTAGGAACCATTTTGCAAACAGAAAAATATTGCATTAAATGGGTTCAGAACTCTAACCGCTGCGCTACCTGGCTTTTTGCCCTACCAAATAATTTCTAAGTTACTACAATTTATCATTGAAACAGAGACATATAGTCCCCAGAAAACAAACTCACTGACTATCTACATTCTCATGACAAGTAAAGTTGTTTGAAAAATATGAAGCTGATGTGGAATATATCCAGACAGCAACGAGATTTGTCAACATTTCCTATGAGCAGGTGTTTGAAGACCCATACAATAAATGTAAAAGTCAAAAAGTGCTACCTGCTATAAAACAAAGATCACAATTGGTCAAAGTATGATTGATAAAATATTAACAATATTCAATTTATTAACAAACACCACTTGACCCTCTGTGGCTGTAGGGAACAGCAATTGCCTCAGACATGCCATTGCATTATAGTACTGATATTTAACTACATAAACAGCTTTAATGTCATTTCTAGCTTCTCCTAATGTGCCGTTACCACATGATCTCTAGTTATTTTCATTATATCTTTCAGTCTTACAGTATCTCACTGTTCCCCCAAAGACTCAACCCGAGGGCTGCTTGACCATATCAGCTTTATATATGTTATAGAAATATAAAGTCTTCTTGTTTTTATCATTTACTAGCAATTTACTACCTGTGCATTTTGTCATCTATGTATTAGATAATTTAATTATATTTGCTTGGCATCATGTCTCAAACTACTTAAAATGTGTGGTTTGTGCACAATTACACCTCCCTCTCTTTACCTCATCCCCTTCTTCAATTCTTTTTTTTTTTGCTGTCTCAGAATAAAGGATAATGAAGCAATTGTCACAAGGACATAATAAAATTGTCACCAAAAGTCATAACATTCAGATCTCATCTCCACAAGAGGCATTAGTAATACAATTGTGACAAGATATTTTGTTTGACAAAAATGAAGCTGTAGTGGAATATATCCAAACAGCAACGAGTTTTACCAAGAATTTATTTGAGCAGGTAATTGAAGACCCATACAAACTATGTAACGGTCAGTACATGTCACCTGCTATAACACATGGTACACAAATATGCATTGGTGACTGTAAAAATCGACACAAAAGAGAGCATGCATATGACAAAATCACATGATTGATAATAAACAAAACCGCTTATGTTAGTTTAAAAAAACACTTAAATGGCCCAATGTAGCTGTAGGACACAGTAGACGCCTGGGTCATATGATTGGACATTTGACACTGATATATCAAATATTGACAGCCTTAATTACACTACCATTTTTGACTAATTTCTTTTGGTGTATAATATGTGACAAATATTCTCCAACTTCAACTGTTATATGAGCTCCAAGGTACTCTCCCATAGTCTTTTATACCTTATCTTGCTTTCTTTTCTATCTCAAGTGTTTTGTGAGAATACGAGTTGTCATACATTCATTATATGCTATAACAACCTGTCACCATTTGTTTCATATATCTCTTATTTAACAAGTAATTAAACATACATATTCATTTTGAGATTTCTTCTATATTATGATAAATTAAGGATACTTCATTGACACCATCTTTCAAACAAACAGAATTTGTATATGTTTATTTTTATAATTTAATTTCACATGCCTCAGCTTTATGTGACAGTGTGAAACAAACATTTGACTTCATATTCCTAGATATGATACAAAGATAAAGAGATGTGTGAGACAGTGATCACTAATGACAGTTTCATTTCTTTGTCTATTTCGTGTATGACACTTCTTGCTATCTTTATTCAATCATAATTTTCAAATAATCATTTAAGAATGAGCAGGATAACTAGGAGAAGATGAATATGTCATTAAAAATCACAAAACAGAGACATATAGTCCCCAAACTTGCTGGCTAACTACATTCTAATGATAAGTAACGTTGTTTGAAAAATATGAAGCTGATGTGGAATATATCCAGACAGCAACGAGATTTGTCAACATTTCCTGTGCGCAGGTGTTTGAAGACTCATACAATACATGTAAAAGTCAAAAACTGCTACCTGCTATAAAACAAAGATCACAAATTGTCAGAATTATGATTGTTAACACTACTTAACCCTTTGTGGCAGTAGGGAGCAGCAGTTCACTCAGACAGTAATGATTTAAAGCTACATAAATAACTTCAATGTCATTTCTATGTTTTCAGCCTACTTAATTAAAAAAGGTAAAAATTCAGTTGACACGCCAGTATGACACATAGAGAAAATTACGTTAGGTCCATAATTTTCGTGACCAACGGCGTACTAGGGGAATGTTGTCAACATCATACTGGCCACCATTACTTTCCCAGATTATTTTGGTAAGCAATTCTTTAGGCTAAGTTAGGAACCATTTTGCAAACAGAAAAATATTGCATTAAATGGGTTCAGAACTCTAACCGCTGCGCTACCTGGCTTTTTGCCCTACCAAATAATTTCTAAGTTACTACAATTTATCATTGAAACAGAGACATATAGTCCCCAGAAAACAAACTCACTGACTATCTACATTCTCATGACAAGTAAAGTTGTTTGAAAAATATGAAGCTGATGTGGAATATATCCAGACAGCAACGAGATTTGTCAACATTTCCTATGAGCAGGTGTTTGAAGACCCATACAATAAATGTAAAAGTCAAAAAGTGCTACCTGCTATAAAACAAAGATCACAATTGGTCAAAGTATGATTGATAAAATATTAACAATATTCAATTTATTAACAAACACCACTTGACCCTCTGTGGCTGTAGGGAACAGCAATTGCCTCAGACATGCCATTGCATTATAGTACTGATATTTAACTACATAAACAGCTTTAATGTCATTTCTAGCTTCTCCTAATGTGCCGTTACCACATGATCTCTAGTTATTTTCATTATATCTTTCAGTCTTACAGTATCTCACTGTTCCCCCAAAGACTCAACCCGAGGGCTGCTTGACCATATCAGCTTTATATATGTTATAGAAATATAAAGTCTTCTTGTTTTTATCATTTACTAGCAATTTACTACCTGTGCATTTTGTCATCTATGTATTAGATAATTTAATTATATTTGCTTGGCATCATGTCTCAAACTACTTAAAATGTGTGGTTTGTGCACAATTACACCTCCCTCTCTTTACCTCATCCCCTTCTTCAATTCTTTTTTTTTTTGCTGTCTCAGAATAAAGGATAATGAAGCAATTGTCACAAGGACATAATAAAATTGTCACCAAAAGTCATAACATTCAGATCTCATCTCCACAAGAGGCATTAGTAATACAATTGTGACAAGATATTTTGTTTGACAAAAATGAAGCTGTAGTGGAATATATCCAAACAGCAACGAGTTTTACCAAGAATTTATTTGAGCAGGTAATTGAAGACCCATACAAACTATGTAACGGTCAGTACATGTCACCTGCTATAACACATGGTACACAAATATGCATTGGTGACTGTAAAAATCGACACAAAAGAGAGCATGCATATGACAAAATCACATGATTGATAATAAACAAAACCGCTTATGTTAGTTTAAAAAAACACTTAAATGGCCCAATGTAGCTGTAGGACACAGTAGACGCCTGGGTCATATGATTGGACATTTGACACTGATATATCAAATATTGACAGCCTTAATTACACTACCATTTTTGACTAATTTCTTTTGGTGTATAATATGTGACAAATATTCTCCAACTTCAACTGTTATATGAGCTCCAAGGTACTCTCCCATAGTCTTTTATACCTTATCTTGCTTTCTTTTCTATCTCAAGTGTTTTGTGAGAATACGAGTTGTCATACATTCATTATATGCTATAACAACCTGTCACCATTTGTTTCATATATCTCTTATTTAACAAGTAATTAAACATACATATTCATTTTGAGATTTCTTCTATATTATGATAAATTAAGGATACTTCATTGACACCATCTTTCAAACAAACAGAATTTGTATATGTTTATTTTTATAATTTAATTTCACATGCCTCAGCTTTATGTGACAGTGTGAAACAAACATTTGACTTCATATTCCTAGATATGATACAAAGATAAAGAGATGTGTGAGACAGTGATCACTAATGACAGTTTCATTTCTTTGTCTATTTCGTGTATGACACTTCTTGCTATCTTTATTCAATCATAATTTTCAAATAATCATTTAAGAATGAGCAGGATAACTAGGAGAAGATGAATATGTCATTAAAAATCACAAAACAGAGACATATAGTCCCCAAACTTGCTGGCTAACTACATTCTCATGACAGGTAACGTTGTTTGAAAAATATGAAGCTGATGTGGAATATATGCAGACAGCAACGAGATTTGTCAACATTTCCTGTGCGCAGGTGTTTGAAGACTCATACAATAAATGTAAAAGTCAAAAACTGCTACCTGCTATAAAACAAAGATCACAAATGGTCAAAATTATGATTGTTAACACTACTTGACCCTTTGTGGCAGTAGGGAGCAGCAGTTCACTCAGACAGTAATGATTTAAAGCTACATGAATAACTTCAATGTCATTTCTATGTTTTCAGCCTACTTAATTAAAAAAGGTAAAAATTCAGTTGACATGCCAGTATGACACATAGAGAAAATTACGTTAGGTCCATAATTTTCGTGACCAACGGCGTACTAGGGGAATGTTGTCAACATCATGCTGGCCACCATTACTTTCCCAGATTATTTTGGTAAGCAATTCTTTAGGCTAAGTTAGGAACCATTTTGCAAACAGAAAAATATTGCATTAAATGGGTTCAGAACTCTAACCGCTGCGCTACCTGGCTTTTTGCCCTACCAAATAATTTCTAAGTTACTACAATTTATCATTGAAACAGAGACATATAGTCCCCAGAAAACAAACTCACTGACTATCTACATTCTCATGACAAGTAAAGTTGTTTGAAAAATATGAAGCTGATGTGGAATATATCCAGACAGCAACGAGATTTGTCAACATTTCCTATGAGCAGGTGTTTGAAGACCCATACAATAAATGTAAAAGTCAAAAAGTGCTACCTGCTATAAAACAAAGATCACAATTGGTCAAAGTATGATTGATAAAATATTAACAATATTCAATTTATTAACAAACACCACTTGACCCTCTGTGGCTGTAGGGAACAGCAATTGCCTCAGACATGCCATTGCATTATAGTACTGATATTTAACTACATAAACAGCTTTAATGTCATTTCTAGCTTCTCCTAATGTGCCGTTACCACATGATCTCTAGTTATTTTCATTATATCTTTCAGTCTTACAGTATCTCACTGTTCCCCCAAAGACTCAACCCGAGGGCTGCTTGACCATATCAGCTTTATATATGTTATAGAAATATAAAGTCTTCTTGTTTTTATCATTTACTAGCAATTTACTACCTGTGCATTTTGTCATCTATGTATTAGATAATTTAATTATATTTGCTTGGCATCATGTCTCAAACTACTTAAAATGTGTGGTTTGTGCACAATTACACCTCCCTCTCTTTACCTCATCCCCTTCTTCAATTCTTTTTTTTTTTGCTGTCTCAGAATAAAGGATAATGAAGCAATTGTCACAAGGACATAATAAAATTGTCACCAAAAGTCATAACATTCAGATCTCATCTCCACAAGAGGCATTAGTAATACAATTGTGACAAGATATTTTGTTTGACAAAAATGAAGCTGTAGTGGAATATATCCAAACAGCAACGAGTTTTACCAAGAATTTATTTGAGCAGGTAATTGAAGACCCATACAAACTATGTAACGGTCAGTACATGTCACCTGCTATAACACATGGTACACAAATATGCATTGGTGACTGTAAAAATCGACACAAAAGAGAGCATGCATATGACAAAATCACATGATTGATAATAAACAAAACCGCTTATGTTAGTTTAAAAAAACACTTAAATGGCCCAATGTAGCTGTAGGACACAGTAGACGCCTGGGTCATATGATTGGACATTTGACACTGATATATCAAATATTGACAGCCTTAATTACACTACCATTTTTGACTAATTTCTTTTGGTGTATAATATGTGACAAATATTCTCCAACTTCAACTGTTATATGAGCTCCAAGGTACTCTCCCATAGTCTTTTATACCTTATCTTGCTTTCTTTTCTATCTCAAGTGTTTTGTGAGAATACGAGTTGTCATACATTCATTATATGCTATAACAACCTGTCACCATTTGTTTCATATATCTCTTATTTAACAAGTAATTAAACATACATATTCATTTTGAGATTTCTTCTATATTATGATAAATTAAGGATACTTCATTGACACCATCTTTCAAACAAACAGAATTTGTATATGTTTATTTTTATAATTTAATTTCACATGCCTCAGCTTTATGTGACAGTGTGAAACAAACATTTGACTTCATATTCCTAGATATGATACAAAGATAAAGAGATGTGTGAGACAGTGATCACTAATGACAGTTTCATTTCTTTGTCTATTTCGTGTATGACACTTCTTGCTATCTTTATTCAATCATAATTTTCAAATAATCATTTAAGAATGAGCAGGATAACTAGGAGAAGATGAATATGTCATTAAAAATCACAAAACAGAGACATATAGTCCCCAAACTTGCTGGCTAACTACATTCTAATGATAAGTAACGTTGTTTGAAAAATATGAAGCTGATGTGGAATATATCCAGACAGCAACGAGATTTGTCAACATTTCCTGTGCGCAGGTGTTTGAAGACTCATACAATACATGTAAAAGTCAAAAACTGCTACCTGCTATAAAACAAAGATCACAAATTGTCAGAATTATGATTGTTAACACTACTTAACCCTTTGTGGCAGTAGGGAGCAGCAGTTCACTCAGACAGTAATGATTTAAAGCTACATAAATAACTTCAATGTCATTTCTATGTTTTCAGCCTACTTAATTAAAAAAGGTAAAAATTCAGTTGACACGCCAGTATGACACATAGAGAAAATTACGTTAGGTCCATAATTTTCGTGACCAACGGCGTACTAGGGGAATGTTGTCAACATCATACTGGCCACCATTACTTTCCCAGATTATTTTGGTAAGCAATTCTTTAGGCTAAGTTAGGAACCATTTTGCAAACAGAAAAATATTGCATTAAATGGGTTCAGAACTCTAACCGCTGCGCTACCTGGCTTTTTGCCCTACCAAATAATTTCTAAGTTACTACAATTTATCATTGAAACAGAGACATATAGTCCCCAGAAAACAAACTCACTGACTATCTACATTCTCATGACAAGTAAAGTTGTTTGAAAAATATGAAGCTGATGTGGAATATATCCAGACAGCAACGAGATTTGTCAACATTTCCTATGAGCAGGTGTTTGAAGACCCATACAATAAATGTAAAAGTCAAAAAGTGCTACCTGCTATAAAACAAAGATCACAATTGGTCAAAGTATGATTGATAAAATATTAACAATATTCAATTTATTAACAAACACCACTTGACCCTCTGTGGCTGTAGGGAACAGCAATTGCCTCAGACATGCCATTGCATTATAGTACTGATATTTAACTACATAAACAGCTTTAATGTCATTTCTAGCTTCTCCTAATGTGCCGTTACCACATGATCTCTAGTTATTTTCATTATATCTTTCAGTCTTACAGTATCTCACTGTTCCCCCAAAGACTCAACCCGAGGGCTGCTTGACCATATCAGCTTTATATATGTTATAGAAATATAAAGTCTTCTTGTTTTTATCATTTACTAGCAATTTACTACCTGTGCATTTTGTCATCTATGTATTAGATAATTTAATTATATTTGCTTGGCATCATGTCTCAAACTACTTAAAATGTGTGGTTTGTGCACAATTACACCTCCCTCTCTTTACCTCATCCCCTTCTTCAATTCTTTTTTTTTTTGCTGTCTCAGAATAAAGGATAATGAAGCAATTGTCACAAGGACATAATAAAATTGTCACCAAAAGTCATAACATTCAGATCTCATCTCCACAAGAGGCATTAGTAATACAATTGTGACAAGATATTTTGTTTGACAAAAATGAAGCTGTAGTGGAATATATCCAAACAGCAACGAGTTTTACCAAGAATTTATTTGAGCAGGTAATTGAAGACCCATACAAACTATGTAACGGTCAGTACATGTCACCTGCTATAACACATGGTACACAAATATGCATTGGTGACTGTAAAAATCGACACAAAAGAGAGCATGCATATGACAAAATCACATGATTGATAATAAACAAAACCGCTTATGTTAGTTTAAAAAAACACTTAAATGGCCCAATGTAGCTGTAGGACACAGTAGACGCCTGGGTCATATGATTGGACATTTGACACTGATATATCAAATATTGACAGCCTTAATTACACTACCATTTTTGACTAATTTCTTTTGGTGTATAATATGTGACAAATATTCTCCAACTTCAACTGTTATATGAGCTCCAAGGTACTCTCCCATAGTCTTTTATACCTTATCTTGCTTTCTTTTCTATCTCAAGTGTTTTGTGAGAATACGAGTTGTCATACATTCATTATATGCTATAACAACCTGTCACCATTTGTTTCATATATCTCTTATTTAACAAGTAATTAAACATACATATTCATTTTGAGATTTCTTCTATATTATGATAAATTAAGGATACTTCATTGACACCATCTTTCAAACAAACAGAATTTGTATATGTTTATTTTTATAATTTAATTTCACATGCCTCAGCTTTATGTGACAGTGTGAAACAAACATTTGACTTCATATTCCTAGATATGATACAAAGATAAAGAGATGTGTGAGACAGTGATCACTAATGACAGTTTCATTTCTTTGTCTATTTCGTGTATGACACTTCTTGCTATCTTTATTCAATCATAATTTTCAAATAATCATTTAAGAATGAGCAGGATAACTAGGAGAAGATGAATATGTCATTAAAAATCACAAAACAGAGACATATAGTCCCCAAACTTGCTGGCTAACTACATTCTAATGATAAGTAACGTTGTTTGAAAAATATGAAGCTGATGTGGAATATATCCAGACAGCAACGAGATTTGTCAACATTTCCTGTGCGCAGGTGTTTGAAGACTCATACAATACATGTAAAAGTCAAAAACTGCTACCTGCTATAAAACAAAGATCACAAATTGTCAGAATTATGATTGTTAACACTACTTAACCCTTTGTGGCAGTAGGGAGCAGCAGTTCACTCAGACAGTAATGATTTAAAGCTACATAAATAACTTCAATGTCATTTCTATGTTTTCAGCCTACTTAATTAAAAAAGGTAAAAATTCAGTTGACACGCCAGTATGACACATAGAGAAAATTACGTTAGGTCCATAATTTTCGTGACCAACGGCGTACTAGGGGAATGTTGTCAACATCATACTGGCCACCATTACTTTCCCAGATTATTTTGGTAAGCAATTCTTTAGGCTAAGTTAGGAACCATTTTGCAAACAGAAAAATATTGCATTAAATGGGTTCAGAACTCTAACCGCTGCGCTGCCTGGCTTTTTGCCCTACCAAATAATTTCTAAGTTACTACAATTTATCATTGAAACAGAGACATATAGTCCCCAGAAAACAAACTCACTGACTATCTACATTCTCATGACAAGTAAAGTTGTTTGAAAAATATGAAGCTGATGTGGAATATATCCAGACAGCAACGAGATTTGTCAACATTTCCTATGAGCAGGTGTTTGAAGACCCATACAATAAATGTAAAAGTCAAAAAGTGCTACCTGCTATAAAACAAAGATCACAATTGGTCAAAGTATGATTGATAAAATATTAACAATATTCAATTTATTAACAAACACCACTTGACTCTCTGTGGCTGTAGGGAACAGCAATTGCCTCAGACATGCCATTGCATTATAGTACTGATATTTAACTACATAAACAGCTTTAATGTCATTTCTAGCTTCTTCTAATGTGCCGTTACCACATGATCTCTAGTTATTTTCATTATATCTTTCAGTCTTACAGTATCTCACTGTTCCCCCAAAGACTCAACCCGAGGGCTGCTTGACCATATCAGCTTTATATATGTTATAGAAATATAAGTCTTCTTGTTTTTATCATTTACTAGCAATTTACTACCTGTGCATTTTGTCATCTATGTATTAGATAATTTAATTATATTTGCTTGGCATCATGTCTCAAACTACTTAAAATGTGTGGTTTGTGCACAATTACACCTCCCTCTCTTTACCTCATCCCCTTCTTCAATTCTTTTTTTTTTTGCTGTCTCAGAATAAAGGATAATGAAGCAATTGTCACAAGGACATAATAAAATTGTCACCAAAAGTCATAACATTCAGATCTCATCTCCACAAGAGGCATTAGTAATACAATTGTGACAAGATATTTTGTTTGACAAAAATGAAGCTGTAGTGGAATATATCCAAACAGCAACGAGTTTTACCAAGAATTTATTTGAGCAGGTAATTGAAGACCCATACAAACTATGTAACGGTCAGTACATGTCACCTGCTATAACACATGGTACACAAATATGCATTGGTGACTGTAAAAATCGACACAAAAGAGAGCATGCATATGACAAAATCACATGATTGATAATAAACAAAACCGCTTATGTTAGTTTAAAAAAACACTTAAATGGCCCAATGTAGCTGTAGGACACAGTAGACGCCTGGGTCATATGATTGGACATTTGACACTGATATATCAAATATTGACAGCCTTAATTACACTACCATTTTTGACTAATTTCTTTTGGTGTATAATATGTGACAAATATTCTCCAACTTCAACTGTTATATGAGCTCCAAGGTACTCTCCCATAGTCTTTTATACCTTATCTTGCTTTCTTTTCTATCTCAAGTGTTTTGTGAGAATACGAGTTGTCATACATTCATTATATGCTATAACAACCTGTCACCATTTGTTTCATATATCTCTTATTTAACAAGTAATTAAACATACATATTCATTTTGAGATTTCTTCTATATTATGATAAATTAAGGATACTTCATTGACACCATCTTTCAAACAAACAGAATTTGTATATGTTTATTTTTATAATTTAATTTCACATGCCTCAGCTTTATGTGACAGTGTGAAACAAACATTTGACTTCATATTCCTAGATATGATACAAAGATAAAGAGATGTGTGAGACAGTGATCACTAATGACAGTTTCATTTCTTTGTCTATTTCGTGTATGACACTTCTTGCTATCTTTATTCAATCATAATTTTCAAATAATCATTTAAGAATGAGCAGGATAACTAGGAGAAGATGAATATGTCATTAAAAATCACAAAACAGAGACATATAGTCCCCAAACTTGCTGGCTAACTACATTCTAATGATAAGTAACGTTGTTTGAAAAATATGAAGCTGATGTGGAATATATCCAGACAGCAACGAGATTTGTCAACATTTCCTGTGCGCAGGTGTTTGAAGACTCATACAATACATGTAAAAGTCAAAAACTGCTACCTGCTATAAAACAAAGATCACAAATTGTCAGAATTATGATTGTTAACACTACTTAACCCTTTGTGGCAGTAGGGAGCAGCAGTTCACTCAGACAGTAATGATTTAAAGCTACATAAATAACTTCAATGTCATTTCTATGTTTTCAGCCTACTTAATTAAAAAAGGTAAAAATTCAGTTGACACGCCAGTATGACACATAGAGAAAATTACGTTAGGTCCATAATTTTCGTGACCAACGGCGTACTAGGGGAATGTTGTCAACATCATACTGGCCACCATTACTTTCCCAGATTATTTTGGTAAGCAATTCTTTAGGCTAAGTTAGGAACCATTTTGCAAACAGAAAAATATTGCATTAAATGGGTTCAGAACTCTAACCGCTGCGCTACCTGGCTTTTTGCCCTACCAAATAATTTCTAAGTTACTACAATTTATCATTGAAACAGAGACATATAGTCCCCAGAAAACAAACTCACTGACTATCTACATTCTCATGACAAGTAAAGTTGTTTGAAAAATATGAAGCTGATGTGGAATATATCCAGACAGCAACGAGATTTGTCAACATTTCCTATGAGCAGGTGTTTGAAGACCCATACAATAAATGTAAAAGTCAAAAAGTGCTACCTGCTATAAAACAAAGATCACAATTGGTCAAAGTATGATTGATAAAATATTAACAATATTCAATTTATTAACAAACACCACTTGACCCTCTGTGGCTGTAGGGAACAGCAATTGCCTCAGACATGCCATTGCATTATAGTACTGATATTTAACTACATAAACAGCTTTAATGTCATTTCTAGCTTCTTCTAATGTGCCGTTACCACATGATCTCTAGTTATTTTCATTATATCTTTCAGTCTTACAGTATCTCACTGTTCCCCCAAAGACTCAACCCGAGGGCTGCTTGACCATATCAGCTTTATATATGTTATAGAAATATAAAGTCTTCTTGTTTTTATCATTTACTAGCAATTTACTACCTGTGCATTTTGTCATCTATGTATTAGATAATTTAATTATATTTGCTTGGCATCATGTCTCAAACTACTTAAAATGTGTGGTTTGTGCACAATTACACCTCCCTCTCTTTACCTCATCCCCTTCTTCAATTCTTTTTTTTTTTGCTGTCTCAGAATAAAGGATAATGAAGCAATTGTCACAAGGACATAATAAAATTGTCACCAAAAGTCATAACATTCAGATCTCATCTCCACAAGAGGCATTAGTAATACAATTGTGACAAGATATTTTGTTTGACAAAAATGAAGCTGTAGTGGAATATATCCAAACAGCAACGAGTTTTACCAAGAATTTATTTGAGCAGGTAATTGAAGACCCATACAAACTATGTAACGGTCAGTACATGTCACCTGCTATAACACATGGTACACAAATATGCATTGGTGACTGTAAAAATCGACACAAAAGAGAGCATGCAAATGACAAAATCACATGATTGATAATAAACAAAACTGCTTATGTTAGTTTAAAAAAACACTTAAATGGCCCAATGTAGCTGTAGGACACAGTAGACGCCTGGGTCATATGATTGGACATTTGACACTGATATATCAAATATTGACAGCCTTAATTACACTACCATTTTTGACTAATTTCTTTTGGTGTATAATATGTGACAAATATTCTCCAACTTCAACTGTTATATGAGCTCCAAGGTACTCTCCCATAGTCTTTTATACCTTATCTTGCTTTCTTTTCTATCTCAAGTGTTTTGTGAGAATACGAGTTGTCATACATTCATTATATGCTATAACAACCTGTCACCATTTGTTTCATATATCTCTTATTTAACAAGTAATTAAACATACATATTCATTTTGAGATTTCTTCTATATTATGATAAATTAAGGATACTTCATTGACACCATCTTTCAAACAAACAGAATTTGTATATGTTTATTTTTATAATTTAATTTCACATGCCTCAGCTTTATGTGACAGTGTGAAACAAACATTTGACTTCATATTCCTAGATATGATACAAAGATAAAGAGATGTGTGAGACAGTGATCACTAATGACAGTTTCATTTCTTTGTCTATTTCGTGTATGACACTTCTTGCTATCTTTATTCAATCATAATTTTCAAATAATCATTTAAGAATGAGCAGGATAACCAGCAGAAGATGAATATGTCATTAAAAATCACAAAACAGAGACATATAGTCAACAAACTTGCTGGCTAACTACATTCTCATGATAAGTAACGTTGTTTGAAAAATATGAAGCTGATGTGGAATATATCCAGACAGCAACGAGATTTGTCAACATTTCCTGTGCGCAGGTGTTTGAAGACTCATACAATAAATGTAAAAGTCAAAAACTGCTACCTGCTATAAAACAAAGATCACAAATGGTCAAAGTATGATCGATAAAATATTAACAATATTCGGTTTATTACAAACACCACTTGACCCTCTGTGGCTGTAGGGAAAGCAGTTGACTCAGACATGTCATTGCATTATATTACTGATATTTAACTACATAAATTGCTTTAACGTCATGTCTGTCTTCTTCTCCTAATTTTCCCCTACCATGTGATCTCTAGTTATTTTCACTATATCTTTCAGTCTCACAATATCTTACTGTTTGTGTTGTGAAAGTAACTTCTTGCTGTATTCATTCATTTGCAATTTTAAATAACCATCTAAGTATGAACAGGTTCGTTAGGACTTTATTAATTTGAGATTAAAAGCCACAAAACAGTGACACATGTCAGTCATGTGATCTTTTTACACTGCAAATGTTCATAGAAAAACAGATAAGCTTTATTAACATTTCTCTCTTGCAATTCTCTTAATGTGTATTATGACGTATTTCTTTATTTTACTAACTTGTAATTGGAGACAAGAATATGAACACTGTAACCTGCCCAGCTAGGCATGTTATAAGGGAAGACTTAGGAAGGTTGGGCATGGGGCTCATTCTATAGAAACTATTAGTCACTAGAAATGAAGTCTATATTCCATGGTAAAACGGGGGAAACAAAGTCTAGTTTCCACATGATTATTATTTACAATATTATTTACACATATCTGCAATTTCAAACATAAATATTACTTACTGTATCAGACACTGCCACTTCCTGTTGCAAAGCCCTGGTATAATTTTTCAATGTGGAATCCAAATCTTCAGAAGTTTCTGATTCCTCAAAGTCAGAACTGATGGATATTTGCTGTGAGATGAAAGGCATAGTAACAAATATAGATTTTTAAAAGTTGACTAGTTTTCAGCAGTATTGCTATTAACATGCATAAATCACATCATCAGATAACCCTATATTGATTAGCCTAAAGCATGTGATAGTATGAAGCATGAACAGCTAATAATATAAAACTAATCACAACTTGTATTGGGATCAATCAGTATGTTTGAGAACAAGAAACGAGGCACCAACTAGAATACATATAATAGGCATGTGGATGATAGTGTTAATGACAGAGAATTCAGAACATCTACCGAACTTAATGGATATGATACATAACAAGAGCCAGCAATATGGGCTGGAAATGAACATCAAAAAGACTAAAGTTATGGTGCTCATCAAAAGGAAAGAAAGTTCACAAGTTGACATCCACATAAATGGAGAAAGTCTGGAACAAGTGTAAAGCTACTTATACCGTGGCCAGCAAATATCGGAGAATGGCATATGCGTTGGGGAGATCATTAAGAGAATTGCAGTAGCAAAGAAAACATTTAGCAGTATTTTCTTCTTCTCCGTTCATCCTCAGATCAAGGTTCTGGTTTCTCTTACAAAGGACACTGTTGTTTGTAAGGCTATTTGATCTCCATACAGCTTCTGTCTCATATCTGCCATGAGAGACCAGTATTGTTCTCTCTTTTCCTGCATAAGCATGTAGCTTTGTAGGATGTGTTCTACAGTCAGGGTATGTTCCCCACAGGGACACTTGTCATTTGTCCCAATCCTCATTTTGTTGTAAAGATGACCCTTGAGTCTGTTTTGCCCAGTTCTGAGTCTGAAGGTGATGACTTGCTCTTCTCTAGTTAAATTAAAGTAGCCATTTAACAGTATGAGACATACACTTCTGTTCAAGCTGATATCTCAGGCTAAAATTAAAAATCATTAAATGCTATGGGCATTCAATTTTGTTGTATGGAGTAGAAACCTGGACATTAACAAAGAAAATGGAGGAGAAGAATGAAGCTTTTGAAATGTGGGTCTTCAGAATATTTTATCTTAACAGATTCAATGTCAGCTCTTCAAGAATTAAAAGTTGCTGGTCATTGTAGACCTGACTGTATCCAAATATCTCTAGACATTAACCATATTATCACTTCCAGTGCTGTCAAAATAGTTCTGCAGTGGATCCCTGAACACTCAAGCACACCAGGCAATGACAAGTTAGACAGACTAGCAAAGGAGGCATCAAGACAAGAACAGCTACACACAGCAACAACTTTACAAACAGCTCATAAGATCAGCAAACAAAGAAACTTCACTGAACAGATGGGCCATGGAAACAGGAAGGGAGGTCTACGGACATATGGCAAGCCCCAGACCATATGACAGTGTAAATCAACTTACAAGAAAAGATCAGAGTACCATTTTCCAACTGAGAACCAAACAACTGAACAGAATCCAAACACAACATACTCCTGAGTGCCAGCTGTATACACACCAATATGAAACCGTTGATAATCATTTCTTTGAGTGCTCACCTCTCAATGATTTTAGGAAAATGCTTCTTCCTCCATAGCCAGATACATGGAAAACTTTGTATGGCACTAGACAACAGCAGATAAACACGTGCAGATACCATTATATGGCATTGGGCCGAAGGGTGAGAGCCCGGATGCAGCTGGATCCGTAACAACATCTTAATCCTGGACAGATTATTTGCATCAATTTGTATTTTCTCTTCTCCATATCAACTTGAATATATATAATAAAAAGCAGTGCGGGTTATTGACATTTCCAGAGCTGGTCCAGGAATCACACTAGTGATGGACATATGGGCATTCTCTGTTCATATATGTTGAACACCATAGTAGCAAATGTTCAGCAGTCATTTTATCAGTCCTGCAGACGTGATGATGATTTAATCCCGTTAGCTGTGAGCTCTTGATAGCCCAATGCCTCCTGGACAAAAGCACACGTCCTCCTCAATTGTTGTAGTGATGTGTAGAGCGTGTTGAATATGGTGGGGTGTGGTGGGAGCAACAGTTCGGCCAGCCCTGAGCAAAAAGAGTTAAGTCAGTGGAGCACCTCCTGACTCCTCGTGGTCGTGGCAGAATCTGCAGTTTGCTTCACGTATCTATTCTTTCTTAATAAGTTATACCTTTTAGGTTGAGGTAGATTTCCACCTTCCCTTGCCAAAATGTTGCAATGAGGTGGAATCCACTGTATCAGAACTCTTGAAGTGGCGATATAGGTTATAAAATATACATTCTTTTGTTATTTTAGATCTATCAAATGCATCAGGGTCAGGGAACCATAGCTGACCAAGAACCTAATCCACCGTCTCATGGTGTCTCTGGAAACAGGCTGCACTAGTCACTAGTGTAGTCTGACCAAAGGATAGGGATCGCAGTGGGAAAACAAATCCAGTACCCAAAAGAGTCCTCTGAAATCAGAGGTGTCAGGCCAAAACGTGCAGATATTGTAGTCTCGCTGTAAAATTATGATACAAAATCCTTTACAGGACAAGATTTCTAACAACTTAAATTCTTCTCTCACATGCTTGCTAAAACACTCCTACAGCTAAGTCGAACCTTATCAATACTGTTATGAGCGCATGAGCTGCAGTGGTCAGCGACCCATAGCTGACTGCCAGTGTCAGGGCCAGCGAACCAGAGATGTCAAGACTCTTCTACACCTCCACGCGGTGATCCTGGATAAAAGGCTGCAGCAGGGCAGACTGGCTTAGGAGAAGGGATCGAAGAGGGAATGCTAACGTGGTACTCAAAAAATGCTTGCTGAAGTCAGATGTGTTGGACCGAAAGGTGCAAATATCGCAGTCAAGCTGTAAAATACGACACAACACATTCCGTTCTCTGGACTACATTCTGCTACTTAAGCCCTTTCAGGGTTTGGTAGCGGGAGATTGAGAACGAACGAAGCCAAGCCAAGCCAATACTGTTATTGCCCGGTTCTTTCTCCTCTCCTAATCTGGCCTGCTGTGATTGAACTTTGTTGCAGATTGCTGCTGATGATAAATTTCGTAGGTTCTAAACCCAGTTATGATGTCCGTGGTCCTGTTCCTCTTTGTCGACAGTAGATCAAAGTGGCATCAACATGATCAGGATAGACCAACATGATCAGGATAGACTGTCAAATATGATCAGTGGGATCACTGGAAGACTGCCTCTAGCTGCTACTAATGACTTATATTTACGTGATCAAGGTGATCAGTGGGACTGCATTGATATCATGAATGGTATCACTGAAAGACTGCCTCTATAAGCTACTGACGACTTGTATTTACGACCAATACATAATATGAGGGTAGTTACCTTGCTTGCTGCGTGTCTATCTCAACTGCCTCTCTCCGTCTCCTGCTCTGCACTGCTAATCTCTTTCGAATGTGAAGTGTCATCCTAATATTTAATTGCTCCTCTCCGTGTCCAAATCTCATGTCAAAAACTATGTCCAATTCAACTGCTCCTCTCCGTGTGTCTCCTCCAAGGTCCTAAATCGACCGCTCTCAACTGCCTCTCTCTGTCGAATGTTCCTGTCTCTGAAATGAAGTGTTCCCTTATCTGTGGTTCTCAACTCAAAACTGTGTTCTTCTTCTTCTTCTTCATCGTACGCTGTTTAAAGCGATATTTACGTTGCACTGTTTTATTTTGTTACGCCTGTGGCTCAGTGCATCCGATTTCAACAGGCGTTTCTGTAGGGTTGCCCTACTTAGCCTTTGGCTGTCCCCAGCCTATCTGCAAGGCAGCAGTTGTTTTTGGTCAGAGTTGTCTTTCTTAGGGAAGTTGTCTTGCAGGACTAACGAGTCTTCACCTCTCTACAGGGTTTGGCAATGATATGATATGATGGACTATGTACTAGTTTGTACTATCCCGGAAGAGAGGCAGTCCAGTGTGACTGTGTCTCATGATCGTCACGTCCTGCCAGAAACGAAGCATATGCATGTGAGTGAGGTATCTCTTTGCTCCCTTTATTTTCTCGGCTCATCTGCAGTGATGGTACGCCTAGCATTCTCCGCCACCTGGGACGTTGTCACAATAGGGCAGAGGGTGCAATGTCCGCTGGACTGCATCTCTTCTGCGTCCATTGGGATGGCTGATAGCAGACAGAGGTAAAGAGCAAGGCAGGAATGCATTTGGCCAGGTGCATTTCAGAGGCTCGACCGGGCCGGGCTGAGACGCGAGCCCCAGGTCCCAACCATATCGTGACCTCCCATCACAGCGGTGCTGACATTTAGGGCGGGATTCTGGCTTAGAGGCGTTCGGCCGTAGTCCCTCAGGTGGTAGCTTCACACCATTGGCTTATCAGCCAAGCACGTGGACCAAATGTCAGCGACCTGCGATTCTTCTCGAAGGAGTGCATTTAACCAGGGGACAAGCCTGGTAATGGCACGGAGATGTTGTTCGCCTGGTTTGCGGACATATCTCATGATCAAGGGGTTGCGTCTCAACAGTTCACAGTGAGGTGGCTGCTCTACTGCTTACGACACCCCGACAGAGAACTAAGTCTTCTACTGGTGGTTTCACACCTCATCGCCGTATGGGGTGAATATTGGGCAGCTTCCCGCCCGCTTTGATCGGCGGACAGCAGAGACCTCTTTCTGCGGCTCGACCGGGTCGGGCTGGGACACGAGCCCAGATCCCAACCCTATCGTAGCCTCCCATCGCAGTGGTGCTGAGATTTAGGGCGGGACTCCAGCTTAGAGGCGTTCGGCCGTAATCCCTCCTATGGTAGCCTCCGCACTGTTGGCTTATCAGCCTAGCACGTGGACCAACTGTCTGCGATTTGCGATTCCTCTCAAGTTGAGCAGGACTACCGTAGCAACGCCCTGTCTTTAGTAGGGTAAAACTGACCTGTCTTCCGAGGGTCTAATACCAGCACCCGTTCACTATTAGACCCAACGAATCAATAGAGGAAAACTGTCTCTGTGTGTCTCCATGAAGTGAACTATTCTACTCTCCGCTGCGTGTCTATCTCAACTGTCTCTCTCTATCGCCTACTCTCCACTGCCTGTCTCTTTCCAAAAATGTGCCTCATGTCTCTCTACTGGAATTTATATTTTATCTGTATCCCCAGATCGCGTGCTTTCCAAAATGGCGCGCGTTAATGTCCGTCTGCTTGCCATTATCCCCCATCCTGTTTGCATGGTTTTCAGACGACGCGGGTTTGTTGGCGGCAACAAGTCTACCGCTGCTATCGGCCCACATGTGGACACATGGCTGGTGCAAAATCAGATTACCTAAAATTAGCTAAACTCAGACCTGTTTGGTTCGAGACAAAGCGTACATGGTTCGTTTTGGTTACTTAAATTCTGACAGGATTGAGTTCAGCAGCACTGACTCATCCCTTGGTTAAATCCCAATAAAAAGAAAGAAAAATGATTGTCTAAGCTCTTCCCAACTCGTTAAAACTATTCTGCAGAGTGATCAGAAGCACATTGAAACCTTCTGCATGCATATCCAGAGACACATTCTTGTGAACCATTGGTGTGACAGAGTCGCAAGCGCGAAAGTCACTGATGGGCGGACTGGTCTCGAAAGCACATTCACCACGCTAAACTGTCGCTGTTGAACCATATTTGGATATTTGGCCCGCCTTAGGACGTTCGCGCCCACCAGTTCTTAAAGCAGGTCATAAACATCAAAGATGAGAAAAAATCCTCTTCATCATGGTCAAGCCATCCACACATAACTTGATTAGGTAAAATCGGAAAGACATCATCCTCATTGCTTGCAGCCTGTGCCACTCATTGTGTTCCTACTTAAGAAAACATTCAGAACCAATGCTTATATCCAAACTCTACATTGGGAAATACTGTCCTAGCAAATAACATTACAAAATGTAGTTAGTTAAAGAAACTATACCTCAAATGGCAAATGACTTACAGATTTCAACTGCAGAAAAGCTGCATTAATCAATGTTTCCATCATATCACTGATCCTTCTGACCTCTATAACTTCTCCTTTCTTCCTCAACTGTAAGTCACAGTAAGAAATGGTATTAATCACTTGGTCTTATATGCCTTATAATGAAGTATGCATTGTAATTTCACATATGTAGATTCAAACAAAAATGCTTAACATATAGTAAGTTAGACAAGACTCAAAATGCACCTCAAACATTGCATTATAAATTAATTTAACACAGAACAAAAATTTACAAAATGTGTTTTAAATTAGTTACATAAATGTATAGCAACAACAAAAAAAAGAAATTTGCATTTTCTTAATAATTAGATGTTATGAAATGTATAGCACGAAGTTAAGCAATCACATGACATAAACAAAAAAAACATGATCAGAAGATCATACAAATGCTTTTGCTCAAGCATCTTACAATGAGATCAACTGTGATTGTAGCTTCATGCTCCTACTGGATTGATAAAATGAAGGAGGACATCCACTCCTCTTCTCAAATTGTTTGACTTGTCCCTTTTCCACTTAATATGATGCATAAGGAAGCTTGTATCAAAGTACTTGTGTGCGTTCTTGAACTGATGGTTTCAGTAGCAAGCTGTACTAGATGAGGTTGCTAGCTCCATGCCTTTTAGTCACCTTTCATAACATACCTGGAAGGTTATACCAGTCTTATTCTTTCCTCTCACTCAGGTTCTCTTAATAAATACACAGATGTAGCCCTATACAGCTTGAATTGCCCAGAACTGGCTGTCCAGAAGACGTGTATTTCCGTCTGATACTGACTTCTGGAACTCATTTAGTTAGAGGAATTTTATATTTCTATGGTCACATACAAGGTGGCTGACAATTTACGTTGTCATTTACCATTTAGTTATTTCTGATAGGTAGACATTTCAGAACGTGACAGTTTCAGAGCTGATGGATTAAGTGCAAGAAAAGTTGGACTTCAAGACCTGAGAAATGATCTACTATTTGATCAGACAAATGATCATGCTTGATTACACGTTGGTATTCAATACACCTCCACTTCCATCACAATATTTTCCCATCTCAGTAATGACATTTAAAGATTCATACTAATATATATTTAAATTATGAATACTTTGCAGATGATCTAGTACTCTTCATGGAGGCAGCCACAGATGTCTATGAAATTCTAGCTGCGCTATACCGCGAGGGTAAGGAAGAGGTACTCGAAGTGAACACATCCAAGACGAAAGTCAAGCGCAATCGATTCGCTTACCACAACCCAGTCTTCCTAGACAGTATGGACAATGACATCTACCTTGGACGCCCAGTTGACAAGACGGTGTCATGCGGCTTTTCTTCGATAAAGCCGGTGCTGGACAACATCCACGAATAGGGCTTGCGCACCTCTCTATTCAACTCAACAGTACTACCTGCAATATGCTATGTGGTGGAAACATGGACACTCACAATGGAGATAGAGTCCAAACTTAAAGTGGCCCAAGCCTCCCTCTTCATAGTCAGCGCACACAAAAGGTCTTCAGAACTCAGACATACATCAATTGTCCCTGGTGGAAGAGGCAGTTATTTATGCAGAGACAAGATTAAATATCTCAGCGGGCAGGCGGCAGCCATTTTGCTGCGAAGAACGGATGATCATTGGAACACAGCAACATGGCACCCCAGAGGCAAGAAACTACCACGGGGATGTCTACCAACACATTGGTCCGACTCCCTTGCATCCTGCAACAACATTCACTATGCCACAGATGGGTGACTTATTATCCGCTGGTTCATCGTGGCCCAAAACCGTTGGAAAAGAAGTTGGGGACCACAATGGAGTAACCGCCGCTGAAGAACGGGTTGTCCGGTAATCCAGTAAGTAGTAATACTTCATGTTATAGATAGTCTAATTATGTATCTTAAAACTCTTAGATAATAATTTTAATTCAATTTTGTTCAATATTGATAAATTTCAGTTTTAAAAATAACTGCCAAACAAAGTTGCTGCACTTGCCTCGGATAGAAAGACACAAACCAAAACAATATTTCAGGAATAGAAATGGTTAACATTATAAAATAACTCAGAAATGATTACAAACCTTCCATTCTTCAAATGAGGGAATCAGACTGGCCAGTGGGGGTACACTTTGTATAGGTGTCTTGGAGAAGCTATCATAATGTTTGGTCAAGGCTGCTACTACCTCCTGTTTGTAGAAGTGAGCAAATATTGCACTGGTTTGTGCATAAAAACAATCACATAGACTTGTACATGAACATGTATGGGTGTTTCTAGTGTACACTTATAATGCTCTATAGCTTTACAAGGTAGAAACAAAATGCTACTACTAAAGAACAAAACTGCTTCTTAGTGCCTAAAGATATTCCGTGCCATAGCCAGACGATTTCAACTGTTTTTATTGTCCTTGTTCGCCATGTTTTCTAATGCAGAATGTGCTGTACTGTGTTTTGTGCCTGATGGCCCAGCAATCTGAATTCAGCATGAAAGGATTACAGTAGTTACTTTCTCAGGATGCATTTTGCGATAGAAAAAAATCCAGCACCACTTGTGGGGACTGAACCCTGATCGCTCGGCTGGGAAGCCAGGGCACTAACAAGTGCACTACATTGGCTCCCTAACCATACTGGGATGACCAACAAGAATGATCAGAAACTAGCATAAAGACACAGAAACTCAAAAATGATGAGTAAAGAGCCAAAGAGGCTGACAAGAAAGGGATATTAAATATAAAGAAAGGAAATCAAATAAATGAGGTCAAGATTGAAGATAGGCCATGATCATCCAAGCAAAACATTTGTAAGGGTCATGGAAATGTAGAAAAAGCATGACAGTGCGTGTGACCACAGAAAGTAGAGATGGGTAACCATAAAACTTAAGGCTTTTAAATAATAATACTTCAAGTTATCTTTGACAGACATTACAGTTGGCACAATGTCATCAAACATTATTATTTAAACTTATGTTTTTTATGACAAACACAATTAAAATGTAAGCTACAATATCAAAATATATTTTATATATATATATATCTCTTTCTGTCTTGTAAAAGACAGACAAGAGTAAAATGTGCTTTGAAAAAAATGGATGCAATTAGCTTGCCCATGACGATAACGAATGTGACTCATAAGACCAATCCGAGCAGAAAAGATTTTTTTTTACAGCATGTTGCAAGCAATATCTGGTCTATTTTGCAGTATCGCATGGTGTGGCGCCTCTTTACAAAGGCAGAGTCCTTAGTCTATCCGCAATAAGTATCTTCTTTGTTTGTATTCCACGCTTAATCATGCAACCCAATCCATGGCGTCCTGTTCCCCCAAGCCTTTTCCCCATTGAGAAGATCCTTTGGTATTCTGCCATCCTCCAATTGTGTTCCAGCCATCGAAGTCTTCGAAGACTAATCATGGAAAACACAGTGACAGTGCCTGTTCTCTCCAACAATTCTACATTGGTGATCTTGCCCTGCCATCCTTCTCGCAGGATTCTGCGCAGACACCTCATGTGAAAGTTGTTTAGCCGCCTTCCTTGGTGCGCATATGTAGTAGACCGTGTTTCGTTGGCATAGGGAAAGCATTTTAAAAAGAAAAACAACATTTTTTAAGAAAAATGTTTTTTCAAGTACAGAACAAAATTGTCTTAATCTTCATTAAATCATAAAAACTCACTGCTCTAACACCATAAAAGTACCTGAACTTGCTTTCCTCTGTTCTGTAAAGGAACTCGATTTAACTCTTGGATTGTTGTATTCAGCTTATCATGTAAATCCTTTCGCAACCTGTCCCTAGTATCAATCTTCTCTTTAAGAATGGCCTAATGAAAAAAAAAAATAATACTTTAAAATCATTTTTATAATATATATATATATATTTCATTTTACACACATGCACGCTTGTATGAGGGGGCTTCAAATGAAAATCTTAAAAGTAGGATCGAAATTATAAAAACCAATGCCTTTGTATTGTAACTTGTTAATATGGTTGCTAAAGATGTCAAGAGTGTCCAGCATGTGTCATCACAGTGCAGACGAACAACATGACACCATAGCTGCAGTTAAAAGATGGTCAAACCACAATTGACATGCACACAAAAAAGGAGCAGCATTCTGTTATTTATCTGTTTTTTGAGCAGTGAAGTGGTGAAACTTTAATCTGTGAATGAAGGCTTAGTATGGTGATGCATGCATTACACTCCATCAAGTGTATGAGCTGAGTAGGAAGTTCCATGCGAGAATGTTCATGATCGGGTCAGGCACACCGAGAAGTGACCCAAAGTCAATTGTAACAGGGATCAAGATGCCGAGCAGCGCATGAGCTGCAGTGGTCAGAGACTCATAGCTGACTGCTAGCGTCTGGGCCAGCGAACCAAAGCTGCCAAGACCCTTCTACACCTCCACGCGGTGATCCTGGATAACAGGCTGCAGCAGCGCAGACTGGCTAAGGAGAAGGCATCAAAGAGAGAATGCTAACCCGGTACTCAAAAAATGTTTGCTTAAGTTGGATGTGTTGGACCAAAAGGTGCAAATATCGCAGCCAAGCTGTAAACTACAACACAACGCATTCCATTCTCTGCACTACATTCTGCTACTTAACCTGTAGCACTCCAATGTCCTGTCTCTTTGAACCAGCTCGGCCTGCAAAACGGTGTGCGGCAAAAAATTTTTTTTTTTTGAACGGAGTCACTCCTGACAGCCATTTTTTACTGCTGACTACGCCCTCCATATATACACGATATTTTGCCGGTTAAAGTATCGTATGTGCGATTACAAATGGCTTTTGAACAGTTTTAATTTTGTATACGCCGTTTGGAGCAAGCCGACTTTTTGCGAAAGGGGAAGTAGATTGTTGAGAAAGATTTTTATCGCGTAGATCTGTTTATTTTGTTTGTTTAAATGAAAGAACTACGTTTGAATTGGAAACTAACAGTTGTGTAGATATTGTAAACACAGTATCGATACGTTGTTGTGGTTTCCATGGTTTTCTATCGAAGCGACTAGGCCTAGTGGTCGAGTCCAAATTTTTCCCGAGATTTTCATAAATTTTCAACTTCATCTTTTTAAATCTCAAAAACTAACAAACATACAACAAAAACAATAACACCCACATGTTCGTTATGCTATTGTGTATCTACACACCAGAAAATCATATTTATTGACAAACAAACATAAAAGTTACAAATTTTGAAAGACGACTACCACAGCGACTAATTAAGAAAATTAATTAGGTCAAATTTAGTCACTTATTATGTAGCGTGCCTAAGGTTAAACCCTTTCAGGGCTTGGTAGCGGGAGATTGAGAACGAGCCAAGCCAAGCCAGCTAATTGTAACCGGTGACAGTCTCATAAAAGAAAATCGCAGATTGACTGAATGAAATTGCAGCACATCTGGATATCAGTCAAGGTTCAGCACACCACATCATCCATGATGTGCTATAGTACCACAAAGTGTCTGCAAAGTGGGTGCCACGGCAGCTTACTCCAGAATTGAAACAACGGCGTTGTCAGAAACTGTTGCGGCACTATGGAGAAGATGGCGAAAGGCATGGTGCAACAAAACCAGACAGACTCTAACATAGAATCCTCAAGGCAAGCGAGAGGTAGACACAAATATACGTGGAGAAGAGAATGTGAGAAGGAACCAAAATTAAACGATGACACATAGAGAGACAGAAAAAGCAGCCCAGGACCATGCACGCTGGTGGGATGTTGTCACTGGTCTATGCACTGAGAGGAGCAACTGGCTTTGATTGATTGACTGATGGTGGTTCAGGAAACTATATGAGAATAATGTAACGCAGTGCCTGCAATCTACTTTTGTTTAATAGCAGTTTCTAACCTGTTGTGAACCATACACTTTATCAAATCTGCACAATTTGTAAACAGGTAAGGAAGACTATTAGTGCTATATTTGGTAACAAGAACAAATATATAGATACAGAAGAATCAATCAATCAATGTTCTTTACGTGCCATACACGTCACACAAGGCAAAAACCAGTGCTCTCCAGTTAGGTTCTGTGTGATGAAACTCTTTTTAGCTCATGTATGTTGTTCAAGCTCGAACACTCTCTGACGGCTGTTCTGCGGAAAGTTTCTGTATTCCTCTTTTCCTGCTGCCAGGTGGTGACCATATAAATGCTTGCAGATGGAGTCTGTTGCTGTTTATATCTAGGAACATGTTCTATGTATGACCACTGTTTGTAATACTTCTCCATACAACTGGATAATAGCACACTTGTTGGTGAAATTCATGACCTTCATTTCGCAAACATTGATTTGAAGTCCTATCTGATAGGCGGCATAGTCAATCCAACTTGTTTTGTGCTTCTTCTTATACAGAATATAGAAAAGAAAATAGTCATGAGATATGTTAACACTTACACTGTCAGAGCACTTGAGAATTTCATCCTGTGCACTTTTGCAGGCATTGATTGCACTGATCACTTCTGGAAGTGATCCTGCCATACTAACATCAATTTTGTTTGGATTCTGCACTAAAGCAATGGCTATATCCAGGGGTGTCTCCTTGTCAATGGGAAACTGGTTGCTGAAATACAAGAGAAACATGATCATAGAATATAGAGTTGAGTAAATGTATAGTGGAGTGGCCTTCTGTATTAATCTTAAAAAGAACGCTGGCGACGTTGTGTCAATGGTTTACAGTGAGGCTGCGCCTTTCAACCCAACATGTTCGATTTCAGCACAGCATTTTAGGGACTGGTATTATCTTCCCTCTTCAATCCCTAATCTCTTAGCCAGGCTGCAGTCTGTTTCCACCACTTGGGGGCAGAATAGGGTCACAGATCATGATGCAAGAACTAGTTATAAGTCACTGGCAGCTGTCATCTTCAGCCCCACTACAAGTAGTGAGAACTTATATGTGTGTCTAATAATTAGCATTTACTAAATTAATTCAATATTGTATCAATTGTATCAAATTGTTCAATCATATAAAACTATGTATGTCCTAACACTGAAAGCATATCATAGTCTTTAAAAACAGTTTATTTGGACTTCGTAAAATTTCTTGCATTCCTTACAAACAAAATTGTATAGTTTCACTTATTTTACAAACTATCATTAAAAGTTTATGGTGTTGCCATATCTCTAAGAAAAAAGATATCAAATAAAAATGTGTAAGACTTCATTGAATTACAAATATTCGTAAAGCATAGAAATGGTCATCGAAATAGGAGTTTATTTGTTTAAACCAGTACACCTCATAATAGACAAGGAGGTCACTAAGTAAGTACCTTTTTATCTATGAGCAGATATAGAATCACTAGAAACAACTAGACAAGTCAATAAAGGCATACCCTTAAATAAAATAGCTAAATTTATTAAGAAAATAAAAAATTTCACAACGGAAAAAATATATTATTTTAAACAAAGACACCACGAAAAGACAACAGGAATACTCATTCCCTAATTTTAGGGTCTCAAACATTATTATGTCGCATGGGTTCAAAAGAAATGCAATTTTGGTTTAAAAAAACCAAAAGAATTAATTTTAATTAAGAATAATACTTACCGTAGTTTTCTGATCATACTCGACAACACTTGCAGATTCTTTATCTAAATGAAGTAAAACATTGAAGACATTAAACAGTTGCATGCCAAAAGCAGGTTAATTTTATATAATAGTAAGTTGCTCATTGCAAGTGAAGATGGTGTCGGCGTCAGACATGTATATTCAGATGTGACTGAACAATCTTATCTGAGCAGGACAAACTAAAGCACATGGACGCACAGACATGGCCTGATTTCTCTATTCCCCAAGACGGTGTGCATTGCACTGTTTTTATTTGTGCCTGTCGCCTCAGTGCATCCGACTACAGCATGTATTTTTCATGTAAGAGTCTACTTCCTTGTGTAATTTGTAAGGGGTTGCTTCCCCGAGGTAACGTTCGGTGCTGTGATTGGGGAGTGAACCCAGCACCTTCGGATTGTGAGCCGTGTCACTTAACCACTAGCCCACACTGTCCCCTACTCTGAGTCTCAGTAATGGCTCTATTCTCAGTGATGTGAGCACCATGCATAATGATAGTGTGCCAGGCGGTTTGGAGCAAGCAGATCTGAGGAGGTTACAAAAATGGATAAATTGTTCAAAGAAACTCTCAGAGTATCGTATCTTTTGAAAAAAAGTGTTTGCCTGTCCTAAGCTCACAGCGCAACAGTTGCTTAGAGAATTGATCATCGGCATGCAAACAACATGTCTATTCCATCAGATCTGGGCTCTCTGAAGCAGCGTATTGATGCCTGAATCTCACACTACCAAGTTTGGCACTCTACACTGAGCAGCATACGTGAAAAAGGTTGAGTTTGATCATTTTTACGCACATAAATTAAATTCTTATGAATATTCTTAGAGATTTACTTAAACCTTTACCCCGCCCTCGTCCAACTATTTCTGATACATTCAGCCTACAAATCGGAAATTGGAAAGAAAAAAATGTTATGTACGAATAGCCATTTTTAATGCTGAATACGTTTCGTCCATCTACACAAGTTTTTTGCTCGTAAAAGTATTGTATGTTAGATTACAAATGGGTTTAAAACGATTTATCTTCTTATCACGTGGATTGGAGCCAGCCTACATTTTTTTAAAAAGACGAAGTAGGTTGTTGGGAAAGATCTTTATCGGGTAGATCTGTTTATTTTGATGTAATAACTACGTTTGAATTGGAAACAACAGTTGTGTCGATATAAACGCAGTATAGATATGTTTATATAGATATGTTTATGTCTCTACACACAAGAAAATCATATTTATTGACCAACAAACAGAAAAGTTAAAAGCTTTGAAAGTCAACCAACATAGCTTAAAATTAAGTTGCAAAAATTGTTGCTACAATTGTACAGCATCGTAAAGGTCAATCTGATATTCTCTATCAATGGAGAAATAATCGAACAAGTACAGAAGTTTACATATTTGGGGCAAACCATCACAGAAAATGCCCGCAATGAGACAGAAATTAAAATAAGAATTGCAGTGGCAAAAAAGGGCTTCAGGGAAAAACTGAAATTGTTAACCTCAAAGAATATCAGGTTAAAACTGTGGAAAAGAATAATATATGGCCAATTGCACTGTATGGGGCTGAAACATGGACTTAAGCGAAGAAGAATGAAAAAAGTTTGGAAGCGTTTGAAATGTGGTGCTACCGACAAAAAGAAGATCCAATGACAATGTACTCAATGATGGGGGTACACAAAGACAAATATTGTATATGATACAAAAACATTGCTTGAGTTGGCTGGGTCACAAAATGAGACATGGCAGTCTTCTACAGAAGATACTAGGCCAAGATTCAAGGGAAAAGAGGACTGGGGACGACCAAGACTGACCTTTACATCTCAGGCATGGAGGAACATTATAGTAGGAACTTATGCTACAATGAAGAGAACTGCAGAGGATATAGTCAAATGGAGACATACTCAGGCAAGCTTACAACCAGTCTCTGGACTGATTGACCAGATGATGATGATGATATAAGAAATTAGAAAACATTAACAACCTTTAAAGTAAATTAAAGATCAAAAAGTATAAATGACATACCTGGGCACATAAATCATTTTCCTGTGCCTTGTTGGATAAGCTTATATATTCAGATTGCAAATTCTAGAGGGAAGAAATTAAGAAAAATTATAATTATGTCTACATATACTGAAGATCATTTACTTTAGCAATCAACTATAGTCTGGTCACTTCAGTACTACATATACCTGTTACATGATACTGGGTTTCATTTAAACAATGTGCTCATTCATATGCTTAACATGGGGTCGGCGTGGGCTAGTGGTTAAGTGACACGGCCCACAACCAGAAGGTGCTTGGTTCGATCCCCATCACAGCACCGGCCGTTACCCCGGGGAAGCAAACCCTTAGAAAATGCAGGAGGAAGCAGACCCTTACATAAAATGCATGCTGAAGTCGGAAGCACTGGGCAGACAGGCGCAAAAAAAAAACCCACAGTGCAACGCACACCACCTTGGGGATAAGAGAAATAAGGCAAACGCACACAAACAATTTTTTAAAATATGCTTAACAAATTTATAACAATAAAACAAGGCATTCAAATTACACATATAACAAAGAAATGATCCGATATAAATTCCAGTGACCGTAACGTAGATATTTTACTTTTGTCCTGGTGTGGCCACAGAGCTATTAACTTTTGATCACAGGACTGCTGTAGATTCAATTTATTATTTCAACTTTTATCCTTCCACCTCACCTACTACAATTACATATTTTTACCTTTAGCTTCCATCGAAGATTGTTAATTTCATCCTTTTCTGTTTCAAACTTCCTTGGTCCATCTCGCTGATTCAGTAGGCCTCCTTTAAAACTGTGTATTAAAAATTAAAGGAGAAAATGTAGACCATAAATATGTATCAAATAGGACAGTCAAACAAATAACTAGAATATGTTAATACAAACAATACGAAACATCAATAAAAGATTAAACAAAAGATGATTTAAGAACCTAAAAACATGCGAAAATTATAATATTCTAATAGGAACACAATGAAATGGCTAGATAACTGCATTACGCTGCTAGAGTTTTTTGTCTAGAAAAGCAATGGTTTGAATTCAATTGTAGGTCAAGAATAATTCTTCTTCTTCGTTCTCAATCTCACGCTACCGAGCCCTGAAAAGGGCTTTGCAAGTAGCAGAATGCAGTCTAGAGAACAGAATGTGCTGTGTTATAGTATACAACTTGACTGTGATACTTACAACTTTCGGCCCAACACATCCTACTTTAGTGGGTATTTTTTAGTACTGGGTTGCCTTCCCTCTTAGATACTTTCTATTTAGCCAGTCTGCTCTGTTGCAGCCTGTTATCCAGGATCACTGCATGAGTTATCTAGGATCACCGCATGGAGGCGTAGAAGGTTCTTGGCAGCTTTGGTTCGCTAGCCCTGATGCTAACAGTCAACTATGGGTCGCTGACCGTTGCAGCTCATGTGCTGCTCAGTGTCTTGGTCCCACAAGAATAATTAATAATATGTGCTGATGTTGTGCAAGCACTTCTTGTTGTTCGGCATTGTGGAGTAGTTTATAGTAAGGCTGCGATATCTGCATTTTTCAACCCTTTCAAATTCTAGCCTTTTTTTTTTTTTAAGCACTGGGTTTGCCTTCCCGCTGTGATCCCTATTCCTTCCTTGATCAGACTACACTAGTGTAGCCTACTTCCAGGGCGGCAAGTGGTTCACACCTGTAACCAGCTATGCGAAACAGCAGAATCAAAATGTAATTTGCTGCTGCCCCGTACTCACTCATTATGTAAAATTAAAAACATACACATGAAATGCTTTTATTTTTTGTGCGTTCACTTACGCCTGTTTTTTTTTGGCTATCGTCTTATTTTTCTATTCCCCAAGACGGTGTGCATTGCACTATGTATTTATTTTGTGCCTGTCGGCCCGGTGTATTTGACTTCATCATGCATTTTATGTAAGTGTCTGCTACTTCCTGCATTTTCTAAGGGTTTGCTTCCCCAGGTAACAGCCTGTGATGTGATTGGGGAGCAAACCTTTGGGTTGTGAGCTGTCACTTAACCACTAGCCAAGACTATCCCCAAAAAGCTCCTTTAAAATCTAGATTAAGTTTGCAGACCCCCACAGGACTCATTGTAGATGACAGGTTGGTAACCCTTGCCTTCAGCATGGTCAAATGGTTTTTACAATGCTTGTCATCAAACAATGGCGACCCAGTATCACATTTGAGTCATTAAGTTGCATTTCAAAATGAAAGTGACTAATATTTCATTAATAATTAATAAAACTTCTGATTGGGTTAAACTGAATTATTTTCTGATGTCTTTAATAACAGAAATAACGTTATTGTAAACAAATTAATTTGTTAATGTTTATAAAAGAACACATGTCCTCACCTATTGTTGCTGATGGCATCCCCTTCTGGTCCTTGACCTCTTCCCTTCAATCCTCTCTGTTCTAGTCCTGGCTTCTTAAAGGCATAGTTGTTTTCAAGCATCTTCTCATTGAGGCATACACCACCAATGTATATCTCAGCAAAGAACCCAGTATGATCAGATAAGCGAGCAGTAGTGTAAGCATCAACTTCCTCCCCTTCAACCAAGTCCTTCACAAATTTGATCGCCTGATAATGATGGTAAATGCAATATGGTAACTGTCCACCTATAAACAACTAAACAACTAATTTTCTGATCCATTTCAGAAATATTGTTTATTTAATCTTGCCACACAGTTGTAGTTTTATCGTTTTTTTTAAAATATATATGCATATATTTATAGTAAGATCAAGTACCACATAGTGTTTTTAGCCTTCTTTTGTATGCTTTGACAAGAATGTGAGGTCACCATTGCAGCTGACATTCATTATCATGTATGTCTCGCGCATGTTGATCTATATACGATTTCCCAGGTCATCATCCAAATTATCCTTCAGCGTGGTTGGAGAGTGCCCTGTTGTGACTGTTTCTCTCATGTAGTAGATAGGCATGGAGAACATGTTCTGTTTCAAGATGATTTGATATCTAATTGTTACTGTTTTGAATGGCTCATGAGGATATTTCTGCAATTGAATATTAATATTTCATTATTACTTTGTAAGTAGCAGGATGTAATCCGGACAACTGAATGCGCTGTCAAAGTTTACAGCTTGACTGCAATATTTGTACCTTTCATTCCGACATATCCTACTTCAGCATAAGATTTTTGGGTGCTGATTAGCCGTCTCTCTTCGATCCCTACTCCTTAACCAGTCTGCTCTGTTAGAGCCTGTTATCCAGGATCACCACATAGAGGCAGAGAAGGGTCTTACCAGCTCTGGGTAGCTGGCCCTGGCACTAGCAGTCACTGACATCTACAGCTCATGCACTGCTCAACATCTTGATCCCATTCACGCTAACATATATGATTCAATCATACATGTATCACAAAATAGTTTTTGAGCAAGCGTAAAGCATGTCAAAATACAATTAATTAAAATTATATCTAAACACATACTGTACTGTAATTATTTAACTATTAGCAAACCTTCATTGCTTCAAAGGACGAACAAAAATGGTAAGTTTTATGGACTAAGTAGCTGCAAAGCGACGGAAGTTCTAATCATACCAGAAAACCGTAGAAATTGTTTGAATATACTGTTAGTTTTTTTGTAGCGAGTTTTACTTCAGTCTTTTCCGGTTTAAAAACAATGTTGATTTTCAATTTTGTTTTAGTCTTTTGAAAATGATTTTTTGTTTTTTCACTTGGATTTGAAGATTCACACATTATTGAGAATGGTGAGGTTTTTTGCAACAGATTTTTCTGAGTTGGATTTGTTTAGTTAGTTTATGTAGATACAATAATTACATTTACAGTCGAAAGTGACAGATATAGCCATTTGTAAACATTGATAATCTGTTTTCTGCAGGGGATTTTTTTCAAATAAGGGGCTCCGAAAGCAGGCGAGTTTAATGTTTGTGATATTTTTCAACACTATCGCCATCTTCTTGTATTTCAGAAACTAACACACACCCACAAGTACTTTATTGATTTATGTCTTCACACACAACTAATAAAAAGGTTAAAGGCTCTCAAAGTCAATGATCATAGCAAAACATGACGTACTAAAAATAATGTGACTGCAGAGGAAATTGTGTCAATTTTGTATGTGGTTTGGTGAAGGTTAAACACAGATGCCTTCCTTTACTTTAAATGAAAACTTACACTTGGGTCTTGGTTGTTGTTACACCAGAGGGAATGCAGCACATACTTCATTGCACATGGTGGTAAAATTGTCAATGACTTTGGTAATTCTACCAGATTGGAAGGATTCACTTCTTCTGTGTTACCAAAGTCAATGTATTGCACTTTGACCTGCAAACAATTAAATATTGCATTATAATTTACTTTCACTTCAGAAATATCATTTTTATGGTTTATTTGTAAATGTTGACTTACTAATTGTGCTGGGATCATGACAACTATATGTAGTCATAGTGTCTTTTCTTCACCTGGGAGCATTGCAATCCTCTATTTTGTATATACTTATCTTGATATCGGTTTAACAGCTTGCTCTTTCCGAATATCAACTGCCAAGGGTTCTTCCATGTGTGCAGCATGTACACTGGACCTTCAAATATATTGTCAATTTCCGAAAAGACTATACACCGACTGCACCTCCCTTTAGACCAGAGTATGCTTGAGACCTGCAGGATTTGAACACCCACCGCTTCATGCTTTCGTTCAGTCCTTGCCTCTTAGCTATAACAACCACTACAGCCCGATAAAGTCCTAGCACTTAAGTAAAATATAAATTTCCATAAGACAGAGGTTAGATATTACAACAATTAAGCCGAAGATTTGGAAGAGAAAGTGCAGATGGACAGAACTTTCAGAAAGAAACCCAATATTACCTTATAGATGTAAAGCCAGAGAACAAGTGATGAATAACAGTGAAAGAGGAAGCAGTGACTGGAGTTCAATGAACAAAAAACAAAATAAAGCAGAGAGCTACATTGCAGCCCCATGTTCCAATGGGAACTAGTAGGAATATGACCTGAGATTTTACTATTCTCTAACACCCTTTCCTTCGTATCATTTAGGTTAATACGATGCTGCTGTATTGATTACATCTAATGAAATATGAAAGCATTCGTGCATGCAGGTGACTAAATTTAATTTATATTCAGATTAAATACATGTCAACCACTCTTCTCTTCTTGTTTGGATCATGAGACCCCTTACCGAAGAGGAAAGAACAGAACTACTGCACTCTACTATCAATCACAACCTTTCAGCTCCACGTGAAGTACAGGTTTTCCAACATATACTGTTCTAAGCCTTCCGTTTCCATTTTGAATATCTCAAGCTCTCTTCTCCAAGTGTGTTTTGCTCTGTCTCTGTCTCTATCTCTCTAGTCCGGAAGATTCCGGAACAAATACTGCCTCGTAAATGCTATCTGCTGGCTTCTTTAATATGTATCATAGCCAACTTTTGCATCTTCTCACCTCCGCCACCACCTGTGCAACCTTCCTCTGCTCGTACATTCTATAAACGTTTCACAAGCTCAAATTATTCCTAAGCCATCCTCAGGTATTTGACCCCATCCAGGTATCATGGGCAATGCTAGTCAGTTAAAGTAACTCTAAAAAGCAGCCCATACACACACAAGCCTCCTCTACAAATTTCCATAAATGATTTGATACAAGTTTCAGCAAGGAGATCAATGCTAGTGATAGCTGGATGCTCCTACTGGAGTAAAAATTATGATGGTGGGTTGCTTGTCTGGGGGTTAAAAATGATACAGCTTAAAACACATGTAACCTACCCTCTCGGAATTGAAAGTGTAGCGAACAATACATCTATACCAACAGTCATCTTCAGAGTATTTAGCACCGTATACCTGCATGAATATAAAAACACAATACAGTTGGGGTGAAATGCAACTAGACTTCCTATATTTCTTTCAAACCAGAATTTTACTTATAGTGTGAAATATATTTATTCTACACACATTTGAATCTGTTTATTATCTAATATAACAAAAATGTGTGTATAATGAAGAGACAAGCATATCATTTAACAAAAACTCCACATACTGGAGGCAAGTTTAAGCCTGATTTAATTTACTTAAAAAATTGGTAAAAAGTAACAAGACACATGCAAATAAACCTCTATAGCAGTGCTCTTCGACCCTTTTATAATTTGTGGCCACTTTTATAACTTTCGTGAGGGTAATTTTCCTTACCGTCCCCTAAAATCTAAATAGAAGAAAATTCTGCGATCGCATCCATGTAATTATTCTGCTACCGCCCACATGAAAATTAAAATCACACACTAGTGGGAGGTAGCGTCAAGGTTAAAGAACACTGCTGTAAAGCAAATTAAAGATAAGATGATAATAGAATGTCCTAGAACTAAGATTAATGGATAATTCTTTTTGTCAGTCTCATTTGTTATAACTTAACGTCTTTATACTGGTTTAGAAGACTCTGTAGAGTCTGCATACAACCAGTTTCATTTATATTACCTTGCCCTAAAAGCTATGCGTATCCAATTTATTCTTAAATGCATTAATTGTCTCTGCCTCCACTACCTCTCGTGTTATGCATTCTAAGAATTAACCATTCTGACTGAAAAAATATTTCCTAATATCTAATCTGGATCTTTTATGACCTTGAAGGACATGACAAATATGTGCAAGTAAAATCAGCCAATTGCCCACATTTTGAAGGCAGGGCACTAAAAGTCGGCTTCATTTTAGATTATGTCATAACCTACATTATGGTCTCAGACGAGTAGTCAAAAATACATTTTGAGCAGAAAGCTGTACACATGGCGAATGTCAACATTCAATTTCTTCATCCGTCTGTTAGATATGTCATTACATAACTGATGACCAAAAAGTACAAATACACTTGTGAAAGGGAAGCTAATAGTAAACAATATATATGGAAATGAAAGTGAAGACAGGATGGTACACATCTTCAAGAACAAATGCACCAGTACAACCAAACATGTCTTGATTTAAATCAAAAGAGACAATATGAATGAGGATGATTATGAAAAACATGTAGACAATATAAAAATTTTTGTCAAATCAATCAGTCTATTGGGTGAAACAAAAAAATATCTCTCAGAACAGAAAAACAAACATTAACAGCAGTACACAGAGAGCAAATAGTAAGTCGTGATGAAATACTATTGAAGTACAACATGTTGAAAGCAATGATTCTCTTTACTTACTTTATCATTTTCTGGCTTTCCTGTGACTCTTGGAGCTTCAGGACAAGTGATTGCTAACTGTTCTACTATGTTTGACAGCTCATTTATATTCTCCATGCTCATTTTTTGGCCCCACAATAAAATAGGTGTCTCCACACAGGATACCAAGAGTTTCTGCGCAGGGAGAACAACAAAGTATTACAATCTATATCATATGTTATGCATGTTAGCCTATTCAGGAAAACCTCATGAACTACAGCTTGTGGCCAATAAAAAGTAGATATGAATAGCTTGTATGACATTAAAAGCTGTATAAAATTATCTCATAGCTTCTATTAGAAGCATAAAATTCTTTCCATCAAATGGAGTCTATGAGTCTGACAAGAGTGTTGTATAATTTTGAAGTTGTACATTTACTTCAAAATTTGGAGAGAGGATGCTGGGGCACATGCTGCCACCTCCCCCAGCTATAGCTGATGAGAGAGTTAAGATGCTCACATCTCAAAACACGAAAGCGAGAAATTGTGTTTGAAACTAGCATATTTTATGTGAGGTAACATCAGGTGCCTAGTGCTATCTGAGATAGACAATACACTCAAGAGGTCCAGTGTACACATAAAAAAACAATCCCGGTCCACAAAACGTGGTGCTGAAATCAGATGTGTCAGGCCATAAGGTACAGATTTCGCAGTGCCGCTGTAATTTCGTCATGGCATCCTTTTCAGGATTAATGTCAAAGATTCAATTAAAACAAATATCATATCTGGTTAGATCCTTCTACACCTCCACGTGGTGATCCTGGATAACAGGCTGCAACAGAGCAGACTGGCTATGGAGAAGTGATCAAAGAGGAAATGCTGACCCGGGACTAAAAAAATGCTTGCTGAGGTTGGATGTGTTGGACCGAAAGGCGCAAATATCGCAGTCAAACTGTAAACTACGACAGAACGCTTTCCATTCTCTGAAGGACTACATTCTGCTACTTCCTATTCAGCAGTCCTTTTCAGGGTTTGGTAGCGGGAGAATGAAGCCAAGCCATAATAGGTGACTAAGGAGAGGTGGGTATGGAATGATGACTACACCATCCTACAGAAACTATAAACCACAGGAAAGAGAAAAGAAGATCTGTACATCCTGTAGGTGACAGGGAGAGAATAATGGGACAAAGGTGAATTATTATTGACTTTTGGTGATCTTTGAAAAGGTTGAGAAGCACCAACATTACAACACTACGTTGCCACTTTACAAACAAACTTCGTAGCACTTGAGATATATATATATTGCAAACAAGCTATTATTTTGTTATCAAGCTATCAGATTTTATGTAATCTCATAGCAAATGCGACATAGATCTATAAATTTTTACCTCTGTTTCTCTTCTGTTATGCATTCCTCCAAAGCTGGATTCAAATACTGGGACTGAAAAATAAAATGCATTATATCACACAGCTTTCTAACATTTATGTTTATCTTTCAAAATGAGAAACTGAGACACTAGTCCAATCAGGCACAACATACTGACCAAGACCACATCCCTTTTCCATGTAGCGTTCCCTGGAAATAGGCTGTTTTCAAGGCAGACAGTCTGACGAGATGTTGATCAATGTGATCCCCGCAGTAGTAAGCACCACGCAGATGAAGACAAGCATAGCACAACCACCTGTAGGACCACAGTCCACCTTCATCAGCATGCTCGGGATGTGAGGAAAACTGTTACAACCCGCCACTTAACGTCCTTTTCAGGACGCACAAAAAGAGTAAACTTACTCATTGCAGGCATTAAACAACAACAATCTTTCAAAATATCTCTTTGTTGGGCCTGGTATTGTCATGAAACTAGTCAATTCAGCTTCGACATGGATCGCTCATTTTTATTTTATGTTTTACTGGCATATGTTATAATTCCTTAAAAATGAGTCATAAAATGTTATGTGCATTCAGTTTTATTGTTTAGAGTAGAAACCTGGACCCTGACAAAGAAAATGGAGAAGCGTATTGAAGCCTTTGGAATGTGGGTATCCAAAAGACTTGGACAAGTTTCTTGGAAAGATTTGAAATTCAATAATCAAGTTCTGGAACAACTCCAGGTGGAACAGATACTTATAAATTAAATAAAAATCAGAAAAATAAAATATTTTGGTCATGTCAAGCGCCATGACAGTCTGCTAAAGGTTATTTTGGAGGGCAGAGTTGAAGGCAAGAGAGCCAAAGAAGTACAGATGGGCAGACATCAGGATGTGGCCATGACACAGTTTGACAGCGTGTTCCAGCCTGGCGCAAGACAGAGACAGATGGAGATCCATTAGCTTTTAGGGCAAGATGATGTAAATTAAACTGGTTGTATACAGACTCTGAAGAGTCTTCTATACCAGTATAAAGACAGTAAGTTTAGTTAAGGTATTACTGTCAACCTCCGTTGCAAAGATGGAACTTGATATAATTCCGGAAAAATGAATTTCAACAACATAACTATTTCACCATCTTTCCATTTCCAACCACATTGAACACAGGTCTACAGCTGATACTCACTATTAATGCACATTTTGGGTCATCCACTTCAGTTCAATACATGAAACTGAACTGATTGGCATACCTCATCTACTGATTTTCTTAGTCTTATTTGGTATCCTAACAATAGGGAAATACATAACTCTATTTGGTTGAGATTATATTTCTTAATGGAAAGAAAGATGTGTCACAAGATAACTGGCAGAAAGCTACAACCATACCAATTTGGAAGAAAAAGGGCAACAAAAGAAATTGTTACACGTGCAGAGGCATATACTACTTAGTCATACCAGTAAAATGTATTTAAAAATAGAGAACAAGACAGATTGTTGAATCTCAGCTTTCGAAAGCTCAAATGGGATTTCACAGGGACATGGAGTGCACAGACGCTGTATTTGCCTTAAGACAATTAAGCAAAAGGTCAATAGAATATAATTAAAACCTTTAAAACATTGCTTTCAGTGATCAAGAAAAAGTGTTTGATAAGGTAGCAAGAACAAAAATTAGGATGATACTGGAAGATTATGGTGTACACGGTCAGCTACTTGATAATGCAAGAGCACTGTATTGTACAAGTATAAACGGCAGTAAGAACGACTGTGTTACAAATGTTTTTGAATTCACCGCAGGTGTAAACTTTCCCTTCTACTGCTCAATATCTACATGGACAAAATCACAGCAAACAGAACCTAATTCAATACATGAAGCGCTCTTTGCAGATGTGTTGTACAATGATGAAAATAAATTACAATACCACATGAATGAACTTGTGACAATCTGTGTCAAACACAATATGTGAATTAATGAGACTAAGATAGAAACTGAGGATCAGAATAACACCTGGTCCATGCATCGTATGAGTATATGATATTGCTCTTCAACAAGCCCATCAGTTCAAGTATTTGAGCAGCATTTTTTCGGCAGACGATAAATAGGGAAATCGAGACTAGGTCTCAGAAAGCCTCTGTTGTTACATATTAGCTATCAGCACTGCTTAGGCACTTGAGCATTAGTTTGGCAACAAAGCAACAGTTAATAAACAGCGTATTTATGTTGACTCTGTGCTCCCAGTGCCAAACAAGGCGCATAAATTTTGATGTGCAAAATATTTGAGGAAGGCCATCAGTGTTACCAGAAAAAACAAACTGCGAAATGAAGCAATTCGAAGAATCGCTGCCAATACTTCTTTTGCAGAATACATTTCCAGGCAAAAAATATGCTGATTCAGTCATCTCATGAGAATGTAATCTCATTAACGTCCACTGATAGCTTAGAACGCTGGTAGATTTGACTACAAGACAAGAGGGTGGTTGTGAGGCAGGTGGATAGATGACAGAGTGATTGTGAAATTACATGGGCACACAATGACCGATGCAGCACACTTGGCGTAAGCTCCCCCATGATACTCAATGGCATAAGTGGAAAGAAAACAAAGAAAGAAACCAACATTAAGTTTCTTCAAACAAAACAGAAATAAATTAAGAGCTGATCCACTCTTGGATATGAATTATGTGATGCACCAAAAAATGTGTTTAAAAAGGAAAAAAAATATTCCGTACCCGTTGACTCACCAATGTCTGGATTCCTCTGCTTTACAGACATAGGTAGCTTCCCTTCTTCTTTCTCTTGGATCCCATCTGGGTCACTATCTTTTCTCAACAATGCATCACCTCTGTGTAACAAATATCAAAATGAATTGGCAAACTATAAATACCTTAAAGTATTCCATTAGCAGCAATATATATAAACATGTACAAAAATACCGGCAACATAAATTCCACCACTACATTAATATAGCTTTGCGAAACCATTCTCACTAGTACAAAAGTATCAAGATTGCTGAGCAGTGCATGAGCTGTAGCGGTCAGCAACCCGAAGCTGCCAAGACCCTTCCTCAACTCCACATGATCATCCTGGATAGGCTGCAACAGGGCAGACTGGCTAATAAAAAGGATCGAAGAGGAAAGGCTTCAGCAAGTGTTTAAAGATACAGCTGTACATAGACAACAAAAAGTATACAAAAAAAGTACATTGTCTTGGTAACAATATGAGACATGGATACCTACTTTTGAATATACTGGATGGCAAGAATCAAGGGAAAAAGAAGAAGAGAATGTCCAAAAAACAGGTACATCACACATGTATGAAAGAATATCAGGGTGCAGATTAACTCTATGCTAAAGAGATCTGCCAAGAACAGAGGTATGGCATGATCAGACTTCAATACCAGTCTTCCGACTGACTAATCTAATGATGATGAGAACAGTTTGTAACATTATGAATTTATATCACCAGTCTAACAACATATTTATGACGAAGCTGTCTTGCGAGTTTACATGATTTTGTAGCAAGGTTTGGGGCACTTAATCACAATGTTTTGGGCCAGATGTTAAACTTGCAAAGAGGCTCCTCTGATAGGCGCACTGTGTGATTATTAAAATCAAGACTCTTTTTATATCACAGAATTCTCACAACATATGCGTGTTGAAGGGGTTATTTATTGCTATATATGTTGATTGATAACACCATTTTGGAAGAGCTTATAAAGGCCAACCTGATGGAGAGGTGCTATTACCAGTCCCAGCACCAACCATAGGGTAAACAGGTATCATGCGTATGTGTCAGTGCAACTATCACAAATCCTCTGCTAAAATGATCTTGCCTAAGACTCCCATCATATTTTACGATACATATATGTTGTTGTTTCAAATGCCCACGATGAGTAGATTTACTTAGCTTTGTACACCAGGAAAAATAACTTCGTAGACACGCCACAGAACTGCCTGAAATTGTTATTCCTTTAACAACTATGCCAGAACAAACACCTTGGAGAGAGCAGCATAGACTATCAGTATGAGTCCAAACAACCTTTGAGGGAATACTGGGCAAGGAGGAAAAGAACGGTGTAACGTAAGACAATTGCTCTCAGTTTCTTTGATGAAGAATATCCACAGGATTTATGGGTCCGAGTATACACAGATGGGTCAGCACAGAATGCAGTAAAGAATGGAGGAGCAGGAGTGTATATAGAATACCCAAATAACACTTTGGAAACAGTTGCAGCACCAACAGGAAAATTCTGCCATAATTATGATGCAGGGATACAAGCAATGAAATTCACGACAGAAAAATTGCTAAACACCAAACCTTTGCCTGTATCCTGTGGTATTTCTGACAGATCCAAAATCAGTACTCCAAGAACTATCATCCGGGAAGCTGTCAGATCTACAAGTTTTATTGTCAACATTGAGCAACCAGCACAGAATCACAGTGCAGTGAATACCATCTCACTGCGGAATACCGGGAAATGAGAGAGCTGACACACTGGCGAGGGAACGTGCCGCAGACGAGCAACCAGATGTACCAGTTGCATACCATCAAAAGAAAAAGATGATTAAATCAATGAGAGAGCTTCCAACACAAATACAAGATGACTATTATAATATAAGTAGACAAGAGCAGATTGTCATACTGCGCCTCAGAACGGGACACAACAGACTCCACAGCTACATGTATACAAAATGTAGGATTGGCAGCGAGTATGTGTACATGTGAACAGGCACCCCAGATTGTGGAACATATACTTCAGGACTGTCCAGAGTATGAGATACTGAGGCGGACATACTGGCCAAGAGAAAAAACACTGGAAGGAAAACTATATGGATCTATGTGTGAACTGCAGAAGACAGGTTCATTCAAGAGACAACTTTGCAGATGTAGACATACTCCGAGTGACCGAAAGAAGAAGAAATAGATTTACTATTTTGTCTGCCCTGAAAAGGACATTAAGTGGTGAGTTGCAGTAGCTTTCTCCACATCCTGAGCTGGCTGATGATTGTGGACCGGAGTCCTCCAGGCAGTTGTGCTATGCTTGGCTTCATCTGCGTGTCATTCACTACTACTGGGATCATGTCGATCCCTCAACCCGTTAGCCAGTTTGCCATGAAAACAGCCTGTTTTCCAGGGAGGGCTACTAGGAAGCCAAGGTGAGGGTCTTGGCAAGTATATTTTTCCTCATCCTGACCAGGCTTTAGTCTTCCTCCCCACGATACATTTATAATTCTAGATCTATCCACATTGCTCAAAACAGTATATTCAGACAATGACCATAAATACCTTTTAACAGCCTTTTTCACAAGGATGGGCTTCCCTCCTTCAAATATCATCCCATTCGTCTCCTCAATGGCTTTTAATCCATCTTCTTCACAATAGAATTTCACAAGCCTGGGGTGAAAGGAATGCAATAAAAATTATCACGTCTTTCTGTGTTGTAAAGTAAACTATATAACAATTATGGGCATAGTTTTAGCAAAAGAATAAGAGAACTAAAAATGACGAGGGTCAATCAGCTGCGAATGTTTACCATTTTTGAAAATGCAGATTATAAAAAGATTTTAATTTTGTAATGATAAAACATGGAACCTTTAGCTGACTGCTAGCGCCAGGGACGGTGAACCAGAGATGACAAGACCCTTCTAAACCTAGTGATCTTGGATAACAGGCTGCAACAGAGCTGCTGAAGTCAGATGTGTTAAGCCGAAAGGTGTAAATTTCCCAGTCAAGCTGTAAACTACAACACTATGCATCCCATTCTCCTGACAACATCCTGCTACTTGCAAAACCCTTTTCAGAGCTTTGTAGTAGGAGATTGAGAATGAATGAAGAAGATTAAGTATGTTAATCTGCCAATTAACTATTTCTTGGTGCCAACAAGTTACTGTTTAGGATATGCATAAAAATGTTACATGAAGAGACATCCCATATAAATGTAATAAGCCATGATAGTATCTATCTAATTATTTCTCAAACGTGAACCTGTCTGTATTTCCAGCCTTTGTGAGTGATATTTGATTGGTTAATCGAATTACGAGATGTCATCAAAAGTGGATGAAAATGGCACGTGGCACTTGATGAGATAATTATGAAATAATTATGTCTGAAAAAACCAGACACTGCTCTGAATATGAAACAAGCAGGGAAGAATTGAGATGGGGAAAAGAGATGGGTGGATTAGCTGAAAGAGTGCAATATGAATATGAGGCCAGGGATGGGTGAGGGAAGGGAAAGAACCTTTAATTGTTAAATTGTTGTTTCTTTCATATTGTGCAGTTTGATATGCAGATATTCTGAATGTGTCTGCTAGTATAGTTTATAAAAGCCAAGACACGACATTTTAGTAAACAAGTAAAAGATGACCATTTTCATGTTCAGGTTCCCAAAATAAGTAAAAGTTTGCTAAGTTTCATCAAGAAAGCACAAAATGAGTACAAATTAGTTATACAGTATCATTAATGGGTTTGACTAAGTATACATGCTATATAATTTGACTGTGCAAAAGTCGTAATTGCAATCACATACAGCTTCACACTTTGTTAAACATACCCATATTTATTTCCATCAGATGTGCTGTTTATCCATATATTGTGCACTTCTCCATATTTCGAAAACAATTTACCAATCTTTCTCTGAAAGACAAATATATTTTTAAAAAGACATTCTTCAATACAGGTCACATATTAAAAGTATTGTTTATTTTAAACATATGTATAAGTTAGCTTCACTGAAAATAACAAATGCATTTTAATAGTTTATTATCAGCTGGCCGATCTGTTTTCTGACTTCGAGGACAGGCGTTCAAAATCTTTATATGGCAAACTTTCTTCTATCAAAAGTTAAAATAAAAACCTAGCCTGCACATGGTATGATGACTGCAGGGACAAGCTACCTTTATTCCTCAGTACTATAAATCCTCCTGGTGGACTTGAGCGACAGGGAAAAATAACAATTTTTTTTAATAATTAACCCTTTGAACATGCGACATCTATATTTCGGTGTGTGTGTAAATACCCCATTCCCTGCTGCACCAATTTTGTGTGTGTGATAGGTGGACCATTATGTTAATGTATATTTTGGCTAGACTGCAATATCGTGACGTCTAAACAGTGCTCACATTTCTAGAAATGAAAAAATATGGCAGAGCATGCATCAAATCATGTTTCGTGACAATTTTCAATGATTTTTGTCATGTATATACATTTCAAAATTCAGGAAATCGCCATTCTAAACAAGCTGTTGAAAGTATTCTCAAGGATTTGAGGGCTAATGAACTGAAAATTTATATGGTGATTACTCTGAAAAATTACGATTATTTCTTGTTCAGTGTCCGTTGTTAAAAGGATGTGGTGACATTGTGTCGTAGTTTATAGCGAGGATGTAATATATGCGCCTTTCAGTCCAATAAATCTGATTTCAGCTGGCTTTTTTTGGGTACAAAATATGTGGATATTCCACATTCTAAGTATATTCCCCAATCTATTGGCATATAACAAATATTGGAAATAATCAGGTCAGACAATTTGAAATAGTATCATGAAATTAGAGCACATAGTTTAGCTATAATAAATGGCTTTCTTCACATGTCTACAGTGTACGTATTTTCTTAGGAGCAGCACAGGGGAATAGGGATTTTATGGACTGGGTGGTCAAGGTTCAAAGGGTTAATACAGTGGGGGGGGGGGGGGGGGGCGTGTAAAAAAACTGGGCGGTATCTGGCCATTTTAATCTGTTCTTAATGAGCACTTCACAGATTCAAAGGCAAATATGGGGACGGCGTGGCCTAGTGATTAAGTGGCACGGCTCACAATCCGAAGGTGCTGGGTTCGATCCCCACCACAGTACCGGCCGTTACCCCGGGGAAGCAAACTCTTAGAAAATGCAGGACGAAGCAGACCCTTACATAAAATGCATGCTGAAGTCGGATGCACTGGGCCGACAGGCGCAAAATAAAAACCCCCGTGCAACGCACACCGCCTTGGGGATTAGAGAAATAAGGCAAACACACAAAAAAATTTTTTTTTAATAAACAGCAGATATCTGGTCAATTTGTTGCCCACTGAAGTATTTCTACTGTACTGTGCATCTTTCCTGTGTGCAGCAGTCATTTTGTCATTGTTGCACTTCTACGAAATGTCTGCCCCCTTCTCAAACCATCTTCTGAACATCCTGTATTTCCTATCACTTCTATTTTGAGATACCATGCTCAGACTAGTTCTGCTGTACATGATAATAAGGTATTAAAAATCAAGTGATCCTGTTTGAACTATCTATCTTCAGTCCACTTATGTCTTTGGAAGGCGTGACCTCCTTTGTTTCATATTTTTTGGCAGGTGAAAATCCCCTGGTGACTTGCTAGGTCAATCCCAGTATCTGTTAGTCCCTGGAATATACGATCACCTATTTTTGGGACTGGTGTTAGTTTGAACCGGTGACTTCCAGCACCCAAGGTGAACACCTTACCTCAAGACCACTGGGTTTTATTATTTCTCAATAAAGGCTACTCTTCCTAAAGGATTGACCTCTTTTTCATTATTATGTGTTTTTGTTTTAATAGATGCTTTTCTTAAGGCAGTTAATTTTCAAAAATTCTTTTGGAACCCCTAACTGATCTACTCCGTAGAACCGATATTTTGGCTTTCAAACTTTCTTACAATGCCATAATCTACATGATACAGCTGATATATTGGCTTAACAGTTGGCATTCTTAAATTTAGATCTACATATTGGTAGGAAGTACTAGAAGCGGGATGCCTAAGAAAGGTTCAGCATGGGGCTGACTACCCTATCTGTTAACTTCTAAGTATAAACTACAAGAAAAGAAAATATATTGGTAGAAGATGGTTGATGTGAATGAATGCCCACATCTAAGTTTACTATTTTGTGCGCCATGAAAAGGGCTTTAAGTGGCGGGTTGCAGTAGCTTTCTTCAAACCCCGAGCATGCTGATGAACGTGGACCGTGTGCTCCAGGCGGTTGTGCGAAGCTTGGCTTTAACTGTGTCTCGCTCACTAGTCTAGACTATAGGGATAGCGCCTCGTCGATTCTCTTCCACCCAGACAGGCTGCAAAGAACGACCCAGGAGGAATACGAGGAAGTCTCGAGGTATGTTTTGCCTGACCCAGATTAACATGTCTGATCAGTGAGTAAACTTACTATGTTTTGCCTGACACATCGTTATGAACTTATATGTGAATGTCTCCTCCCACTGGTAGAACTAGGCGAAAAGCTTGAAGACGATCAAGTAAACTATTATTAGAAGATCTAACTAGATCTATATCAAGTAGCCTAGTAGGACTTTAAATACTTTAATACTTCTTCTTCTTCGTACGCTGTCAAACGTCAACCTGTATTTGTTCAAAAAAAGCAGCAGTCATCCTGAGGCTGTTGACACTGCCATAGAGCTTGTCTAGTGTTGCCACTGGTGATGGCCACATGTGCTTTCTCTGGTCCTCGTATATCGGGCAGTTTTGCAGCAGATGTTCAGCGGTCATTTTCCCGGTACCATACAAGTGCATTCGTCAGTGCCACCTATCTTCAGTTTATTGAATAGGTGGTACCTCAGTCTGTTGTGGCCTGTGTGGAGTCTGAAGACCATGACATGCTCTCTTCTGTTCAACTGGTAATAGGCATCGTTTTTTGTGTAGCCAGTATGTTCTGTTTCCCATTTGGCCATGTATCTGGCCCTAATGAACCTTTTGGACTCTTCGTAGGTCACACTAGAATCTGGTTGTGGTAGTCTTGCACCTTCTTTTGCCAGTCTGTCTGCCTCCTCGTTGCCTTGGATGTTACAGTGGGATGGAACCCACTGTACCACTACTCTTTTTGGTGCGGACTGCTGGCATAGTTGACAGAGTACTGCTCTTAAATCATTAAGTTCAGAAATACTTTAATACAAATACATTCAATCTAAAATGTCATTTTACAATGGGACCAAAAGACTTTAATCAATTCCATTTCACAAATAATAAGTAGACCTATAATCTATAGATTAGTTTTTCTATACCACACCTAAATACATGTACATTGTAGGTCCTAGTGGCAGTTTTTCATTGCAAGAATAAATGCGTTCAGGTGTTTGGAGTAAATGAGGACAGAATAGGAATCTGCACCATATCGCGCATATCTGCATTGGACTGACAATCTCATCAAGTAAACTAAATAAAGTGCTTCAAAAAAAAAGGAAAAAGTCACCAAAACAAGGCCAAATACAGTTCTCACAGGAGCGAAGAAACAAAGGATTGTGTGTACCTAATAATATCATTATAATTAATACTTATTTCCACGTATTAATTTTTAAAAAATTTTATTTGCTTCACGGGTCTTCTTCTTCTTGTTACGCTGTCAGACGTTCGACCTTTATTTTTTCTAAAAATGCAGTGGTCATCATGAGGCTGTCGACACTGCCATAGAGCTTGTCTAGTGTTGCCACTGCTCTCTCTGATCCTCATATGTCGGGCAGTTTTGCAGCAAATGCTCAGCTGTCATTTTCCCGGTACCACACGAGCATTCGTCAGTGCCACCTATCTTCAATTTGTTGAATAGGTGGTACCTCAGTCTATTGTGGCCAGTGCGAAGTCTGAAGACCTCGACCTGCTCTCTTCTGTTCAACTGGTAATAGGCATCGTTTTTTGTGTAGCCAGTATGTTCTGTTTCCCATTTGGTCATGTATCTAGCTCTAATAAGCCGTTTTGACTCTTCGTATGTCATACTAGTATATGGTTGTGGTAGTCTTGCACCTTCTTTTGCCAGTCTGTCTGCCTCCTCGTTGCCTTGGATGTTGCAGTGGGATGGAACCCACTGTACCACTACCCTTTTTGGTGCGGACTGCTGGCATAGTTGACAGAGTACTGCTCTTAAATCATTAAGTTCAGTATTTTTCTGGCTTTTTAGTGCTGTGACTACGGCCAGGGCATCTGTGAGCAGGACTATATGGCTTTCATTCCTTTTACCTGTAACCATTTCTTCTACTGCAGCCCTCAGTGCCTCTGCCTCCGCTCTGAAATTGCTGTGTATTTTCCAGTTGCCACTGACAATGTTATTTTTCTGCCATTTGATAGGCTCAGGAATGCCCCTGCCCCTCCGTTCTGTGTTGTGTTTGTTACAGAACCGTCAGTGTATGCATGGGTCCAGTCCATGCTTGGGTAGTTTTTCGTTATGTACCTCAGGGTATGTATCTGGCAAGGATGGCGCCATGGCTGGCTGCGGGTCTTCATTTCTCTACTGTTTTGGTTCATTACGTATGCCGCCAGACCACAGATTTGCCTGGAATTCACACTAGTCGACGACTTACACTTGTGTTCACGGAAATGTGGTGTTTTCCGTCTGAACTTGTTCTTTCGGTCTTTTTTTGTGATTTCTTCCATCCGTTTATCCTGGTCTGGACGCCGGCTGAATGGCGCTGCGCTTATGCCTGTGTCGTATTTCACGAGTTAGTTCTGCCGGTTCACCTACACGAATTTGGCGTGTGGGAATTTTGGATGCTGCTGTGATGAGCTGAGTGCAGCTGGAGAAGGATACCGGACTCACTCGCACGCTGAGAGCTGTCCATGCGACCTCTTGTGGTTATCGAGGGGGCACGACAGGCTGCGTTGGGTGCCTTCCCGCCTTTCTGCCCTGCGGGTTGCATTTTTGCGGAGAGGCTTCGGTGGTGGCCCTGAGGCGAAGTCTGCATCCTATGCTATCTCCAGTTGTCTCGATGAATGTCTTGCCACTGGCAAAAGGTAGCTTAGGCTCTGTGAGTGAGGTTGACAAAAGGCGCAGTTTCTTCCTCACTTTAATCCAAATCACAGCGCAAGTCACCCATTTCAGCGGACACAGCAAGTGATATGACTGTCCACACGGCTGAACAAAGAGAGTGGTCTTCATCACTTGTGATGGACAACTATCACCTCAGGGTTGTATCTCTTCTTTCTTTTTCAGTCTGGCAGTTTTTGTTTCCAATACCTGGTATATTTTCTACCACCTCTGGAAATATATCCTGCCTCCAGGTAGGTTTTCGTACAGTAGCGATGGGCTTTGGTGTTGTTAGTGCGTTCATAGGGTCTTCGTGCATCTTTGCTTTGGCTATTTCTGCAATGTTTCTCCGCTTTAGTTTCCCATTTCCAAAATTGTTTAGTCTCTGGTGCATTGGATGGTCAGTCTGCAGTCTCTTCTGTCGGTCATGGATTGCAGTTATCTTTTCAAGTTCTACAATTGGTGCTGACTTCATGCCTCCTGTTATAACTCTCATGGCTTTGTTTTGGAGTTTGCTAATTTTATCGAAGTTCGCCTTTGCTGCTGTTGTCCATGCCGCAATGCCATACTCGAGAACTGGTCTCCCTCTTCCAGTGTACAGTTTCTTTAGTATACTTTCGTCTGCTCCCCAGCTTGTGCCAGCAAGTTTCCTCATGATTGCCATTCTTTCTCTGGCTCTCTCGATCTGACTATTCCATGTCATGCGCCGATCAAATGTGACTCCCAGGTAGTTTGGGTTGTCGTTTGGCTCCAGGTATTTGCCGTTAAGACGTGTTTTGGTGTTTGTTTGAAAGCGAGAATATCATACATGTTGTTTTTTCCTCGTTTATTTTGACCAGCCATGAGTTCGCCCACTCTTCCAGCGATGTTACTTATATACACCAGAAAGAGTGTGGGTGACAGTACTCCCCTTGGGGTACTCCCTGCTGAAGTGTCACCTTTTTGCTCATCTGCCCTTGTACTTGAACTCTGGCTGTTCTGTTTTTGAGGTAGTGGCTGATCCATTTGTACATTTTCCCACAAACTTCACTTCTTCATAGCTTGACTTTAAGTCCCTCTTTCCAGACTTTGTCAAATGCCTTATCTAGATCCATCCAAACCGCTACTGTGTGTTTTTGCTCCTGGTAGGCATCTTCTATTTCCTGGGCTATGAGGGTGACCTGATCCTCAGTGGATGTGTGCTGTCTAAAGCCTGCTTGCTGTGGAATTAGTATGTGTTTTTCAGTCTGGTATTTATCATATGTTCCATCAGTTTGCCTACACAGCTCAGTAGGCTGATAGGCCTGTGTCCATTTGGATCTGTTTTATCTTTTCCTTTCTTTGGTACTGGTACAAGTACTGTGTCTTTCCATGCCTGGGGTACAATACCCCTTTTCCAGCTTTGGTTCAGGACTGATAGTAACTTCCTCTTTGCTGTTTGGCCCAGCCCCATCAGCATTTCGTTTGTTACCCCATCTTTTCCGGGAGATTTCCTTTTCTTTAACGTTCTCATGGCCTCTTCCATTTCATTCATTGTCAGTTTTGCCATCATGTGCTCTTCTGGTACCATATTGATGTTGTCGTGCCCCTTTTGCTCTTCACTAATGTCTGTATGCCTATCTGCAGGGACATCAATGTGGTTTGCTCTGGCATAATGTTCAATAAAGGCGTTTGTTGCTTTTTTCCAGTGAGCATGTTGTCGCCCTACTTGATGGTAATTTGTTTGTTTGATGGAATTTCGTCATTCATGGCTCTAACTAACTTCCATTGTTTGTTCCCATCTTTATCTAAATTGAGGCTTTCTGTTTTGTTTTTCCAGCTTTCTCTTGTTATTTGGTTTAGAGTGTATTTGTATTTCGCCATGGTGGCTTTGAGGGCGATATTTGCCTCCATAGATTATTCTCTCTCTGCCATGTGAGACTTCGTCTTCCGCTTTCTGCAATTCATCATTCCAATAAGGCTTATAATTTTTCCTTGCCCCTCTTGGGATGGTTTCAGTGGCAGCTTGCATTATTACTTTGCTTAGGCTTTCCAACATGGGCTTCATATTGTTATTCCGTGTGTTGATGGTTTCACACAGCCCATCTGTCAGGATTGAAAATCTGTCCCAGTCGGCTCGTTTGTAATTCCAACATGGTAGCGGTTTTATTTCCTGTGGGCCTACTTCCATATCAACTTCTAGCCTAATTGGCCTGTGGTCGCTACCTGCCAATTGGTTTCGCACCTGGCGGTCTATTTTGTGGTGAATTTCCACCGTGGAAAAGGCCAAGTCTAGAGTAGAGGTGGTATGCCATGTTCTAGAATAGAAGCTAGGGCTATCCTCCGGCCTATTGATTAGACAGAGATTTGTGTCTATCACCCAATCTTCCACTTCGTCGCCTCTGCTGTCTGTGTCCGAGTATTCCCATCTCTCTGAGTGGCTGTTGAAGTCTCCAGCTACTATGCAGTTGGAGTCTTTGACTTCCATACTCGAGAGTGACAGGTCTTTGTTTGGTGGTCCGTACAGGTTGAAGATGCGGATCTTCGTCTCTTGTGCCATTATGTCAACTCCTACAATTTCTGCTTGTCCGGTGTGATTGACAGCTACCGCGCTACTCAGTATGCAGTTATGTGTCAGTATCAGAACCCCTCCTTTGTGACCTTCTCTATCCAGACGGAAGGTTTGGTATCCTCTGATTGAGAATTTATGGTTGTTGTTGAGCTTCACGGGTCTAATTCTTTTCAGTTATTCTTTGTGAAAAAATAACACACAAAAGAAGATTGGCACGCATTTCTTGGAAAGAGAAAAAGAAAACTAATTTGGAGGCACTGAAAAAGTTGGGGGTGAAAAGAAAATTAATGATCGAAATAAGAGACAGTTGCGTTATTTTGGTCATATAACAAGACATACCTCCTTGTTGAAGACCATACTAGAGGGTGGGGTGGAAGACAGTCATTCAAGAGGTACAATATTTTAAGTGGGTGGATAATATCAGGAGATGGACTCTAAAAAGGCTCTCAGATTGCACCATTACAGCAAGAGAAAGAGTACACTGGAGATCCATTGCAGTCGACCTTTGATGCGGATATGGCACTTGAACTGAACTGAAGATTACATATATACCCACATTTAGAAGGTTTAAATACTCTCTTCCAACTTGTTATTGATTGCCCATAGTGTCCATGTTTCTGTGCCATGAAGTAGTGACGAGTATAAATAACACCTAACAATTCTCAATTTCAAATTATCATTTATCTGTTTGGATGTCAGTGAGTATGTGTCGCATGTTGCCCATACCTATTCTCTTTCTGATTTCTTTTTCACGGCAGCCTTCTTCCATTATTATATGACCTAGGTGAAGTGGTTATGCCGTCGGCCTCGTGATCGGGTGGTGTGGGTTCAAACTCCGGACTCTGTCGTCTTTTTTCACGGGTGCTTGATGCGGAGTCCCCTGCATCTCGTAGTCGGCCCCTAGTTGTCTTGTCCTTGACTTGCCACTGGGGTCGGGCAGTACGAGACGAGAGAGTGCAGATAAAAAGTAGCGCAGTTAATCCTTACTAAAAATAGCGCTAGCAACAGTTTTTTTTGCGTTCGCCTTATTTTTCTAATCCCCAATGCGGTGTGCGTTGCACTGTGTTTTTATTTCGCGCGGCCCAGTGCATCCGACTTCAGCATGCATTTTATGTAAGGGTCTGCTTCCTCCTGCATTTTCTAAGGGTTTGCTTCCCCGGGGTAACGGCCGGTGCTGTGATGGGGATCGAACCCAGCACCTTTGGGTTGTGAGCCGTGCCACTTAACCACGCCGTCCCCTCTCCTTCTGTTTGAATATAATCTAATATAATGTAAATTAAATCTAATCTAATCCAATTAAAAATGTATTGTTATCATGGACTAATAATTAACTTGTTCTCTAGCTGAACTCCAAACTTGGTGGGGTATGCGTCCTGGTAGGTTGCAGCAAGAAACCATGTATGTGTATCGTGTAATTTTGTGACCAAATTTGTCATTATTGTCATCGATCGAACTTACTATTTACTTAGCAGTTTTGAGTTTTTAACTGAGTTTATTCCAATCATAGTCCGTGCAATATAATAGATGTAATACAATAGTAATGAATACTAATGATTTGTTTAATAATGTTTAGACTTCAAATATAAAAGCATCAATGACAGACTTTTCGTTACAGACGCTATATTCTGATTTAATAATTAAATTGTCTTCTTTGCCAACCTCTACTTGCGAAATCATCCGAAATGTCACTATCTTCACTCTGCTATACTTGTCTCAGTACAACTATATACATAAATAGGCTTTAGAAACTGTAAGTGTAGTACACTCTGACTCTAGTAGAGTAGTGTAACTTACTTCTGTATCAATATCATGAATGATGTATCTGAACCATCTCATCATTCATAGTATTTAGTAGTACTAGTAGTTTTAGTAATAGTATAGTATTATAGTATAGTATATTCTGACTCACCGCTGCCAATATTTGTCTTTTACTCTCCAATATATTTTGTGGTTCATTTGCCGATAATTTGCAACAAAACACTCAATAAGATTGTGAGACTTACCTGATCGGTATCTGGTGGAAGATTTCCCACATAAACATCAAAAGTATTCACTTTCCTGGACTGCGAGGCTGCCGACATCGTGGTGGCAGACGGCAGAATCGCTTCAAAGTATGCCAGGTTTATTTACGGCACGAGGTAAATTATATTTTTTTGTAATCTACCCAGAAAATGGATGAAAAATATAAATATTTCAGAAGGAATAATATAGAGAAACCACAGTAAAAATTCAGATCGATTATGATTGAAATAAAGAAAAAGGTTGTTTTAAGCGCAGTTTCACAAAGGAATAGTAACAATAAGACCGGGTAATCAATGATTGGACAAGTGGAAAACAACACATAGAGCTGTTTTGCGTTTCTTACTTTTCCAACCATTTGTGCCGGACTCTATAATTGGTTTGCAGTTAAGACTGGGATTGTTGTTGTTGTCGAATGCCCATAATGAGTAGGATTACTCTTTTGTGCGTCCTAAAAATAACGTTAAGTGGTAGGTTGTCGCAATTTTCCTCACATCCCATGAAGGTGGACCGAGGTCCTCCGGGCGGTTAGGATATGCTTGGCTTCATTTTCGTGTCGCTTACTACTACAGGGATCACGTCGAACCTCACCTTGTTAGCCAGACGACCAACGAGGAGGGTCTTGGCCAGTATGTTTCACCATGGCTAACATTGTCTGATCAGTGTGTTTTGCCTCATCGTCCCAAGACTGGGGTAAGACGTCACTGCACTCCGGGCATACCCATAGGTGCTCAGTCTCTCTCAGCAAATGGTATAGCGTATGGACGCTGATGGTCCCTGTAGCACGCTGATTGTACGCTCTCCTGCTCCGTCCTCTCGTGCGCCATATTCCGCGGGAACCTCGTTTAAAATTGAAACTTTGCAGTCTGTGGATTGCTGCTTCATCTATTGCGGTGTCCTCATCCAGCAGGCGGTCATTGGTTGATTTTAAAATGCCACTTCTATACATCACTAATGTGCCCATGATGGGAGCTTGTGAAGGCATGATGTCAGCTCTTTCATTGCCCTGAACCATATCGTGACCAGAACAGTAGATCCATGTCAACCACTGGAGGTTTGATGCCTCAACAGCTGCTATCCACTCGTACCTAAGCAGCCCTTCTGTACCTTCTGAAGTACGGCTTGCGCGTCTGTCACGATGACTGTCTTTGTTGCCGAAGTTTCCAATATCCATTTCAGTGCTGAGGTCACCGCTTCCCTCTCCATTCTCATACTGGAGGTTGTTGACATGTATACCCTACTGCGCTCAGCAACGACCTGTCCTCTAATTCTAGCCGAAAAACTCCAGCCTGATGTCCCACTGCGCACCATTGATCCGTCGGTGTATATGACGGCATCACTCTCCTGTGTATTATCAGTTATCAGCTGATTCACCTCGTGCTCTGCTCTTCCGTTGCTCCGTTCTCTGTATTCCTTGCCTGAGGTTATGATGACTCTCTGGTACTCTATCAGAGTACACAGGGATGTGTACTATCATCACTTTTGTTCATTATAAGCATGGATCGAATAACAACTGAAGTAGAACAAGAAATTACAACAGTGGGCTCATTTGTGCAGATGTTCAGAGTTATCTTTCATTCCGACGAGCATAACCTCCAAGAACATCTTAATGCTGTTGACAATAGCTGTGATAGATATAATATGGGGATTAGTACATCCGACGGAGAATGAAAATTAGCAGAATAGAGAAAACACTAAATATTCAGGGGGAAAGCTTAGAACACGTGAGATAATTAAAATAATTTACCAGCGTGTTCACATAGAATGGAAATGTGGATAGAGGGGTAGAATCAAGAACACAAAAGAAAATGCTGTTTCCTATCAGATCCCACCATTATTAAGAAACAAACACATTCCATTAAAGACAAAAAATCTCTGATAAATAGTATTTTTTTATACATGGACTCTCACCAAGGCACAAGAAAGAAAAATCAATGTGTGCAAAATAAGGTGTTTGAGAAAGGCTGTCGGGGTTACAAGGTTGGACATAGTACTAAACAAAGTAATCAGACATAAGGGGGAAGAGGGTGCAACAGTGTGCATGTAATACATGAAAAGGCAGAGAATAAAATGGTTTGAACACCTGACAAGTACGCAACCAAAGTTACCAGCTGGACGTATCTACAATAACAGACATCGCGGTTGCAGAGCACGAGAGAGACCAAGCATAAGATGGATAGACGATGTCAGTGAAACACTGAAGAAACATGAAATGACAACAACATCGGCGGCAAAGATGGCACACGACAGAAAACTACACCTCCCCGCGTCGCATAACGACTGAAGTGGAAAGAAGATAATGATGTGTGTTGCACCGGTTGTTGTAAGCCCGTGTTGTAGAATTGTCGCGTATCCTTATGTATGCTACCTTCCTCGTGTCCTGTAGACATATCTTCTTGTGTTGTAAACGTGTGTGTAGTGGTTGATCTTATGAGGTGACCAAACATAGTACCTTCTGTCTTTACATTTTTTCAGCACAAAGTGTAATTATCATTATGTTTATAATGTCGATGTTTCATTTTCCTCCAACTCCCGCTACCAAGTCCTGAAAAAGGGTTTGCAAATAGTAGGATGTTGTCCAGAGAACGCAATGCGTTGTGTCGAAGCTTACTGCGAAATTTGCATCTTTCAGTCAGACACATCCGACTTCAGTAGGCATTTTTGAGCACCGAGTCAGCCTTCTCTCTTCTATTCTTTCTCCTTAGCGAGGCTGCCCTGTTGCAGTTATGGGTCTCTGACCGCTGCAGTTCATGCACTGCTCAACATCTTGATCACAATTTCTTTTCATTTCCATGAGTTTCGCAATGAAAGCACCTCTCACCTTTTATATTTTTTTGGTGATATCTTCGTCTTATTCATCTGCGTTCGTTTTCAATCTCCCGCTACCAAGCACTGAATGTTCTCAATCTCCCGCTACCAAATCCTGAACAGGACTATGCAAGTAGCCAGATGTAGTCCGAAGAACGGAATGTGTTGCGTCTCTAGTTTACAGTTTGGCTGCAATATTTAGGTCCGACACATTCGTCTTCGGCATCAGGCATTTTTTGAGTACCGGGTTACCCTTTCCTCTTCGATCCCTTCTCCATAACCAGTCTGCACTTTTGCAGCCAGTTACCCGGTATCACCACGTGGATGTGTAAAAGAGTTTTGCAGCTCTGGTTCGCTGGTCCTGGCGGTAGCAGTCGGCTATGGGTCGCTGACCGCTGCTGCTCATGCGCTGTTCACCATCTTGATACTTGTGATATCTGTATCCGTAACTCTTACCTTATTTATATTGCTACTAATATATATGATGTTGTTACTGGTTCGAATCTAGTCGTGCTGAGTTTAATTAACTCGTGTCAACGTTTCTTTTCTTTTTTAGCGGATTACAGATGCTCTTCTTGCATTCCGAGGCTTACATTGTCCGATCAGTAAGTTTTGCCTGACCAGACGTTAGTCTCCTCTACCCTAAGACAATAATAAAAAGAGTTTCAATTAGAAATGGCGCAGAAAAAAAACATAATCTAGTATCGTTGTTGTTGTTGTTGTTTGCGAATGCCCATAATGAGTAGTTTACTCTTTTGGGGCGCCCTGAAAAGGACGTTTAGGGGCGGGTTGCAGTAGTTTTCCTCACAACCCGAGCGTGCTGATGAAGGTGGACCGGGGTTCTTCAGGCAGCTGTGCTATGCTTGGCTTCATCTGCGTGTCACTCATTACTACAATGATCACATCGATCCCTCACCTCGTTAGCCAGACTGCTATGAAAACAGCCCGTTTCCAGTGAGGGCTACTAGGCCAGTATTGTTCGCCTAATTCTGACTAACATGTCTGATGAGAATATTTTGCCTGACCAGACGTTAGTCTTTCTCCCCATCTAGTATAGCAGATGCACACTACTTATTGTCAAGACGAGATCAAAGTGACAATATTCATTTTGCGAAATGGTATCATGATTCCAAGCAGTGTATGAGCTGCAGTGGTCAACGACCCATAGCTGAGTGCTAGAGTCAGGGCCAGCCAACTATAGTCGCCAAGACCCTTCTACGCTTCCAATTGGTGATCCTTGATAACAGGCTGTGACAGAACAGACTGGCTAAGGAGAAGGAATCGAAGAGGAGAAGCTAACCCGGCACTAGTGCCAATATCACAGTTAAACTGTAAACTACGACACAGTGCATACCATTCTTCTGACTAAATCCTGCTACTTGCAAACGCCCTTTTCAGGGTTTGGTATCGGAAGTTTGAGAACAAACGACGACGAAGAAGAAGATCGCAGAAAGAAAAACCATCGCGGAGGCTCAGAGAAAGCGTGCTGCCAGTGACAACAAAACGTACAACAATTACACTACCAGCTTTCCACATGTATGTCAAGAATGTGGCAGGGTATGCCGCCGTTCAAGGATTTACCTTTATAGCCGTAAGAGAACACATTTCGCATCACAAGTTTGATGCTGTCGCCATCTTAGCTTGTAACGGGCAACTATTATTATTATTATTATTCTGGGACAGGAGAGAAAAATCATCGGCACATCCCAAATCACCAAGTTGTTTTCTCAGTCCATTGAATTGGTGAAAATGTAATAATATTCATCCCTGACGCACGCCCGTCCGTATCTTGCATGACCTAGAAAGATGACCTTCGTGCTGAACTGTACATTTCTTATCTTCAATCATTTTCTGAATTATCTTATTGAACTTCATGGGCATATTTCCCGAGCAACTCCCAGGGTGATTCTCTGTCTAAGTACGTTCTTAACCGAATCAAAATGATTGAATTTGCAGCGCGATTTTGAACAACACACAAGCAACTGAGAATAGAAATGGTGGAATCTTTGGTAATCTAAATAAATGGTGTATAAAGAACGCAGCAAGTTGCAACATGAATATTTTAAAGTAACTTCAGAGCAAAGGGCTTGAAAATAAGAGCAGATGTTCGTTCTAATGATGAAAATAGAGAAACAAATTAGTACTTTTCACAATTGCGATTTTAGGCTGCGGCACGCCGAGGAGCCAAAATAAAGGTAGGTGTAAAGGAACTATGAGTAAAAAAAAAGAGTTTAACAGAATTAAAGAACCTTTTCCCCAAGCTAATAACGGTTTTATAACTACTAAGTCAACGGTAAATAAAGTAAGACAGTTGATATTGTAACTGTGGGTGTAACGTACATTGATTGATTAAACTTTCCCACATTATTATTATAAAGTATAAAGCGATAACATTCACATTGGTTTGAGTTTGGTATCCTTGCTTTACACATTTACTCTTATGTTCCGCACACACATTTACATTAGTTCAAAGACTTATCAATATGAATTAAAAAATATGTATTTCTGTTAATGAACCCTTCTTTCCTTTACTGAAATAGACTACAGCCCAAGTTTTATTCGATTGAATTAGCCATTACAACTTTCTATTCTCCTGATGCAAGGTCAAGGTGATTGAGAAAAGTAAAAAATGGATGTTCCAGACGTGGATTCTTTTGGATGAATGAATAGTTTTTGATAATTGAAAGAAATACGCTTAGTATCAGCGCACACTTATGGCAGAAAGGGAAAGTAAGGATTGTAACATACTTATCTTTAATACGAGAAGAAAAAGTAATAAATGCATCTATTCATAACTGTAGAGAACCGTCAGTACGATATAATTATGTTGTTGAGTATTCCTGGCTTCTGCAAATTCCAGCAAAGAGTAAATATATTTATGTTTTGAAATTGTTATCTTTTTAATTTTCCAGGGTCCAGAAATGTATTAATAACATTTTTATAATATAGTTTAGTTTATTAGTATTTTAAAGTCTGAAATGCAGACCCGTAAATGCTTTCTGATTCTCAAAACTTTTTGATTCTGGGATTAATTTTCTTCAAGTGCTATTAAAAAAGTTAATTAAAGTATCATATTATGGAAGTATTTAGCATTGGCTGGCTGTCAACATCAGTATCAGTCACTGTGTGTATGATCGTATCAGTACTATTGGCATGGTCGATAGCTATATAGCCTATATTTGTACAATACTTTTCACCTATTCAACTATTTACTATTGCATATTGTTTAATTTATTATATCTATATCAGTAAATGATCCAGAGGTTCCTGCCTGTAGTATAGATAAAGTTCTATATACTATTTAAGTATTACACTCTATAATTTACTATAGACTCATTTAACTTACTTAATACTAATTTAGTGATGGTATGTCATTTGTGTTACTGAGTGAGTGGATTCTTTGGTGAAAGAATAGGGCCACTGTATCCCCCATACATGTCGTAAAAAGTGATCAAATTGAATTATGCATGGAGCTAGCAACCTAATTGTGTAAAGTAAAACAAATTTCTACTGTAAAATGACACAAAGTGCTTTGAAGCAAGCTTTCTAAAGGAGACAAACTATAGTTAGAAATAAACTCATGTTAGAAATAAACAAAGATCAAAGGACAAAGTAGGCCCTCTCATAGACAGCACAGGAAAAAAAATAAGTGAAAATAGGGAGGCAGCAAATCTACTCAATCACTACTTTGGCACAGTGTACACAAAAGAGGACTGCTCCAAGATCCCAGAGCCTGTAGATATTTTTCAAAGAGACATGGATACAGCAGGATTAGGATCAATCTGTATTACAGAGGAAATGGTTTTTAAAAAATTGGAGGGGGTTGAAAGTGTTTGAAATTAGAGACCAATTAGCAAAACCATTGGCTATATTATGTTCTCAATCACTTGCACAAGGGATTGTTCCACGGGATTGGAAAGATGTGGGAGTGATCCCCTTATTCAAAAAGGGCAAAAAGGCAAATCCAGCAAACTATAGACCTGTGAGCTTAACGAGCATAGTCTGTAAATTGTTAGAGTCAATAATTAAAGAAAACATTGTAATGCATTTAGACAAATTTAATCTAATTAGAAATAGTCAGCATGGGTTTACCAGAGGGAGATCATGCTTAACAAATCTATTAGAATTCATGGAGGAGGTTACCAAAATGTTAGATAAAGGGGAGCCAGTGGATGTTATTTATCTGGATTTTGCAAAGGCCTTTGATAGAGTACCTCATCAAAGATTATTTCGAAAATTAAAATCACATGGAATAGGTGGGGAAGTTGCCAAATGGATTGAAAATTGGTTAACGGGAAGAAGGCAAAGGGTGGGTATAAATAAGGAGTACTCTGAGTGGTGTGAAGTGAAAAGTGGAGTGCCACAGGGCTCGGTTTTGGGACCAATTTTATTCTTGATATATATAAATGATTTGGACATAGGTATGGGATCCATTATTGCAAAATTTGCTGATGACACAAAACTATGCAGTAGTGTCTCATCTAAAGCAGAAGTGGATATATTGAGGTCGGATTTAGATAAAATTCGAGAATGGTCTGTAATCTGGCAAATGGAGTTTAATGTAGATAAATGTACAGTCATCCACATGGGTAGATCCAATATGGAACATAATTACAGAATGGGAGAGAACAATATTAGAAAGATAGATAAAGAAAGGGACTTAGGGGTTATAATAGATCATACATGTAAGGTGAGGGAGCAAGTTCAGGTAGCAGTAAAAAAGGCAAATGCAATGTTAGGGATGATAAAAAGAAATATTAAACATAGGAGCAAGGAAGTGATAGTCAAACTGTATAAAGCATTAGTTAGACCTAGATTGGAGTACTGTATACAGGTGTGGAGTCCTTATCAGAGAGGGGATATAGACATGCTGGAGAGAATACAAAAAAGAGCGACAAAGCTGATAGTGGGATTCCAGAATTACAGTTATGAAGAAAGATTAAAAAGAACTGGCCTTCAGTGTCTAGAAGAGAGAAGAATTCGTGGTGACTTAATACAGGTGTATAAGATGATCAGAGGAATGGATAAAGTAGACTATAACAAGTTTTTTAAAGTACAACCACCAACAAGGACAAGAGGGCACAGCTACAAGTTGACTAAGGAGAGGTCCAGATTAGATATTAGGAAGTATTTCTTTAGCCAGAGAGTAGTGAATGCTTGGAATGCATTGCCAAGTGAGGTGGTGGAGGCTGGGACGGTCAATGCATTTAAGAACAGATTGGATGCGTACAGCTTCTAGAGGAAGGTGATGTAAATGGAACTGGTTGCATACAGACTCTGCAGAGTCTTCTAAACCAGTTTAAAGACGTTAAGTTAAGTTAAGTAGTGGTGGCCCTATACTCCAGCTGAAGTGAACGAAAGGAGCAAGAAGGAGTATGTGTGGTCATGCCTTGATGTTAAACAGTTCTGTATCTTCTGTCTCTGACATCCTCTATCTTTTATTTACGTTGTCACAGCCCACATTAAGGCAATCTAGACATATTGCATACACTTCATACAGTATTTCCACTTCTTATAGCACACTAATAAATTTTTAATTCTGATGTATACAATAAACTTCATATGCACATTAGGGGATGGCGTGGGGTAGTGGTTAAGTGACATGGCTCACAATCCGAAGGTGCTGGATTCGCTCCCAATCACAACACCGGCTCTTACCCCGGGGAAGCAAACCCTTAGAAAATGCAGGAGGAAGCAGGCTCTTACATAAAATTCATTCTGAAGTCGGATGCACTGGGTCAATAGGGACAAAATATAAATATAGTGCAACGCACACCCCCCAGGGGAATAGAGAAATAAAGCGAATACAAAAAAAATTGTACATTAGATCCACATACCTTCCTTAGCCATTTTAGATGTATATTCAATTATTAGTAAAATACTATAATATTTGGTCTCCAGAAACTGAATTGTTTATTCATTGTCCATGATTCGCTTCTGTATTTTAGAATATAAAAGTAAAGATCCCAGTTTTACGCCAGCATGGCATATTGGGAATATAGTGTTGGGCCCATATTTTTCTTGACCAACGGCACACTAGGGGTGATGTGGTCAACATCATGCTGGCCGCCTTTACTGAGGATCTCGGATGCCGTTTTGCGACCGGAAAAAATCCAGCATCAACAGGGGAGTTTTCCCAATTGCTCAACTGGGAAGCCAGTACAGAATATAATGCTTAGGGTTTATCTTTCTTACTTCCATTGACAAAAATATGTTGCCTAACAAAATACCAATTTTCTAGAAGGCTGTTTTTGCTTGGGTCTATTTGTTATTCATTTCTGAATTGTAAGACCACTCTCTGTTCATCCATTTGGAATATGTTTGGTCAGTCGATGGGTTCAAAGAAGAATGAGGAGACCAGTGCTGCTCTAGAAAGACCTTGGACAGAGTGGGCAGGGAATGTTCGTCTGATGCAAAAACTTCATTTCATGGATTCATTGAGTACATCAATAATAGTTGATGGGCAGACTTTATCACCTGCGTTGGATAAACAACAACATAATTGAGGTGCTTGGGTAATATTGTGTCCCACAGTTGCCAAGTGGTTAGAGTGCTTATCTCTCACATCAAAGGGCTGCATGTGCAGTATCTTTCTTACTTCCATTGACAAAAATATGTTGCCTAACATAATATCAATTTTCATTTTACCCACCTTTAAGGACAGCTTACAGCAATCAGGGTCAGGTGAAACACACTGATCAATATCCTACCTCACGCCCTTGATCATACTCCTTGGAAACAGGCTGTGTCAAAGTAGTCTGGTGAACAAGGTGTTGGATGGACACTGTAATCACCATGTATGTGGGCTTATTCAGCAGCCACACATTACATTACAGCCTGGGGGATCCCTGTCTACCTTCTCAAATATGCTTCGGAATATAACAAAAGCCACCGCTACCCGCAGCTATAGAAACACCGTGTTAAATTAACTCAGTACACGTAGCTTCCACAACAAAAACCTGGCTGTAAATGGGTATCTCACGTTACAATAAGGGAAAGCAAGACAGGGAGCACGGGTACTAGTCACCCTGTTTCACCTATCCCACCAAAGTTGAGATATCATAAAACAGTGTCTCTGTCAGTGTCATTTCATCCCTAATTGCATCTATGGAACTCCTTTTTTTAATCTTAGGTATTCATACCTACAAACTAGCAACAAAGAAGAAGCAACACTGACTTTGACAATTGATAAAATACAAACATTATCAAAATCACCATCCAATGGATTCCAGGATATATAGACATTGCAGGCAATGAGAAAGCAGACTAGCAAGACTAAGAGAAAGCATGGTTAAAAAATAACACACAAACCAACATGCAAACAGCAAACAAAGACTTCACAATGACTTCAAAGAGGAAATGACATAAACAGAAGGGTCTGCTGGGCATGCACTATATAAAGCAATGACACAGACAAACATGACAATGTCAAAAAATTGCAATGCAGGAAGCAGAATATAAGCTTCCAACCTAGGACAGAACACATCAGATTTAACAAATACATAAACACGATCTTAACTGCTGCAACTGCACCCATCCCTATGAGACAGTGCAACATGTGCTGCTCACTTGCCTAGAACTCACCACATAAAGAGAAAAGTTATTTCCAGGCATCTCAACAATCACTAACATCCTATTTAATTCTACTGACCAGCTACAAATTAACACCTGCAAATTTTAAAACTTGACAAAGAGCAAACACATGAGCAGACCTAGTTAATGAAAACCAACAACAACTTAGGTATTTAAATATATTGGCTTGCTGCAACACCCGTGTATTACTGAGGCCCAAATAGAAGCAAAGAATAGTAACACTGTAACCTGCCAGGCATATCATATGAGGCTGCTAAGAAGACATCACAGCATCTGGCCAGCTACCGTAGAGACTATAAGCTGCAAGAAGTAAAGAATACTACTTCTACATCCAATCATAGAAGAGGAACGACTAAATCAAGCCGAGAAAGTGACTTACTGTAAAATTATCCCATTTACTTTGTGTAATAAACATAAATAGGTATGGTCAGATATCGCACTAACGAAACCTACATTACGATCAATAAGCCGTCATTAGGGACAACAACAATAATAAACTTACGAATCATTGAAGAAAGGAAGAATACATAAATGGAGGATATTTTATTTATTTTTGTTGCGTTCGCCTTATTTCTATAATCCCCAAGGCGGTATGCGATGCACTGTGGTTTATAATTTGCGCCTGTCGGCCCAGTGCATCCGACTTCAGCATGCATTTTATGTAAGGGCCTGCTTCCTCCTGCATTTTCTAAGGGTTTGCTTCCCTGGGGTAACGGCCGGTGTTATGATGGGGATCGAACCCAGCACCTTCGGTTTGTGAGCCATGTCACTTAACCACTAGCCTACTCCGTCCCCTGACTGATTTCTCATGTGTCATGGTCTGATACGAGATGAGGGACAAAGGCGTGATGAAGTGGCCAGAAGGACGTAAGAAGTGGAAAAAGGCTGGATAAGCCAATAGCCGCCAAATAAAGAAAGACCAAATGGTGATATGGGTTGAAAGAAAAGACGAAGATGGAGGCAGGGAGGAGGGGATAAAGATTAGAAAAAAGTTATGGAAAATATTAATGCCATATGGCTGGAGACTGTTCATGCAGGAGATCAGTTTACTTTGAAGTTGCATTCTTGAAAATTCAGTTTCTTAAAGATCAATACTATTAGCATTCTTGTTGGGACAGGGCAGGCGCCCACAGACCGCTGGATTCTGTTATTTAGGTTGATACCTACAATTTTACATTCTTTCACTAACATATCAGGCATATCCTGTAGCTCTTTCATCTTTGGGAGTAAATACAATGCTATCAGGATATCACAGAAGTTGATGTTATTTCCACAGAATTTATATTCCTGGCATATTCTCTATGGATTTCATAATGTTTTCACTGTACATCGAGAACAGATCAGGTGACATCACACATCCTTGACCAGCTTTCCACCTTAGCCACTGAAAACATATTATTTTATTACCAATTTTTTGGATGGTGTTTGTTGTGGATCCAAGTACCCAAAAAAAATTATCCTCTTATCCTTACGCTTAGTTGGAAAGTTTTTTAACATTGTACCAATATTTTTTCATACCCTAAAATGTCTTATTGTAGCCTATTCTAGAATTATATTTTTCTAATATATATTGCGTGTTCATCTTGTTGAATTGATGCTGTAGTGTAAACCTGAGAGTTTGAGAACTAACTATTTTTTATAATGTCATATACTAATGGTCATTTGCATTTTGTTTAGAGATTTTATAAATGCACTAGCTGTATTACTTGGGATAGTTATGTAAGTCAACCAACCCATTAAGTGCTCATCTTTACTTACCCTGAGACTCATCCGTCTCTTCTGCCTCTAAACCTACCCTCATCCATCTCTTCCCCCAGCCCACCTACTCCCTCCCCGTCTCCTCATTTCTTGGTTCAGATTGCTGGACCTGTTGTATAAGAAACAAACAGTTTATTTTGTCAGTATTTGCAGGTAAACAATATTTTTCATATGCCTATAACTCACAAAGGATACAAAATAGTGACTATAAATCAGTTGCGTTGATCTAGAAATCGGCCATATTGTTCAGTGCAAATTTTAGCACAATATGTCGTTACTTTCGCTAGTTATGACATCTTGAGTCCAGTATATATACAAATATACAAACTTTAATTAATATAGTATAAATATGCATGTTGATTAAACAGTTACCACACTGGGACAGAAACAAAATGAAACCCACACTACTACACCTTCATCAAGGACAAAGAACAAGCAATAGCACCCAATAAATGACAACAAAAAACAATGAGCATGAATCTGACAGTACATAAATACAACTTACAGTGGCAGTCAATTAACACGAGAAGGGCCAGGAGTGTGTGAATCACTGTATGCCAATTATAATTGAGTAGGCCAAACAAGAAATGATTAATTTATGTTAGTGGATTACGTAGAAAGGAGCTGGAGCTGATAGAATTTATTGACAAAACTAAGATAAGAATTCTGGCAGAGATAAAAGAAAAGGAGTGGGAACATCAAAGAGATACATGTGAACTATATGTTGTTATGGAGCAGTGTCGACATAAACGAAAGAACGAGGCATGGTATAGGTTTTATTGTATATAAAAAGAAATCTAAGTTCATTGTTGAAACAGAATACATCAGTTCTTCTTCTTTGATGTTCGTCCTAAAAAGGACATTGTGGCGTTATGTCTTAGTTTACAGCGAGGCTGCGATATCTGCACATTTCAGCCAGACACATCCGATTTCAGATGGATTTTTAGGTTCCAGGTTTGTTTTTTCACTACAATCCTTATTCTCTTAGCCAGACTACACTAGTACAGCTTGTTTCTAGGACTGCGTAACTACAGACATAAACAGCAAATGAACTATCTTTGAAACATTCCCTGAGGGATCAAGACCCTTGAGCAGTGCATGAGCTGCAGTAGTCATCGACGCATAGCTGACTGCTAGTATCAGGGCCTGCGAACCAGAGCTGCCAAGACCCTTATTCGCCTCCACACGGTGATCCTGGATAACAGGCTGCTACAGAGCAGGCTGGCTAAGTAGAAGGGATCGAAGAGGGAGGGCAACCCGGTACTCAAAAATGCCAGCTAAAGTCAGATGTGTTAGACCGAAAGGTGCAAATATCGCAGTCAAGCTGTAAACTACGGCTCAACACATTCCTTTCTCGGACTACATTTTGCTACTTGCAAAGCCCTTTTTAGAGCTTGGTAGCAGAAGACTGAGAACAAACGATGACGAAGAAGAAGATGAAGATTAGCACATCAAAGATACAAGTTTTGAGGATTAGCAGATAATAGGGTTCATTTAACATAAATATAAACAATATTAACCTTAAGCAGGCTCAAGAGTGAAGTATTTTTACAGCTGATGGAAGGCTTGATGAAGAAATCGAAACTAGGTGTCAAAAGGCCTATGCTGTGATATATTTTCTTCTTCTTCGATCAACTGATGCTATGCTTCTAGCCCTGGAAGGTTCATGAAAGAGGCTGTGCGTTTCAGGTTTTCGCTGGTCCCTAATAGCTTTTCGGGCATGGTCAGACTCTTTGATCTGTATAACTAGAGCAGTCCTGCAGGATATGTTCTGGTGTTTGCTTGTGTGCTCTACAATCGCATGTGGTGGTGTCTCAGAGACCCATTTTGTGGAGGTGGACCTTGTCTGCTATTTTCTCGAGTTCTTTCCAGCTTCTCCTGTTTTTTCATGTTTTGGCCTCTTGGTCTCTTCTCTGTGTATTCTTTGACCTTTCTTTGCCTCTTTTTCACTCGGGTTTCCATAACAGAGATTACCTGGTCATACTGACTTGTGGCGTTCATGGTGTTTGGCCTGTCCTGCGCCACCATCTTCCTAAGATTTCCTGTTCCACCTGTCCTTATCCTGTTCTCTACCATAAGCTTGCGCTTGTAGCTATGTCAAACCACTGCAGGCATAGAATCTTTTTTAGTTATTTGTTGATAAAATCATGTAATCTCTTAATATTGAATTTGATCATCCTCTATGCTTCATCTCCATGTAGAAGGACCGACGTCACATTAGAGTTGGGGACGGCGTGGCCTAGTGGTTAAGTGACATGGCTCACAACTCAAAGGTACTGGGTTCGATCTCCATCACAGCACTGGCCATTACCCAGGGGAAGCAAAACCTTTGAAAATGCAGGAGGAAGTAGACCATTACATAAAATGCATGCTGAAGTTGGATGCAGTGGGCAGACAGGCGCAAAATAAAACCCCAAAAATATCCATTAAAATTAGATTCTTAGCTTGGTATACACTTTGGTCATTTTAGAGTGTACAAGTGTGGAGTCCTTATTGTAGAGGGGATATAAATATGCTGGAAAGGATACAAAAAAGAGCGACAAAGCTGATAGTGGGATTCCAGAATTGCAGTTGTGACTCAGAAAAACCAGCCTACAGTGTCTAGAAAAGAGAATAATTAAAGGTGACTTAATATAGATTTATAAGATAATCAAAGGAACGGATAAGTTAGACTATAACAAGTATTTTTCAAAATACAACCACCTACAAGAACAAGAGGACGTAGCTACAAATTAACTAAAGAAAGGTCCAGATTAGATATTAGGAAATATTTTTGTAGTAAGAGAGTGGTGAATGCTTGGAATGCATTGCCACAGGCATTAGGGGAGACAGGGACAATCAATGCATTTAAGAATAGATTGTATGCGCATAGCTTTTATTGCAAGGAAATGTAAATGAAACTGGTTGTATTTAGATTCTGCAGAGTCTTCTAAACCAGTAAAAAGACGTTAAGTTATATAGTTTTCAACATGACGAAAGCCACGCTAACCTTTTATACCCTGGTTTCTACACTGCACTGCTTGTTTTGTCTATAATTCTCTATGAGAATGAGAAGCTCTTTACCTCATCCAAAAGCGTTCTTTTTTGTTTGATAGCAGTTGTGTTGTTGGTCGCATTTAATTTTATAATTTTTGTATTCTATACATGGGTCTTGGTTTATTGATATGGGTGGTTTTAACACATGATCCGTCTCTTCCATGTAGCTTTCCCTAGAAACAGGCTGTTTTCAAGGCAGCCTGGCTGACGAGATGTGGATCGATGTGATCCTCGTAGTAGTGAGTACCATGTAGATGAAGCCAAGCATAGCACAGCCGTCTGGAGGACCTCAGCATGCTCAGGATGTGGGGAAAACTTCTGCAACCCGCCACTTAGCGTCCTTTTCACTGCACTAAAGCATTTAATAACACATGAACCCTTTACAGTTCCCGAATGGTTCGCTGGGGTATTTGTGAATGACAAAGACAAGAATAGCACCACTGCCCCATAGAGAGCATGTCATAAGAGGCAACTGTGTGACATGGCATAACACCGGCCGTGGTTAGGTGGTTTGTTAAGAGCAGCATAGATGACACCTAACAGGCTGTGGGTCTACTTTGCTCTAGTGTTTTGAGTCTATTAAGATGAACTTGCACATCAGTTAACCACCCTTTGCGGTACTTGTTCCAACGTAGCAGAGTAATAAACTGCTCGAGCCTAGCTCACTAAGCAGGAAATCCCCAACTCAACTACTGCAAAGGGGCCTCAGCCCCAGTAGAAGTACAAGTAGGCTAAGACCCCTTTACAGTTGGACCTAGTTGACTAGATTCATGTTTGAACTCACAAGGCAAGACCAACAACACAACAGAGTCGGTAAACCTGTAGCAAAGAACATGACAACAGCCAAAACAGTTGTAGATGAAGAAAATGAAGTTTATGGATAGGACATAACCTTGCGAAGAAACCTGACAATATAACTAGCTATGCATAGTAGTCCAGTTCACAGATGAAGAGCAGTGTAAGAGGAAACTAAGGCAGCTAGGGTATCATGGGCGAAGCCACAGCCTACTGTAGATATAGTCCTTCTGGCTCATAGAGAAATCCCTTTGAAACGTCACATTCCACGGCTGACTAAATAATGGATCTTGCATGTATTAACTATCAGTGCAACTTTAATGGCGTATTTGTGAAACAATGATGGATATGCAATTGGTTTCAGGGCAGGATTCTGTGAAAGGATCACTCTCAACAGTGATTTGTTGTGTTTTGTACCGTGAATTTGTTTTATTTTTCTGTGCGGAGCATGGATTGATTATAAACCTTGGCACACTATGAGTTCCGTTATTTAGTCCGCGGTGAAATATGATTTTTCAAGAGGTTTTCCCGATGAGTCAGATGGCCTATCTATAGTAGGCAATGTGAAGTAGATGGAAAATGGTTAAAAATAGAAATCAGTGGAGTGCAGCCAAGGACCAACAGAAGGAGAGAAATGTTTTGAACAGCCTTAAGTGTTACCTCGGTAGCTGCTGTTTTATTTTTGCTTCATATTTGCTTTTTTGTTAGATGTCTAATAACTTATTGCTTATATCAGCTCTTGAGGAATAAGAATAAAATGAAAGGAATTTAATCTTTCATCACAACGTATTTAGGAAGAATTCATAGAAATTTCTAGCCAAATACCATCACCAACTGAGAATTGCTTGCTCCGAGCAATGAAGCAGACATACACACCATGAGATCTGATGAACGCTGGAATTGGATCGACCATATCCTAAGATGAAAATCTGACACGATTGCCAGAATCGCCATGGGATAGACCACAGAGGACAGATGAAAGAGAAGCAAAAACATATTGGTGAAGAGCTGGAGAGGCTGACATAGAAATTTGAGTTGGGATATTGTACAAAAGATGACTGCAGACTTGGTGAAGTATGGCCAACTCGGAGAGTGTTTTTTGCAGATTACAAATAGAAACAACACAAAACACCAGAGATGAACAAATGCTGCAGGAAATCAGACCAGAAATCAACAAAATCCCAAGAACCTTAACAGTTCCTCTTCTGTGGCTACACTCCCACTGTGGAATCACAGTGAATCAGAGATCAGTGTCCTGTTCAAAGCAAGCAGAATGATGAAGCAATTTATCAACACAGCACAGCGTCTTACAAGAAAAAACTATCATCCACAATCAGTATGACTCAGAGGTTTTCAAATTGCATTGCGGTTCCCAGGTGTGTCGCGGTTCTTGGGAAAAGGGCATTGCGGTGGCTTGGGAAAAATGTTGGCCTCGATATTATGATATAATTTGTTTGGATACAACTCCTTATATTTAGTATAGAGAGGAGCCGCAGTGATTTATGCACAGGACCCAAAAAGTTTGAAAACCTCTAGTATAACTCAAAGTAGAGGAAAGACATGGATGTTATCACTAGACGTGACCCAATCCACAAGCTCCACAGACACCAACAAACCACCATTTTTATTGGGCCATCTGTACCGGCTCAAGATATCAGACACAAGTGATTGCCCATGTGGGACCAGAGTCCAGACCCCTGAACACATCCTACAGTACTGCCCACCATACAGAAACCTACGATGCTCGAACTAGCTAGAGGAAAATGAGCTGGCACAGAAGCTGTGGGACTGCCACCCAGACCTGGAGAGAATGTGAACTTTGTCATAGCAGCAGGACTACCGATCTAGCATGGCCAAAAATAAAGAACAGAGAAAGAAAAAGTTGAAATGGTGGAATTTTGTTGCTGCCATTGAAGACACCACCTGACATGATATAGTCACTGGCCACTTTGTCGGTCAATGAACATGGATCTTAGAAGAAGAAGAAGAAGAAGAAGAAGTAAGGACTTTGATAGCAGGATTTTAATATGAATCCATTTCTTCTTCGTTCATCCAAGGATCAAGGTCCCGGCTTCTCTTACATAGGACAACTTTGTTTGTAAGGCTGTTTTATGTTCATATAGCTTTTGAATACATTTAATACATAGAATGTATTATTAATGAACAAAAATCCCAGACAAAATCAGTCTTGCACAGTATTCTGGAATCTTGTGCAATAAAACCTTATCACTGGAATTAACTAAGTGAGTTCTTGGATGCTAAATGGAACCAGTACTGACATAGTGAGTCCTTTAACATCAGCAAGCAAGTACAGAGATCATTTGAAGCAATGGAAAAATGGTTTACAGAAGAAAGCTGAGAATTCCATGGAATGCAAAGAAAGCTAATAGTGTGGTAATTGAAGAGGCACAGACACAAAGACAGGTAATGGCAAAAATTGGTACAAGGCAGTCATCTTTTTTTGGGCATGTCATTAGAAAGTCGGCATTACAAAGGTGGTTTGGATCATATGGTGACAACGTACAGAATTGCAGGGAAGAGGAATAGAGAGAGGCAAAGAGAGAAAATGTTGAACAGCTTGAAGGAATGGCACTGATAAACGACACAGGGGATAAGCGGAAGTGGGGATCCATGATCGCCAATGCCAATCGACAGGGCACTTTATGATGACAATGATGATTTAATACATCTTTTATTTACTGATGTTTTATTTTTAAAACATATTTTGAAGTAATTTTGCTTTGGTTTTCCAGCTCTTAATAATGGAAGGCAAAGAAATGGCTCAAATCATGCAGGATTTGAGAAGAGAGAAAAAAGAAGGAATATACGACAACTTCAAAGTGCCATTTCACAAAGGGATGTCGAACTAGTGAAAACAATTCTCAGTTCAGACTTTGATGTAGACTTCCAGTATAACAGCCAGACTTCACTACAGCTTGCAGTATGCCAGGGATCTCCAGAAATTTGCTCTCTTCTTATTTCCAAGGTATTCATTTTAACTTTTAAGCAGTTTAACTTATTCATTCCAGAGTATTTTGACCTCCACGCACGTTTATTTTTGCAATGTAAAAATTGTTGGTATGTGATTGTGATGGGAGCGATGTTCTACAATGGACATGCTACTTGATGATGATGAAAATTGTTTGTAGGAAGTACAGCCACAAGTATACATTGAGGGACCACCAAATAAAAATAGTTGTCTTCACAGACTGCAGATTTCTAATAGAAGCAATACAGAAAATAAACAATGAACTGTTATCAGTAATCAGAATAGAACTAGGAAAACTCCAGAGATCTCAACAATAATGCTCCAATGGCTACTCTCCCACTGCGGAATCACAGGAAATGATAAAACTGACAGCTTTAGCCTAAGATGGCAGTAAAAAGACACAATTTAATCATTGAGTACCATATAGAGATCAAGAACATCATCAGAAACCAGTATATACATCAATGGAGAGAAGACATGAACATAAGCGGTAGACCAGACCCAATTCACCAACTCAAAAGGAACCAACAAACTGCCTTATTTCACCTGAGAACTGGTCACTGCAGACTACTAGAACATTTATACAGACTAAAGATCTCACACATCGATGAATGCCCATGTGGAACATGCGGCCAGAATCCTAACACATTCTACAGGAATGGCCACTCATAGGAAAATGAAATACCGGACCTAGCCAGAGGGTGTGGAGCTGAGACAAAAGCTGTGGGGCAGCCGCTTCGACCTGGTGAAGACTACAGAGTACATCATGATATAGCATGACCAAAGATCCTAAAGCAAAGAAAGAGAAACATTGAAGGAAACTTTGTAATGAGAAACCTTTATGTATATGCATGGCAATTGTTCAAGCCAACAAGTCATGACATTGTAAGAAGTTTGGTTAGCCAACATATTGGCTCTACAGAGTGAACCAGTTAAGATATTTTAGCTTACATGGATATAAATTATTCTGTGCAATAGAATTCTTCTTCTTCATTCATTCTCAATTTCCCGCTACCAAAGCCCTGAAAAGGGCTTTGCGAGTAACAGGGTGTAATTCTGAGAACGCAATGCTTTGTGTTGTAGTTTACAAATTGCCTGCGATATTTGCACCTTTTGGTCTGACACACGCAGGCATTGTTTAGTACTTGATTAGCCTTCTCTCTTTGATCCCTTTTGCTTAGCCAATCTGTCAGTCTGCTCTGTTATCCAGGATCACCACGTGGGTGTGTAGAAGGGTCCTGCCTGCTCTGGTTCGCTGGCCCTGATGCTAGCAGTCAGCTATGGGTGACTGACCACTGCAACTCATTCGCTGCTCGGTGTCATGATCCCCAATCTAATTCTACTTCTTCTGTGGTCCTTGACTGATGGCATCAACCAGAGCAGCAGCAAACTCCCTCCACTTTGCTTACAAGTACTAAACTGACATCCTTATATATGGTTCACCAGCTCTAGTTCATTATTTTCATTTTGTCATCTCTAGTTCTTTGCCAGGTGTCTTAGGGCAGCCTCTCTTCTGGGGTCCATAAGATGGTCTTGGTAATGTTATCAGAGTCTCTTCTGAGGCCATGACTGATCTAATTCTAACACTGACCAACTGTTATGGTACACATAAGAAGAATTGTAGAATAATTATTTTGTTTTGAGTAGATTGGTTTCACTTTACTCTTGGGGTCGAAGATGCAGCACATTGAATGAGCTGACAGCAGCCAGCCACTCATAGCTGGCTGTTGCATCAGAGCCAGCGAACCAGTGCTGAACAAGACCCTATTTCATCTCCAAGTGACACCTGTTTACAGATGCCCTGGCTGTAGTCACAGCACTAAAAAGCCAGAAAAATACTGAACTTAATGATTTAAGAGCAGTACTCTGTCAACTATGCCAGCAGTACACACCAAAAAGAGTAGTGGTACAGTGGGTTCCATCCCACTGTAACATCCAAGGCAACGAGGAGGCAGACAGACTGGCAAAAGAAGGTGCAAGACTACCATAACCAGATTCTAGTGGACCTACGAAGAATCCAAAAGGCTTATTAGAGCCAGATACATGGCCAAATAGGAAACATAACATACTGGCTACACAAAAAATGATGCTTATTACCAGTTGAACAGAAGAGAGCAGGTCGTGGTCTTCAGACTCCACACAGGCCACAACAGACTGAGGTACCACCTTTTCAATAAACTGAAGATAGGTGGCACTGACGAATGCACTTGTGGTACCGGGAAAATGACCGCTGAACATCTGATGCAAAACTGCCCGACATACGAGGACCAGTGAAAGCACATGTGGCCATCACCAGTGGCAACACTAGACAAGCTCTATGGCAGTGTTGACCGTCTCAGGATGACCGCTGCTTTTTTCGAAAAAATACAGGTTGACGTTTGACAGTGTACGAAGAAGAAGAAGAAGATCTCCAAGTGACAGACCTAAAAACAAGCTGCTATAGTGTAGTCTGGCTAAGTGACTAGGGATCACTGTGTGTAGGCAAACCCTGTTCCCCAAAAAGGCCATCTCAAACCAGTTAAATCTGAATGTATCTGGCCAAAATGTTCAGATATCGCAATCTCGCTGTAAACTTTGACAAGCAACATCATATTTTTTTCAGGACAAACTAGTGGTCTCGAGGTGAGGTGTCCGTTTCGGGTGTCGGAGGTCACGTGTTATAATCGCGGAGACCGGGATTTTTTTAACGTAGATCGTCTGGTTGATACAGCAGTGAACGAGATGGGCAGGATAGTGTCGGGGTGCCTTAAACCCACCCCCACAAACAAAATATATCCCTTAATTGGCTTTGCACCACCTGATATAAGAAGAGGTGTAGCTGCGGAAATCGAACGAGGGAAACAGGAAAACGACCCTAGACACCCGATGTTTGGCCATCAGGAACAAGCCACAAGACTTAAATCAAGACACAGTTTCTTAAAATCTACAGAGACCATCCAGACAAGCCCGGAAGGTCGACGCATCGAGAGGTGGTGCGAAACAATGCAGGATCCATGGATTGAGCTCAAGGAAGAGGCTGCGCCTAGACACCACCTGCCCTACGCTGTGTGGAAGGCAATGAACAGACTTTGAACTGGTGTCTCAAGATGCAGAGCGAACTTGAAGAAATGGGGATACTCAGATGTCGACACATGTGAATGCGGCGCAGTTCAGGACGAAGATCATCTGATGACCTGCCCCAACCTCCCTGAAACCTGTGACATGAACGACATGATGGAGGCGAACGACAAGGCAGTTCAAGTTGCTGAATACTGGATGGATGCTGTGTGACATGGTGTTTGGACACGGAAAGTAAGTAAGTAAGTCTGGTACAAATTTCCCCGATCTCTGTAAAATGAGATCTGACTCACATGCTCAGTGTCGATTACGTTAAAAATTCCTTAACAGTTCGAAATCGAAAAGAGTAGGCTTAACGGCCGCTGCTCGGACAAATTTCAAATTAAAAATCTATATAAGTTATTTGTACCTTTCCCCAAGTGGCTTGGTAAGAGAAACTATAGACGGCGCCTAATTGGCTGCGAGTCTACTTAGCTCTAGTGTTTGAGTCTATTAAAATGAACTCGCACATCGGTAAAAACCACCCTCCAAGAAACTGGTTGTATACAGACTGCAGAATGTTCTAAACCAGTATAAAGACATTAAGTTAAGTTAAGAAGATCTGTTATTATGTTGCTAGGGTTCAATTTATGTTGTCCTCGTCTTCTTTGACCTTCCAAACCCCCCCATCTGCGATGGCTCTGACAAAAATTCTAATTACTTTGACGAAAATCTATATTACCATTCTGCTGTGAACTGAGGAAGGCAACTCTATTGTCAACTGCAGTCTGTCAAAATCTAGTCGGTTCAGTCTGTCCTCGGCTCTAAATTACTGTTCACTGGTCACTCTCTCTGCGTTTACTGAACGTTTTCCCGGCTTGCTTCAGTTTCTATAACCCACGGACTAATTTCCCTTCACCGGTCCTAATTTCAAGATGACGTTGTTTCCTGCTTGTTTCATCATGTCTTTCGCTTTGGTGCATCCTAGATAATTCCGTGCACTGTATTTGCTGACGTTGCGTGCGGTCAGGTTCTGGGGTAACTCCCATCCTGAGTTCTATTCATTGTTTAAGAACCTAATTATGCTTGCGGTGAAATTCTGGCAAAACTAAGAAACTGTCTAGTCTGAGACACAATTTCTCTGGCATGACTAAATCTGTCACAGTTTGTTACACCACCCATGACTGGTTCCAAACCCGGATGAGAAATGATGGGCATTAGGCCAGCTCCCCTGGCCCATAAAAACTTTCTTGCTTAAAAAACGTAAGTCAATTTATATTACGAGCGTTACTGCAGGAGAAAGGCCCTTCAACAAGGGTCTATGACGCAGACCAGTCAAACCTGGACAGAAAAACGAGGAGAAACATGAAAGAACTATAAAAAACAGCACAGGCCTGGTCTACTTAGAAGGAAAAGTTGATGGCCTACGCCGCCGAAGACTGATGTGTCAGATTAAAAGGTGTAAATATTGTAGTCTTCTGCGTTCATTCTCAATCTCCCGCTACCAAGCCCTGAACAGAGCTTTGCAAGTAGCAGGATGTAGTCTGGAGAATGGATTTGCGTTGTGTCGCTAGTTTACAGTTTGACTGCGATATTTGCACCTTTTGTTCCGACACATCTGTCTTCGGCAGTGAAGTCAAGCTATAAACTAGCAACACAACACATTCCGTTCTCTGGACTACATCCGGCTACTTGCAAAGCCCTGTTCGGATTGAAGAATGACCGCAGAAGAAGAAGAAAAAGAAGATAGCCTATGCACGTCAAGGCGATTAAGGGTGAATGAGAAGAAAGAAAAAAAACCATCCACTCTGCAACTGTGAACAAGATAGTTTGTGGTTGTATATATTCCTGTCCAATGAAAATTTGAACAAGTTCTGAGAATTTGTTACTGTAAACATTTAACAAATGTGTTTATATAAAAATTCTTGTATAATATTTATAGATTTTTTCGGTAATTCATAATCTGTAAATTGAGGTGTCTAGATTACTCCGTTGCTGCCTTGTAATCTCAAGCATTCAGGTACCTATATACAGTTGGGTGGACTAGAGCACGCTGTGTACTAACAATTGTCTATATTTCACCCTTGATTTCCCATGCTAGGGTGCAAATGTCAATCAAGCCGATGCGGATGGAAACTCCCTACTGAATATGGCCTGTTGGAGAGGCTATGCAGAAGTGGTTCCTTTGCTGATTAACAATGGCTCTGATGTCGATACCCGGAATGAGTCAGGTAACACCTCACTCAACGTGTGTGCCTATAAAGGGTTTTCACATATTGCAGAGGTAAGACTGAACAGCTGATTTTACTTTGTCTATAGGATTTAGATCTTCTTCTTTCCAAGCACTACTTCACAAAGCATGCATCCAGTATTCAACAACATGGATTGCTTTGTATTTTGTCTCCAGCAACTATTACGTGTTTCCTGGAGGGTGGGGCAGGTCATCAGATGGTCTGGGTCCTGTATTGCGCCCCAGTCACATGTGTCATCATCTGTGTATCCCCACTATTTCATATTCCTCTTAACTTAGCGTCTTTATACTGGTTTAGAAGAGTCTGCAGAGTCTGTATACAACCAGTTTCTTGGAGGGTGGTTTAACCGATGTGCGAGTCCATCTTAAAAGCCCGTTAAAATACTTAGAGCTAAGTAGACCCGCAGCCAGTTAGGCGTCATCTATATGATACTCTTAACAAACCATTTGGGGGAAGGTACAAATAATTTTTGGGTAAATTTTTAGCTAGAATTTTGAATTTTGCCCGGGCAGTTCAGAGTCTGTTTAACAGCTTCCATCTTGTGTATGGTAGATGATGTCCAGTGCCATGTTCCTTCCGAAGTTCTATCTCTGGGCTGCGATATTTGCTCCTGTTGGTCTGGCACATCTGATTCCAGTGGGCTTTTTATATTACCAGGTTTTCCTATTCTCTCAGCCAGACTACAGTCGCGCAGCCGTTTCCAGGGCTGCTGCTTAGGATCTTAGTTAATTCTGGTCTGAGATCAAGTTGCTGAGCAGTGTATGAGCTGTAACGGTCAGCCTGGGCAACAGTATACAGCAGAGCAGACTGGCTAAGGAGAAGGGATTGAAGAGGGAAGATTAACCCGGTACCTAAAAATTTGTACCTAGAAGTCGAATGGGTAGGACCAAAAGGTGAAAGTATTGCAGTCAAGCTGTAAACTACGACACAGTGCATTCCGTTCTCCTAACTACATCCTGCCACTTGCAAAGCTCTTTTCGGGACTTGGTAGCAGGAGTTTGAGAACAAATGATGAAGAAGAAGAAAAAATAGAATTCTGGTCCGCTGACCCTGATGCAAGCAGCCAGATGTGAATCACTGATCGCTGTCAGCCTTCGACCCCCCTTAAAACACTGAAACACGCAATTGCTATTTTCACGTTTTTCACATTTCTTTACACCGTTTCCTCTGCAGATTCTTCTTTCATCAAAATGTGATATCAACTTGCAAAATGAAAAAGGACACACACCACTGTACTGTGTCTCACAGTCAGGCAACACAGCCATGGTACAGCAGCTGTTAAAAGCAGGGGCAGACCCAGACTGGGGTGACCTCAATCAGAAGACACCACTTATGGCAGCTGCAGAGTTGGGGCATGTTCAAGTTGTTCGAGCTCTGTTAGAAGGAGGTAAGTCTAGCCAGAATGTATAAGTAGTTATCCTTTCCAAAACAAAAATAATTAGTAGCATTCATAGAGGAGATGTTATAGGCTGAACAACACCCCGACTTCCGAAAAGAAGACAGCTACTTTAATTTAACTAGAGAAGAACAAGTCATCATCTTTAGACTGAGAACTGGGCATAACAGATTCAAGAGTAATCTGTACAACAAATTGAGGATTGGGACAAGATGACATCTGTCCATGTGGGGAGCATACCATGACCATGGAACACATCCTACAAAGCTGCATGTTCACACAGGAAGAGAGAGAACAATACTGGCCTCGTGAGACAGATATGAGACAAAAGCTGTATGGAGATAAAGCAGCCTTACAAACAATGGTGTCCTTTGTAAGAGAAACTGGAACCTTGATCTGAGGATGAACGAAGAGGAAGGGATGTTAGATATGGATAGGGGACAGACGATGCAGTTTAGTAAATGAGCTAACAGCAGCCAGCGACTCATAGCTGGCTGCTGTCATCAGGGTCAGCGAACCACAGCTGACCAAGATCATATTCCACTTCCAAGTGGTGGCCCTGAAAGTAGACAGCACTCGTGTTTTCTGGCTAAGAGAATAGGGATTGCAGAGGGAATGCAAACCCGGTCCCAAAAATGCCATGCTGAAACCAGATGTTTAGTTTAGTTTAGTTTAGTCGAAAAATCAACGTCATTGAACACGGTTTAACCCATAAGTGCTGTGTTCTTCTCCATATTTTTGGTATGGAGAATCTCCACACAACGCATGAACTTCGCAGCACCAGTAAGAAGATCCTGTAAATGATTGGGTAGATTGTTAACATAATTTTGAATTTTTCCCAAGCAGTGACTGTTAAGCCAAAACTTTTCGATATCCAACTGCTGAGGGATTTTTAACGTGCGCTACACTGCATATGGGCGTCAAATCTCTGCTGCCCAGAAATCTGGGGAAATACCAGAAAGTCCGAGTGTAAAGATCCTGGTCTCCACCATGATTTGAACCCGCGACCTCCAGCACCCCAGGCCAACGTCTTACCAGATGTGTTATGCTGAAAGATGCAGATATCACGTCCTCGCTATAAACTACAACATAAAGTCCAGTCCATTTCAGGATGAACTCCGTATAAGAGGTAGATATGGATAGGATGGCATATTGAAATCAACCATTGACCGCCTCTTGAATGATAACAGCAAACGATGAATTGGCGATCCACCAAATGCAGGAGATTGACATCAGGTGTGTGTCTAGCAGGGAGGAATGTCTCTGAGGGCAGATCTCATTGATTGAACTGCGAAAGGAACTTGCATCTGGACACCATTTGCCTTAAAAAAGTCAGTAGCGTGTCCTTTACAGAACGTCACTTCTTACAACCGTCAACCTATTTGGCTGTTATACATTTCTTGACTAGTGTGCAGTACGGTAGGTTGCCATTACTTTCCATACGTTAAGGAGCAAAAAAAAACAATGTCTGCCAAACTGGACACGAGCGTGATTCGAACTGGGTGCATTGGGATTGTGAAACGGACACTACATCCCTAGGCCAAGAAATCTGCACCACTTGCCTTGCGCAACATAAAAATCACTAAACAGATTTCCAACTGGTGTATCGTGATGCAGGAGGGAGGAAGACTAACGTCTGGTCAGACACAACATGCTGATCAGACTTATTAGACAGCGTCAGTCAAAATATACTGGCCAAGACCCTCACCTTGGCTTCCTTGTAGCCCTCCCTGGAAATGGGCTGTTTTCAAAACAGCCTGACTAACTGGGTGAGGAATCGATGTGATCCCCATAGTAGTGAGCAACACGCAGATGAAGCCAAGCATAGCACAACTGTCTGGAGGACCCTGGTCCACCTTCATCAGCACGCTCAGGATGTTAGGAAATCTACTGCAACCTGCCACTTAACATCCTTTTCAGGGCACACATAAGAGGAAACTGTATCATTGTGAGTATTTGAAACAACAACCATTTGGAAACATGCGATATGGATGATATGTTGAGGGGGAATGACAAAGCAATCCATGTGGCTGAACATTGGATACATGATGTCCGACATTGTGCCCCTGACATGGAAAGTAAGTAACTCATTCATTTCATATCCAATACCTTCTGTACAGTTTCATTAGTTGGTGACGTTCTTTCTGTAGGTGCCAGCATCAACAAACAAAACAAGCAGGGGAAAACTGCTGCTTATGAAGCTGCCAGTTTAGGGCATGATGAGATTCTTCGTGAACTTATTAAGCACAAGGCAGACCTGAATCTTGCAACTGTAAAAGGATGTACTCCCCTCATTGGTAGGTGTGAAGTAAATGTTCCTTCACTCTCAACAGTAGTATGGCTTGGCTTGGCTTTGTTCGTTCTCAATCTCCCGCTACCAAAACCTGACACGGGCCTAAGTAGCAGAATATAGTCCAGAGAAAGGAATGAGTTGTGTCGTAGTGTACAGCTTGACTGCGATATTTGCACCTTTCGGTCCAATACATCCGACTTCAGCAAGCATTTTTTGAGTACCGGGTTAGCATTCCCTCTTTGATCCCTTCTCCTTAGCCAGTCTGCTCTGTTGCAGCCTGTTATCCAGGATCACCGCATGGGTCTTGGCAGCTCTGGTTTGCTGGCCCTGACGCTAGCAGTCAGCTATGGGTCGCCGACCGCTGCAGCTCATGTGCTGCTCAGCATCTTGATCCCTCAACAGTAGTATCATCTTCACCTTCTTCGTCTTTCTTTTTGCTTATCCTGTTATGCCTTTCAACATCAGGTTATGAAGAGATCTCTTGAACGAGCCCAGCTCTGTAAATCTTAACTTGAGCTGTCATTGTAAGTTTACATGCCGTTCTCAAGATCTCTTCTGAATTCTTTAAGCGTTTAGAAAAATAAGAAATCCACTGTTGGCTCGCTAGGTCAGTCACAGCTTCATCATTGCCCTTTTAAAATGGTACTGGGTGCACTAGATTATACATTCCGTACAGAAAACACACATTCCGATGAATTTATGTTTGAAATTGGCCACTAAACAGGCTTGGCAAAAATAACTATTCTGGTACCATGTTGATACTCTTCACCTGTGTCTTTAAATAGAAGCGTGGGTCAACACTGCAGTTTGACAACTTGAAGGAAGTTGGTGCCAAAGTATTTTTGTGCTTCTGCTGTGGCTGCTTTTGAAACATGTAGTTTTATATGATGAGGATCCCAACCTCTCCTACAGCCCTCCTTCCTCTTCTTTTATTACAGGAATAGTAAGTTGCAATGATTTTATCATTTCCTCACCAATAAAGGGCTATATGATATATGCAGGTGTACAGTAACAGTATTACTAGCAGACGCAGGCAGAACATCTGACCGCTATTCCGAACTGGGCAATATGAAGAAACAGCGGATTAACAATTAAGCACTCACGCTTTCCCTGCCCTACAAACATCCCCACCACTTCACCCGCCTATCCCGTCACACCCCCTCACACCCCTCCATCTCTCCCCCTACCAACATGTCCCATCATTTTTCACCAAAAGAGTACAATATGTGTTTTTTTGTTTGCATTTTTCTTTATTTCTCTATTTCCCTAGGTAATGTGTGTTGCACTATGTTTTTATTTTGCGCCTGTCTGCTCAGTGCATTCGACTTTGGCATTTTCTAAAGGTTTTCTTCCCTGGGGTAACGGCTGATGCTATGATTGGGGAGCAAACCCAGCACCTTCGAATTGTGAGCCGTGTCACCTAACCACTAGCCCACGCAGTCCCCTCCAATATGCGTTAGATTTTTTATTTTTCCATATTGAGCTTTTGCTTTGTTTATGAGGTTAACCTAATAATGATGTCACAATAAAATGAAATGTATGGATAATGGTTTAAATTAGATTTTAAACAGAAAATGATCATTAAAAAACAAATTGGAGGTCTCATCTAGGATTTTAACCACCGACCTCTAGCACCCTAATTGAGGGTCACACGCCCAAACTACCATGCCATTTGAAAATAAAGTTTAGGAAAGGAAGTATCTAGTGTTGGTTTGTTTTGACTAAGCAGGCAGACAGAAACATGTTTCGCTTCGTACATTGCGTTGGTCGGCCACATCCATGACCCACTGCTGCCAGGCCTCGTCCAGAACGGAGGTGAAGGTTACTATCTGCTGGAGCCATACTATGCGGGGACAGCCTCTTCTGCGCCTCCAGCAGGTCGGGGAAAGACTTTTGACGCTGAAGAACGACTTGTGAATTATTTTGTGGGCTGGGTTTTCCTGGCCCCAGCCGTACAACATGACCGAACAAAGAAACTGGATGGCGGCAAAGTGTTTCTGAAATTGGGAAGAGGCATGTTTTAGCAGAGACCTCTACGTTGCGGATGTAGTCATGCTATTGGATGCCCAGGATACACCACTGGATGCGCATGTGGAAGACCTCCAGTCTTGACATGTCATGTCTAAGTAATGTCTATGACACTGATCATTACACTGAAGAAAGTACAATTTATTTTGTGACCATGAACTGATAATCTACGAGGCGTGTTCAGATAAAACCGGACCAAACTGCAACAATTGAACATATGTACGATGCGCATGATGACATCACTTCTGGTGTAAACAGCACATACCAGCTGTCAAGTTTGTAAAATTTAATTATCCTTTGACTCATAGTTTCCTCAGCAGACCGTTTAAAACATGGTGGGTGTGATATGGAATCCGTCCAGAGTTGATCAGCGAGCAGTGATTTGGTTTCTACAGCTGACGGATGTCGACCAGTTGACATTCATTGCAGAATACAGACAGTGTATAGTAACAAATTTGCAAACGGTTGGTATGTGCTGTTTACACCAGAAGTCACGTGATCATGCGCATCGTACGTATGTTCACTTGTTGCAGTTTGGTCTAGTTTCATTTGAACATGCCTCGTCCTTGTTCTTACTGCTAATACTCACACATTATACAAGAAGACTATTTCTCTGTCCATTTCAGAGGCTGTTGCAAACAACCATACAGGAGCTGCGAAAGTGCTCATAGAGTCTGGCTGTGATGTCAACCTACCAGATAGAACACACAGGGCACCAATACATGCTGCCATCAGACATGGTCAGCTAAATGTTTGCTCATTTTGGCTGTAAATATTAAAAATCTCTAACGTAACAACCTTTTTATACTGATTTAGAAGACTCTCCAGAGTCTGTATTCAACCAGTTTCATTTACATTTCCTTACTCTAAAAGCTATGCGCATCCAATCTATTCTTAAATGTAGATGGAAAAGTTACGTCTATTTCCTTCAACTGCTTAATTTTTCAGCACGTCAGGTCACGACGTGGTTGTTGATTTTGAGAACTTCTAATTTAGAAAAAATATTTTGTGTGCATGTGTGTCTAGAGACATATATTTAATTAAAAAAACATGTTGGTGTTATTTTTCTTATTGTGTGTATGTTAGTTTCTGAGATACAAGAAAACTATAAACGTAATTATTGTATCTACATAAACAAACTAAATAGATCTATCTCAGAACAATCTGTTGCAGAAACTTAACTTCCTCATTTTCAGTAATGGGTGAATCTTCAAATCCAAGCGGAAAACAAAAAAAATACTTTCAAAAAATGTAAACCTAGTTTGAAAATCGCCATTGTTTTCGTCTAACCGTACATGACGGAAGTTAGAACTCTCTATAATCAAAAGATCAGTATGTTCAGCCATTTCTGTGGCAATAATCCGATCCAGTAGTTTATATACAATAAAGTGACGACCCTAGAGCTATCGCAGAATTTCGACCGCTGTACGGAATGAACGGGTCGCAATTTCATGACCAGGATACGGTAACAGTTAAAACTGTTTAAAGAGCAAGATGTCGAGAGTTGAGTTGTCGAAAGTTGACATATGTCTGTAATTTCTTAACTTATTATAGTTGCCTTTATTAAAAATAAAATGGAAGCATATACAATGCTGACTTTTTGCATTTGTTTGTGACTTTCAGCATCTAATATGTTTGATCCTGATAACACAGACATGCATGGTGTGGTTGTAGCACTTTTAGATGCAGGAGCAGACGTCAATAAGTGTGATGGAGAAAACTGGACACCTCTCTTTCAAGCAGCTTCTGCTGGTGACCTAGGTAATGACTTTCTTCCTAGCATTCTAGTCTGTTTTTAAACTATTCAACTGTGTATCTCTCTATGGGTTGGTGGCTTGTACACAAATTGTATAGTCCACCCTGCCGAAGACGGATGTGTCGGACCGAAAGGTGCAAATATCGCTGCCAAGCTGTAAACTAGCGACACACTCCCGCATTCCATTCTGCGGACTACATCCTGCAAAGCCCTATTCAAGGCTAGGTAGCGGGAGATTGAGAACGAACGTAGAATAAGAAGAAGAGTCTTCGCCAGTCGCTCTATAGGCGTTTATGTTGGACACCCTGTGAACAGTAAGAGATCTGAATGTGTTATACATGCAGGACACCTAGTGAGCGATGCGTGTTCTAATTACATATGAACATACATATTTGTGGGAATACGTGGATTGATCAAAGTAATTGTGAATGTACAGATCGCCTAAGGATGAGATGTGAATGTCTGTGGTATTGTGCAGGACACTTTGGGAACAATGTGTGTTCTGAGTGTATGTGTATGCACAAATCGACTGAGTACGTGATCCGACTATAAGTGGCGTGATCTAATTACATATGAATGTACAGATCAGCTGATTGAAGGTGATCTGACGTCAACCTGATCTGATTATTTGCGAATGCACAGAACGACTGAGTACGTAATCTGATCATGCAGACGAATTTGTGATTGTGTGTCGAGTGTGCAGATAAGGGGAGTTCAATGACAAGAGCCTGGCTTGTGAAGTTTGGGGGAAATATCAAAAGCTAGTGCTTAAAACCTCCAATGTAATGCAATATATAAATATATATATATATATATATATATATATATATATATATATATATAAAATGATTATTTAGTTAAGATGTATTTTGTTCTTTTTGTTAATATTGTTTTTGGTTGATTTGCATATTAAACGATAATGTTATGTGTTATGACAGGAAAGGGTTTACTGTGTTATTTACTGTGTGAAGTTGTGTCGTGGTGTAGATACATGTTGTAACTCTTCAGATAAGTACTATGCAACTGCTAACAACTCAGCTAATGCCTTACGCTGCCACACTTGTTCTCCCATGTATGACAACTGAAAAGTAGCAAGTTGTAGTCCAGAGATTGGAATGCGTTGTATCATAATTTACAGCTTAACTGCGATATTTGCACCTTTCGGTCCGACATATCCGACTTCAGTAGGCATTTTTTTAGTACCGGGTTAGCCTTCCCTCTTCTATTCCTTCTCCTTAGCCAGTCTGTTCTGTTGCAGCCTGTTATCACCGAGTGGAGGTGTAGAAGGGTCTTGGCAGCTCTGGTTCGCTGGCCCTTACGCTAGCAGTCAGCTATGGGTGACTGACCGCAGCAGCTAATGCGCTGCTCGTTCTCTCATGTATCATAAGAAGGAGAAGAATGCAGTGGTTCTGTCCTTTTTGACCATTAAAGTTCTGCATGTGGTTACCATTCTTTCATTATGTCACATTATTTCAACAGAGATCTGCAAGTTTCTGCTCAAGAAAGGGGCTGCCACAGACAGTGTAACAAAACATGGGAGTTCCATACTTCATGGTGCAGTCTACGGGGGCAAGCTTGATGTGGTCCAGCTATGTCTGGATGCAGGTTTGTAATCCAGATTTCATTATAACTGTCCACTTATGCCATTCAGATACAAGATTAAACAGTTTAAATACCTGGGAGCAGGGATCAAGATGCTGAGCAGCACATGAGCTGTAGTGGTCAGCGACCCATAGCTGACTGCTAGCGTCATGGCCAGCAAATCAGAGCTGCCAAGACCCTTCTACACCTCCAAGCGGTGATCCTGGATAACAGGCTGCAGCAGGCAGACTGGCTAAGGAGAAGGGATCGAAGAGGGAATGCTAACCCGGTACTCAAAAAATGTTTGCTGAAGTCGGATGTGTTGGACCGATAGGTGCAAGTCAAGCTGTAAACTACGACACAACGCATTCCGTTCTCTGGACTGCATTCTGCTACTTAAGCTCTTTCAGGGTTTGGTGGAGGGAGATTGAGAATGAACGAAGCCAAGCCAAATACCTGGGAGCATAGATGGATGCAGAAGGTTCCAAAACTGAGATTCAGGCAAGAACAGCGATGACCATGGCTGCTCTGACCAAATTGAATCTGCTATGGAGGGACAAAAGCATCAACCTGAAATCCAAGTTGAGTTTAATGTATGCAGTTGTCTCCTCCGTGTGAAACTTGGACTCTGACAGCGGTTCTAGAGTGAAGAATTTATGCAATGAAGAAACATCTAAATTAAATTCAAAATCGCCATTGTTTGTTTTATCTAACCATACAGGACTTAAGTCGGAACTCTCTACAATCAAATGAGCAGCATGTTCAGCCGTTTCTATGACATTAACCTTTAGTGTACGGCTGTCAAAATTATTTTGACACACTCAGCCTACAAAATTGTAAATTGAAAAACAATTTGTTCTTTTTCACTTTTATGTTGAATACGTCATGTCCATCTACACAGGTCTTTTTGCTGGTAAAAGTATTGAATGTTAGATTACAAATAGGTTTTGAATGATTTATCTTCTTATTACGCCAATTGGAGTAGGCCGACTTTTTTGTGAAAGGTGAAGTAGGTTGTTGGGAAAGATCTTTATCGAGTAGATCTGTTTATTTTGTTTGTTTAGATGTAATAACTACGTTTGAATTGGAAACTAACAGTTGTGTCGATATTATAAACACAGTATCTATATGTTGTTGTGGTTTCCATGGATTTCTATCGGAGCGACTAGGTCTACCTGTCGAGTCCAAATATTTTTTTGTTTTTCAATAAATTTTCACCTTATCTTTTTGAATCTCAGAAACTAACAAACACACAATAAAAGCAATAACACCAACAAGTCCAGTATATTCAATTGTGTCTTTACACACAAGAAAATCATATTTTTTGTCCAACAAATAGAAGTCAAAAGATTTAAAAGTCAACTACAATAGCGAAATATAAAGTTGCAAAAATTTTCGCACAAAAGGTTTAGCTTGCTAAAGGTTAAACCCGGTAGTTTATATAAGATAAACCGACGGCCCTGTTGTAGTTTATATAGGATAAACTGATGACCCTGAAGCTGACGCCGCAGCGCGTTGTTGAAAATGGATGTAAATCTGTTCTGACGCCTTTAATCGTCGTTGGTGCTGTAAAGGTTAACCTTTAGCATACGACATTTTTTTGGTGACAATTTTTGCAACTTTATATTTCACTATGGCAGTTGACTTACAAATCTTTAAACGGGGGACGGCGTGGCCTAGTGGTTAAGTGGCACGGCTCACAATCAGAAGGTGCTGGGTTCATTCCCCATCACAGCACCGGCCGTTACCCCGGGGAAGCAAACCCTTAGAAAATGCAGGAGGAAGCAGACCCTTACATAAAATGCATGCTGAAGTCAGATGCACTGGGCCGATAGGCGCAAAATAAAAACCACAGTGTAACGCACACCCGCCTTGGGGAATAGAGAAATAAGGCAAACGCAAACAAACAAAAACAAACAAAAAATCTTTAAACTTGTTATGTTTGTTGGTCAATAAATATGATTTTCTTGTGTGTAAAGAGACAATTGAATAAAGAACTTGTTATTGTTTTTGTTGTGTGTTTGTTTTGGAAACCACAACAATGTATCGATACTGTGTTTATAATATCGACACAACTGTTAGTTTCCAATTCAAACGTAGTTATTACATCTAAACAAACAAAATAAGCAGATCTACTCGATAAAGATCTTTCCCAACAACCTACTTCACCTTTCACAAAAAAGTCGGCCTACTCCAATCGGCGTAATAAGAAGATAAATCATTCAAAATCCATTTGTAATCTAACATACAATACTTTTACCGACAAAAAAACCGGTGTAGATGGACGTGACGTATCCAACATAAAAAAATGGCTTATGGGTTAACATTTTTTTCTTCAATTTCCAATTTTGTAGAACGAGTGTGTCAAAATAATTTTGACAGCCGCGTGCTAAAGGTTAATATCTGTGCTAAAATATGGATTCGAAGGCTAGAACATCACAAGAACACTAGAAAATAAACTTAATGCTTTTGAAAATAAGTGACAGCTTTTGAACATTGGCTGGGAAGAATTCAAGAGCAACAAGCTAAAAAGACAAATCAGCAACCAGCAATATGTTTTTACCATCATAAGGAAAAAACAGTGGACATACTTCGGGCATGTGCTTAGAATGAACAGCAACAGACTCCCATCACAGGCATTTATATGGGCTCCAGATGGCAGCAGAAAGAGAGGGAGACCAAAAGGGGATCTTTGCAGAACGATCATCAGAGAGGGCTCAAATCTGGGTCTAAACAACATACAAGAACTTAGAAAAGTAGTGCCACACCTTTCAAACCAGAGAACACTTCTTTCTGCCTGATGCGCCATGTTTGGATCTCAAAAACATAGAAAGATAGATAGTGTTGACTTGCGATTTTGAATGCCCACAATGAGTAGGTTTACTCTTTTGTGATCCCTGAAAAGGACGTAAAGTGGCAGGTTGTAGTAGCTTTCCTGACATCCCGAGAGTGCTTGTGAAGGTGGACTGGGGTTCTCCAGGTGACTACGCTCTTGTTTGGCATAGGTTGTTGTGTCTTCAGTAAAATGCAGATATTATGAAAATTGTTTCACCTAATTAGGTGAAACATTTAGAACATCATCCCACTTTGTTGTTCTTTGCGAATGTCCACAATGAGTAGGTTACTCTATTGTGCGCACTGAAAAAACGTTAAGTCTCGGGTTACAGTAGCTTTCCTCACATCCTAAGCATGATGATGAAGGTGGACTTGGATCCTCCAGGCGGTTTTGCTATGCTTGGCTTCATCTGCATTTCACTCACTACTATGGGGATCATGCCAATCTCTCACCTTGTTAGCCAGGCTGCCATGAAAACAGCCCGTTTCCAGGAAGGGCTACGAGGAAGCCGAGGTGAGGGTCTTGTCCAGTATGTTTTGCCTGACCTAACTAACATGTCTGATCAGTATATTTTGCCTGACTAGACATTAGTCTTTCTTCCCAAATAGTGTTGATTTAGAAATACGCTAACATTTGGCATATGATTTCTAGGAACATTGTACATTTTCTGTTTCCATTATTGTATAATTTCTTCTGGTTCTTGTGCGTTAATTCACCCATTCTGAAATTTTATACCATTCAATGACCACACGGGTTTCCGTACAAAAATAGTTATAAGTGTCTAGCTACAGGAGGCCAAAATTCTGTGATGTCCTGCAGAATATTGTCGAACGGGTCTAACTGACGGACTTTATTCCGATGTCGCCACAGAAACTCACACATGTAGGAATCTATCATGTGTCTGTGTGTTCCGTTTTGGTTAGGGTTAGGGTTAGGGTTTGGGTTAGGGTTAGGTGCCCTTTAACCATGTGCCAGAACGAACAGGAATGTCCTGCTGACATGTGCGACATCTCTAACGATCTTGGCGAACTGTGAGAGACAAAGTCATAACATGATTTTTAGCACACAGTCGGACGGTGTGTATAATTCGTCTTTCCTGCAAAAACTGCACACAATTTATTTTCTTGCGTGTCAAGTGTGACAACTGCAATAAATCCATTTCCACGTACGGTGTTAGATCTGAGAATGACATGGACATAGGTCTACCGCATGAATTGAAGACGTGCGAACTGAAAAGTATGGTGTTTCGTGAGGCTACATTCTACTAAATTTGATCAATTATAATCCGTGTGTGAATTAACGCACAAGTACCGTTCTTCTTGTTTCATATTTTTCTAGGTTGCTCAGTAAATGCGCTTGATAATGAAGGTCGGCATGCACTAATGGCTGCATTGTCTTCCAGGTGTGATATCAAGGTCAGTGAGCATTTATTTGAACATTGTCAATTATATTTTTGCTTGTTAGCTTCTGTTTCTGAAAAAATATTTGAACTCTTATGCTACCGTGCGTCGCTGGTACTGGCTTACAGATTAATCACTTATCACCAGAAGTCAGTACCAGCGACAAGTTTGATATAGTTAGAAACAAATCTAAAAAATAGGACTAATCATAGTTAGAAACAAATCTAAAATATAGGACTAATCGCATCAAAATCCGATCCAATTTTTTTAAATACCACAGGAAATGATAATTCCAAATGATAACAATGCCCACAGGTTTAAAATTGACATTTAAAAAATATTTTTGTAGATTATAAAATTGATTTTTATATGTGTCTTTCTTCAGAATGCTATTTTTTACCCCAGAAAAGCTGAAGTAGCTAAATAAATTAAAACAAGAATAAATATTAGTATATGTACATGTTCTTGTATGATTTCTACTCATGTTTGGATAAACTACATTAAGATTATCAAGTAAAATACATCAAGTGCTTTAGCACACTACATTTAATCTGTTAGTAGACATTTTAATATTATTTTTTGAATAGTTTTTTTCCCCACGGTCACATTGTGGTAATTTTAATATCTACAAAATCCTATAAATATGATGTTGATCTAGATGACCCATTCCTCAGCATAGCTGTGGGTCCCAACTTCATCTCCATCAGATCCTGTCTTGGGCCACGGAAGTCCAGTGCATGGTAAGCCCTCCTCCAGAGGGGTCTCGGATGTTATTGTGGGCAGCAAGGGAGTCAGACCAGCATCCCTGTGGTCTCTCTTTACCTCGGGTGTACCAGATTGCTGTGGCCATGCTCCATCGACCATTGTTTCGTTACAACATTTGGCCTGCCCATCTGTTTTGATACATGACAGACACCAGATAGTATTCCTCAGAAATCAATGCTATACAGATACAATGGGTAAAAAGCCAAGGGCTGACCATACAAAAGATAGATAACAGAAATAACAGTAGCAGTAAAGCTCCCCATGTACAAAGCACATACTAGTGTCCAGTCAATAAACCTCTTCATAACCTGACGCTAAAAGGCACAAGCAGGACACAAGTAAAAAGAAGATTTATTTAAAATATGTTATTTTTAAAAACCTGTCGGTAAATTGAGAAAACAACAGCTGAAATTTTAATCACATGCCCAGTTGAAACATGTAAACATAAACTGACCACAGAGTTTTTAATCTGGTAGTTAATGATTTAAATTAACTTAACTTAGTATCTTTATACTGGTTTAGAAGACTCTGCAGAGTCTGTATACAACCAGTTTACTTTACATTTCCTTGCTCTAAAAGCTATGTGCATCCAATCTATTCTTAAATGCATTAATTGTCCCTGCTTCCACACTTCCTGTGGCAATGCTTTCCAAGCATTCACCACTTTCTGACAAAAAAATATTTCTGTATCTAATCTGGACCTTTCTTTAGTTAATTTGTAGCTATGCCCACTTGTTCTTGTAGGTAGTTGTATTTTGAAAAACTTGTTATAGTCTAATTTATCCTTTCCTTTGTTTTGTTTTTTGAGTTTTTTTTCTTATAGCTGTAATTCTGGAATCCCTCTATCAGCTTTGTTGCTCTTTTTTTATATCCTTTCCAGCATGTTTATATCTCCTCTACGATAAGGACTCCACACCTGTACACAGTACTCCAATCTACATCTAACTAATACTTTATACAGTTTGACTATCACTTCCTTGCTTCAATGTTTAATATCTCTTTTTGTCATACCTAACATTGTATTTGCTGTTTTCACTGCTACCTGGACTTGCTCACTCATTTTACCTATATGATCTAGTATAACTCCTAGATGCCTTTCCTTTTCTATTATTCTAATATTGTTCTCGCCCATTCTATAATTATGTTCCATATTGGATCTACCCATGTGGATGACTACATTTATCTACATTAAATGTAATGATGAGGTTGCAAGCTCCACACATAACCATATTTAATTGCTTTTTAACCACATGCTTGAAATCTTACAGTGGGCATAGTCTTTGTAGAATGAGTCAGATTTACAAGAACTGGTCAACATGGTAATTCTTCAAAGTGAAAATAAAGGTCTCAGCTTAAAACAAAAGAAATTATAGTAACTTAAGAAATACAAATCTCCAAAATGTTATATAAAAGTGAACATGATGGAACTAAAACAAGTAGACTTAATTCAATACTTGGGCACCAGCATCAGTTCTTGGCTTGGTATTGGCTTCGTTCGTTCTTAATTTCTCACTACCAAACCCTGAAAGGGCTTAAGTAGCAGAATGTAGTCCAGAGAATGGAATGTGTTGTGTCGTAGTTTACAGCTTGACTGCGATATTTGCTCCTTTCGGTCCAACACATCCAACTTTAGCAAGGATTTTTTGAGTACCGGGTTAGCATTCCCTCTTCGATCCCTTCTCCTTAGCCAGTCTGCCCTGCTGCAGCCTGTTATCCAAGATCACCGCGTGGAGGTGTAGAAGGGTCTTGGCAGCTCTGGTTCGCTGGCAGTCAGCTATGGGTCACTGATCACTGCAGTTCATGCGCTGCCAGCATCAGTTCTGATGGGAGATGTACTTATAAAATAAAGAACAGAATAGCCAGGGCAAAATCAGTCTTTCAGGGTATTAGGTGAATCTTGTGCAACAAAAGGCATTAGTTGGATTTAAGGAAGAGTTCCTGGATGTTACGTGGAACAAGTACTGGCATACAGCAACTAGCCATGGACAATCAGCAAACCCGTACAAGGATTATTGGAGGCAACAAAGAAAGGTCCAGATTAGAATTAGGAAACTTTTTTTTAGTCAGAGAGGTGAATGCTTGAAATGCATTGCCACAGGAAGTAGTGAAGGCAGGGACAATTAATGCATTGAAGAATAGATTGGATGTGTGTAGCTTTTAGAAGGAAATGTAAATGAAACTGGTTGTATGCAGACTCTGCAGAGCCTTCTAAACCAGTATAAAGATATTTAGCTAATGGAAATGTGGTTTTACAGAAGAATATACAAAATTCCATGTACTGCAAAGAAATGGAATAACCTGGTACTTGAAGGTGCACAGATTCAAAGACAGCTTATGTCAAAAATCTGGACACAACAGTCTTCCTTTTTCAGGCATGTCACAAGAAGAGGTGGGTTGGAACACACTGGGACAAAGAACAGAATCACATGCAAGAGAGACAAAGGGAGGCGAAGAGAGAAAATATTGGACAGCTTGAAGGCATGACATTGGGAACTGATAACCAACACACATGATATGAGGAAATGGAGGTCCATGATCGACAACCAGCAGGGCACTTGTTGATAATGATGAGTCTTTGCTTCCCCCTATCCAGATGGGTTGAAAAACACGAACAAACACTTATCATCCATATCCTTTAACATTTATTCGCAAAACTCGTTGATATAGCTATAAACGATGCAGGCAGGATAGTGTCAGGATGTCTTCTTCTACGTTCGTTCTCAATCTCCCTCTCCCAATACCCTGAACAGGGCTTTGCAAGTAGCAGGATGTAATCCGAAGAACAGAATGCGTTGTGTCACTAGTTTACAGCTTGACTGCGATATTTGCACCTTTCGGTCCGACACATCCATCTTCGGCAGAGTCAGGATTTCTAAAAAACCATCCCAACGGATACAATATACCCTAAAATTGGCATAGCTCCACCTGTCGTCAAAAAAAGCGTGGCTGCTGAAATTGAATGAAAGAAACAGGAAAACGACCCATGACACCTGGAGCAGATCACAAGACTCAAATCCAGGCATAGTTTCCTTAAATCAACAAAGCCCATACAGTCAAACCCTGAAAGTCGTCAAATCGAATTACGGCACGAAATGATACAGGACCCAGGGATCGAGCTTCAGGGGGAAACTGCCCCTGGACATCACTTACCCTACTTACTTTGGAAGACAATAAATAGACTTCTAACTGGCGTATCACGATGTAGTAAGAACACGAATGGATGGGGTCTCTCAGACGGCAATACACGTGACTACGGTACAAGATCCAGGTCATCTGATGATTCGTCTCAACCTTCCGGATACATGTGACGAGGGTGACATGCTAAAGGCGAATGACAGAGCAATTCAAGTTGCTGAACACTGGATGAACGCAATATGATGTGGTGTTTGGACACGGAAAGTAAGTAAGTAAGCATTTGTGCTGTTCTGTTCTTAAGAATCAACTTCACTGCATTCTGTGTATACCCATAGTTGTTCACTCAGTCTCTCACACTAAAGTACTGATCAAACTATGTTAGTCAGGGTCAGATGAAACACATCCCAGCTCACTTTCAAGTAGTTCTCCCTGGAAAAAAATGGTTTCATGACAGTTTGGCTAGAGTGAATCACCATAGCGGTGAACTTACTGAGGAGCCTTGTATTGCACTACAGCCAGGAGAACCATGGTCCACCTTCTCATGTGCACCTTGGGTAGTGAGGAGAACCACTGTAACATGTCAACAAAGAAAGTTGTTAAGAGTATCTAGCTCAAGTACGAGTGGCATTAGCAACAACAACCACTCCTCCAGTCGACCCAGCTGTAAACGGGTACCTGACGTATGAGTTGGAGAAGGTAAAAACAGCAAGAAAGGGAGCTGGCCACCCCACCTCACATAGGCCTGCGACCTAGTACATGAAGAGTTATTGTCATCCCCGACAGCAATTGTTGCATGGGCTGGCCTTTACCTCTAATACCGATGGATGTCCTGAAGGGATTATTTTGTTTGCTCGTTTGCACAGATCATAGAAGTTCTGCTAGAGGCTGATAGTGATGTGTCAGTTGCTCACAGCGTGACAAAACATACGTCTTTACACGAGGCACTGTACCAGCATTTCGTTCTTGCCGCTCACCTTCTGATTGACAAAGGTAACAATCTTTTTATCAATTGTCTTTGGAGATCATTAGAATATTCATCAAGCCAGAGAGAGTATTCATCAGGCTAGAGAGATACCATATTGGTTACGAACTAAATCAGGGGTCTCATACTTAAGAACCCCACCCCACCACCACCACCACCACTTAACATGTGGTCTATCGTGCAACATGAGTGGCACCACAATGTAGAATAAGCAACAATAGAAGTTTGAGAAGATATTTTTTTAACTGTAAAGATCAAGACACTGCTGTCAGGGATGAAGTGTTAGAGACTTCATTGTGTGACACCACAGCTTGTGTCTGTGTGTATGGAGGAGGGGAAGTTCACTTTCTCGCTGTCTTTTTTCCAATAAACAGCAAGTCCAGTGCCTATATTCAGCTTGTTCAGCAGGCGCATACTATAAGGGACTATATGTAAATGTTTTCACAGATAAACAATGATGGCAGAAAAAATGTAGATTCTTCTTCTTCTTCCTCATCGTACGCAGTCAGACAGTAACCATTATTTTTTCGAAAAAAGCGGCGGTCATCCTGAGGCTGTCGACACTGCCATAAAGCTTGTCTTGTGTTGCCACTGGTGATGGCCACATCTGCTCTCTCTGATCCTCGTATGTCGGGCACTTCTGCAGCAGATGCTCAGCGGTCATTTTACCGGTACCACACGGGCATTCGTCGGTACCACCTATCTTCAATTTGTTGAATAGGTGGTACCTCAGTCTATTGTGGCCAGTGCGAAGTCTGAAGACAACGACCTGCTCTCTTCTGTTCAACTGGTAATAGGCATCGTTTTTGGTGTAGAAATGTAGATTAACTCCTTGAACCCTGGCCACCAGGTCCGTAAAATCCCATTTCCCTGTTCTCCTGAGACAATACGCACAAGATAAACATCTGAGGAAAGCTATTTACTATGACAAAACTCTGTGCTCTATTTTCATTATACTATCACAGATTGACTGTTCCTACTTGTTAGGCCAGTAGATATTGGGGAATATATTTATTGAAGACCATCCTGTATCAAACTTACATGATGCATTACGTGGTGTATCCACCCCCCCCCCCCCAAACCCCCACTCCTCCTTCTCTCTAGACAGACCCGCGGAACAGTTCTAGCTTGATTATATTTCGAATAACATGTGTTGTCATTCAAATAATCACTTGGGATCAAGATGCTGAGCAGTGTATGAGCTTCAGTGGCCAGTGACCCATAGCTGACTGCTAGCATCAGGGCCAGTCAACCAAAGCTGCCAAGACCCTTCTACACCTCCATGCGGTGATCCTGGATAACAGGCTGCAGCAGAGCAGACTGGCTAAGGAGAAGGGATCGAAGAGGGAATGCTATCCCAGTACTAAAAAAATGGTTGCTGAAGTCAGATGTGTCGGACCGAAAGGTGCAAATATCGCAGTCAAGCTGTAAACTAAGACACAACACATTCTGTTCTCTGGACTACATTCTGCTACTTAAGCCCTTTCAGAGTTTGGTAGCGGGAGATTGAGAATGAACGAAGTCAAGCCAAGCCAAATAATCACTTGTCCTTTTCAGAATAATCACCATCTAAATTAAATTTGTCGGCCTTGAGAATACTTTCAACAGCTTGTTCTGCCATTAGCCTGTTTGAAAGGTCATTTCTTGAATTTTCAAAACTGCTTTCCGTCACCAAAAATCATAGATAAAATTCCTAAGTTTGTGGATGCCGCCATATTTTTTTTCTCTTGAGAAATGTGAATACTGTTTAGACGACACGATATTATGGCCCAAATACAAACAGTACAGCCCAAAATATCCTTAGAATAATGGTTCAACCATCACACTAAATCATAGGTGATTAGGGGAATGAGGTATTTACACATATGCTGGTTCATCAGTGTCATGAGTTCAAAGGGTTAAATGTTAAATATAAGTAGAAGGACATGTTTTTAAACTAGTCAAAAATTTTAATGATAAATAAATAAGTTGTAGAAAGAATTTACGTAGATAAAGTAACATACAAATGTGTTAATAAATATTTTGTACATATACAGTTTTTACAAAATGCTCATCACCTTTATGGTGGCTCAGTGGTCTCTAGGTAAGGTGTCCGCCTTGAGTGCCGATGGTCGCAGGTTCGAATCACGGAGGACACCGTAATTTTTTCATGTGTGTTTTCTGGTGAAAATTCCCCTGATCTCTGGGTGGTGAGATCAGACTCCCGTGTTCAGTTTTGAGCATGTTAAAAATACCTTGGCAGTTAGTAATCGAAAAGAGTAGGCTTAACAGCCGCTGCCTGGACAAAAATTCTAGTTAAAAATCTACCCAAGTTATTTGTATCTCCCCCCAGGCCTAGTAAGCCGCAGGAAGTTGTAAAATACCTACTACATATAGTCGAAGCATCTGACTATCTGGCAACAGACATTAGCATGCCTGTTTGAATGTCAGAATTCCAAGTATTCCAAGCTCATCATCATGTAGCATGTCCTTTGCAGAATGTTGCTCCCAAAACTGCCCGTCTGAAAGAAACTTGATCTCTTGCCAAATCTTCAGCCTGTTCCAGAGTCATGTCCAAGCATTCCTTGACATCATGGTGCCATTGTCTTCTTGGTCCGCCTCTGTCTCTTTTGATCGGCACTATACCCTCCATTACTGTTCTCTCAAGATCATTTTGTCTTTTGATGTGGCCAAAGTATTTTAATTTTCTGTTCATGATGGAATTTATGAAAAAGTTCTCCTCTATGCCCAACTCTTGCTGAATGTCTGCATTCTTCTTTCTTTTTGGTCCAAAGTATTCTGATGACCTTTCTATCACATTTAGACTCGAAGGACTCAATTCTTTTCCTTGAGGTTGGTGTAACTGTCCATGTTTTGCAGCTGTATGCTGAGTTGGGGAAAACACAGTTGATCAAAATTTTCACTTTTGCTGGTTTTCTGCAACAGTTTCTTCAGGTTGTGTAGCCTCTGCATTGCCATTGCCAATCTATTTCTGAATTATTTTGAGCAATTGCTATTGTTGTCAATTCTGGAGTCCAGATACTCGAAGTTCGTGACACTCTCGAATTTGAATGTATGTTGACTTCTTGTTTTGTGTGTGGTTATTATTTATGTTTTGTTTATGTTTACAAAGAGGTTTTTATCTTTACTGTATCTGCTTATGGTTGCAATTAGCTCTAACTCCTCTGCGCTGTTTGATAGTGTCAGGGTATCATCCATGTATCTAAGCTCTGGGATCTTGTATCTGCTGGTTGTAAAAGGAGCATAACTTTCTATATTCTCCGTCTCTTTAACGTTCTCATTGTACGAGAAAGTTTCAAATGAAAATCTTAAAAGTGGGATAGAAATTAGAAAAACCATGCCTTTGTATTGTAACTTGTTAATATGGTTGCTAAGGATGTCAAGAGTGTCTTGCATGTGCCATTACAGTGCAGTCGAACGGCATGATGTCATAATTGCAGTTAAAAGATCGCCGCTCCACTATTGACATGCACCAAAGAGGAGCGGCGTTCTGTTATTCATTTTTTTAGAAGCAAATGATTGAAACCTTTAGAAATTCAACGACGAATGAAGGTCAAGTATGGTCATGCATGTCTTTCACTCACAGTCAATCAGCGATTTTCTTTCACGAGGCAGTCAACAGCTACAATCAACTCTGGGATCACTACTCGGTGTGCCTAACCGGGTCGTGAACAGTCTCTCACATAACTCGTGCCATTTTGGAACTTCCTACTCCATTTATACACTTGCTGAAGTGAAAGGCATACATCACCGTACTAGACCTTCATTCGTCAATTAATTTCTGTAGGTTTCACCCCTATGCTGCTCAAAAAACGAATAACAGAACGCTGCTCCTCTTTCATTCATGTCAGTAGTGGAATGGCCATCGTTTAACTATAATTATGACGTCATGTTGTTCATCTCCACCGTGATGGCACATGCAGAACACTTTTAGCATCCTTATAAACCTTATTAGTAAGCTATAACACAAAGACATTGTTTTCATAATTTCTATCCCACCTTTAAGGTTTTAAATTGAATTCCCCCTCGTACATTCTGCATAAATGTTAAATAGGTATTTACAAAATATTGCAGACATTAAAAGATATCTAACGATAAGAATATGAATAGATTTTACCATTTTCAGCTCCTTCTTATTGTTAATCTTTCTCAAAACAGGCAGCAGTTTAACGGCTGTTGACCATGAAAAGAAGTCACCACTGTACCTGTCGTGCCAGCGAGGTTTGTCTGAGACTGTGACCTACATGTTGAACAAGGGCAACTGCCCCATCACAAGTCATTACGTTTCTGCATTGCCCATACATGCTGCTGCCTCTCAAGGCCGAGCAAGCACAATTAAAATATTATCAGACCATGGCTGCAACTTGAACCAGGTACCGTTGAAAGAAAGATAGGTATGATCTAGATATTGCGTTGAAACAAAAAGAATAATGAAGCCTGCGTTTCACCCAAAAAATCTTCATCAAGGACGAAGGACAATACACATAAGAATGACGACACATCATAGAAGGGGAGACCCAGGTTAAAATCACGGGGAAGAACTGGATTTTTGCATGTGGATCACCTGGTAAAAGTGCCCCTGATCTCTGAGTAGTGAGATCAAACACCCTTATGCAGTGTCGCGCAAGTGAAAAATCCCTCGGCAGTTGAAAATCTAAAAGAGTAGGTTTAATGGCTACTGCCCAAGCAAAATCCAAAATTATGTTTAAAATCTACCCAATTTATTACGGGATTCTCGCCGGTGATACAGAGCTCGTGCATTGTGCTGAGATTCTCCAAAAATGTGGAGAAGAACAGAGCACTTATGGGTTAAACCATATGCAACGACGTTGATTCTTCAACTCAACTAAACTAAACTAAAGATCCAACTGTTAATAGATATCAGTTAAGAAGAAAAGTAATTGAACTGGTCACTCTTACCTCACTTCATCTTTGGCAGCAACTACCATGACATTTTGGGGAGCTGAGATGCTAGTCTGGCCAGACACAACATACTGGCCAAAATAGCTATCTCTCTTCTTTCCCTGGTAACAGACTGGCTGATGAGATGTGGATCAATATGATCCCTGGTAGTAGTGAGCGTCACACAGATGAAGCCAAGTATAGTACAACCGCCTGGAGGACCGCGGTGCACCTTCATCAACATGCTTGGATTGTGACGAAAGCTACTGCAATCCGCCACTTAACCCCCTTTTCAGGGAGCACAAAAGCACAAAATTATTCATTATTCAAACAACAACATCAACACAACCTTGACGTTAAAACAAATTTTTATTTTTATTTGCTGTGTATCAGTGTGACCAAGTAGTGTCTATTCTTTCATCGGAGTTTCTCTTCACTCACCCTCAGATGAATGAAAAAGGAGAGACACCCATTATGGCAGCTTTGGCAGAGGACAGTTTCTCAGCTGTAAGGGCCTTGCTTCAGTGTGGTTGTGACCTAGAAGCTCAAAACAAGGTAAATATATAATATAAAAATAGATTTATTTATCTAAAAGTGTCAAAGAAGCAGAGATAACCCTGAATGAGATCAGCATAGCAAGCATTGCAATTGGCCTACAAATCAATAGAAAAAAAAACCAGTACATGCTCAACAGATTCTGTCCAAAAGGAGATATGCACCTTGTCGAAAATGTAAATTCGTATAACTACTTGAGCCAAGATATTACAAATTCCCATTTCAATAAATTTAGAGATCTCATGGAAGAAAACAGCAGGCTGGCTTAGCTTTAACTAAATTAAACTCATACTGCAATAGATACAAAAGTTAACGCTGGGGCTCACAACAGTGGGGTTATTCCAGCCATGGTATGTAGCTGTGAGGTGTGGACCCCACGGAAAGTTGATACAGATAGACTTTGCGTTGCCCAACGAGCGATGGCGTGAAGAACATTGCAGATCTCCATGCAAGGCCAAATCCGCAACGCAGAGATCAGATGTTGAACATTCTACACTGACAACATAGATGTCACGCTGTTACAAAAGTACAGATGGGGTGGCCATGCGGTGCGCATGCCGGATAACAGATAGACACCAAGTAGAGGGATGTCAACTTTAGGCGCCCTTGCGGGCAACCGAAGCTGAGGTGGAGAGATGGCCAGAAGGAGGCCCTGGGCCTAACATGGTACACCAAGAAAGGAGAGCGAAATGAGTTTACTCAACATTTGGCTTCCTGGTATCAGACACACGTGCCTGATTGAATACCAGGATTGAGAGATTTAGAGTAAAAGTAGAGGATTGCTATAACTGAAAGGTAAGGCACTCACCTCTCAAGAAACAAATGCAGGCTTGAAACAGCGGGGTGTTCAAATCCTGCAAGTTTCAAGCGTCCCTTTGTCTCAAGTGAGGTGAGACCAGCCAGTAGTCCTATCAGAGATCAATGATAAACTCATAGGTCCCATGTACACGCTGTGCCTGTTAAAGAACCCATGACATTTGAAAATTTAAAAGTGCAGGCAAAATTTCAGAAGGTAACTAAATTCCGACTCAATCATGACCCACATGAAGACCAAAATGAGGCGGCTACTCCATCGCGTAAATACACAACTTGCCAATCACTTGTTTTTCTGCACACTCGTTGTAAGTAGACACTAAACCCTCTACACCGCTACATGAGTAGAATCGGATTGACTAAGTTAACCTTTACCATTCAACATTAAAAATTGACGTAATTTCCCTGCGGCTGCATTATTATTCAGCACGTCACGTTTTACTATGGTTGTTGACGTTGAGAGTCTGTAACTTTTTTTATTTGTTGGTCTATAGAAATCATTTTTGTGTGTGTAGAGACATAAATTAGTAAAGAATTTGTTGGTATTATTGTTTTTGTTGTGTATGTGTTAGTTTCTGAGATAGGAGGAAGATGAAGGTGAAAATGTTGAAAAACAGCATATGGCATCAGAAACAGGGGCAGACCAAGAGAGACACTTTCCAGGACAATCACCAGAGAGGGCATCATGAATGGTCTCTACAATGTACAAGAACTACAATGAGTGGCATCAGATCAATCTTCCTGGAAAACATTGAGCTCGTGTTTATCACTGAGAGACAATAGATATTGTTGTTGTTTAATGCCCACAATAAGTAAATTGACCCGTTTGTGCTCCCTGAAAAGGATGTTAAGTGACGGGTTGTAGTAGGTTTCCTCACATCCTGAGCATGCTGATGAAGGTGGACCGCAGTCCTCCAGGCAGTTGTGCTATGCTTGGCTTAATCTGCATGTCCCTCACTACAACGGGGATCACATCGGTCCACATCTTGTTAGTCCGGCTGCCTTGAAAACAGCCTGTTTCCAGGGAACACTTCATGGAAGAGAAATTGTGGTCTTGGTCGGTGTATTGTGCCTGACCTGGATGTGACATCCTGGTCAGTGCCTGACTGCACTAGTGTCTCAGTTCCCCAAGAACATAGATAGAAACACATCATTATTGTTGGGGATGCCATGGAATTGACTGTAAATAGTATGACATGAATATCAACGCATCAAAAACAGAGACATTGAAAATAGGTAGAAAGCACACCACACTTGATATTAAGCAGGTACCCAGCCGAAGACGGATGTGTCGGACCGAAAGGTGCAAATATCGCAGTCAAGCTGTAAACTAGCGACACAGCGCATTTCATTCTCTGGACTACACCCTGCTACTTGCAAAGTCCTGTTCAGGGCTTGGTAGGCGGAGATTGAGAACAAACACAGAAGAAGAAGAAGAAGCTGGTACAAGAATTTAGGTATATGGGAACTGTTTTACCAGTGATAGACATGTGCATTGAATAGGGCTCAGGAACGAAAGTTAGCCACCGTGACCTTTCGTATATATATATTCCGAGGTATATTCTGGGAAGATCTTTTGTTAACTCACATCCTTCTTTAAACATCGTTGTCCAGTTCTTCACTATTGTTTTCAACACACTTTTGTCACCATACACTGCCTGCATTCTGCGATGAATGTAACTGGTTGACATCCTTCAGCTGTTAGAAACCGAATCACCGCTCGCTGATCAACTCTGGATGGATTTCGTATCACACCCGCCATGTTTTCAACGGTCTGCTGAGGTAACTGAGTCAGACGATAATGAAATTTTGCAAACTTGACGGTTGGTATGTGCTGTTTATACCAGAAGTGATGCCATCATGCGCATCGAACGTTTGTTCACTTGTTGCAGTTTGGTCCAGTTTCATTTGAACACGCCTCGTAATTTGTAATAACAAACCTCTTCAGGACAATGCATAAAAAAACTGAACGGACATACACTAACAGTATTTTTTAAAAACACCTTACAGGTAACTAATATAATTTGACTAATACCAAGAAGATTGTTTAATTCCAATGTCAAGTCAGTACTGCTGTATGGAGCAGAAACTTGGAGATCAATAAAGCCAATACAGAGGAAATTCAAGTCGTATGTCAATAAATATCTATGTGGGATAATGGGTATGGGTTAGCAAGACTGCGAGATCTATGGGGAAGGAGCCAACAATCAGAGGAGCAACAGATCAGACGTAGGAAATGGGGTTGAATAGGACACACACCACAAAAATCACCATCAAACGGGGCCAGACAGGCTTAACATGGAATCCACAGACTAAGAGGAAGAGAGGTAGACTAAGAAACACATAGAAAACAGACTGTGATAATGAACTTTGGTCCCTGGACCTCAAATGGAGAGGCAGAAAGGGCATCTCAAGATCGAACTTGCTGGAGGTTGCCAATGGCCTATGCCCTGAAAGGAGTGACGGGCATTGATGAATACATTTTGACAGGTATGCCTGCCGAAGACAGATATGTTGGATCGAAAGGTGCAAATAGCACAATCAAGCTGTAAACTAGTGACAAACATATTTTGTTCTCTGCACTACATTCTGACATATATATATATATATATATGTGTCAGAACTATCAAACAATCAGTCTGATAAGTCATCCAAGTAAAGTTCTCTTGAGAATAATACTTAACAGACTGAAACCACAGGCAGAGAAAATCATTGCCGAAGAACAAGCTGGCTTTCGAGCGGGAAGGAGTACCATCGAGCAGATATTTAATCTTCGGCTAATGAATGAGAAATACTCAGAGTATCAACAACAACTCTACCATGCCTTCATTGACTTTAGAAAGGCGTTTGACAGAGTGTGGCATGTGGCACTATGGTCAACAATGACGCATTATAAGTTGAACAGTGATATTGTGAGGGTAATTGCAAACCTTTATGAGCAGGCAACAAGCGCAGTCACCTCTACACCTCACGGTAGAAGAGGAGCGACTAAGTAAGACAAGCACAGTCTCAGTAGAGGGAGCGCTAGGCGATTGGTTTCATACGACGGTGGGTGTGAGACAGGGATGTATACTCTCCCCAACACTCTTCAATATATTCTTGGAGAGAATAATGGAGACGACCTTAAAAGGACATGTTGGCACGGTTAAAATAGGTGACAGGCTTATCACAAACTTCCGATTTGCTGATGATATTGATGTATTGGTAGGCACAGAAAGGGAACTCCAGGAGTTGATTGGTAGATTGGATAGAACAGCCCTGAGTTTTGTTATGGAAATAAATGCAGATAAAACAAAGCTCATGACCAATAACGTAGCAGGGTTTAAATCTGTAATAGAGGCAAATGGGCAGGAACTTGAAGTGGTAAAACGTTTCAAATATCTGGGATAATTGATCAGTGAAGAGGGATCGAAGCCAGAGGTAATTGCAAGAATAGCACAAACATTAGCGGCGCTGACTAGGCTGAAACCTATTTGGCAAGACAAGCGACTCGCCCTCGGCATAAAAGTTAGACTAATGCGCTCTTTGGTGCTATCAATATTTCTGTATGCATGCAAGACCTGGACCAATACAGCAGATATCCAGGGCAGGATCCATGCAATGGAAATGAGGTGCTATAGAAAACTCCTAAATGTTACATATAAAGATCGTGTCACGAACGTAGAAATCCGTCAGAGAGTTGAAGACGCTAGTGTTCACAGCTATCAAAAGACGAAAGATGGCCTGGTGCGGGCACATCGCGAGGTCCAACGGAATTACCAACTCGATACTCTTTGGTTCCGTACCGGGACAGAGAAGGCGAGGACGTCCAAGGAAGAGATGGGTGGACAACATCACTGAGTAGTCAGGCCTTCGTCCCGGTGAGATACGTCAGGCGGCGACAGACAGAGAGGGATGGCGTGGGATTTTGGGAGTGTCTTTATGTGTGCCCCAACGACCTGATGGGTTACGGGATGAACTGAACTGAACTGAACTACATTCTGCTACTTGCAAAGCCCTGTTTTTTTTTTTAACTTTTGCCTTATTTCTCTATTCCCCAAGGCAGTGTGCGTTGCATTGTTTTTATTTTGCGCCTATCAGCCCAGTGCATCCAACTTCAGCATGAATTTTATGTAAGGGTCTGCTTCCCTGGGGTAACAGCCCGTGTCGTAATTGGGGATTGAACCCAGCACCTTCAGTTTGTACGTCATGCCACTTAACCACTAGCTCACACGATCCCCAAAGCCCTGTTCTAGGCTTGGTAGCGGGAGATTGAGAACGAACGTAGAAGAAGAAGAAGAAGACAGGTATGCATTGATGCAACCAGACATCCCTTGAGAACAAGCAGACCTATTTATGTGTTGTGTGTACCTATGCAGCATCATTTTTTTTCTTTTCCTTCTCAGGTTAAAAGCTTGCAGTTGTGTTGTATCCAACAGGAAGATGCCCATCCTCATCTAGGCTTAGAACCTCTGTTCTTGGCATTGACTCACAAAAATGTTCCTATGATGAGGATGCTCCTGCAGTGCTATGGGTATAATTGTTTACAGAACATTTTTCTTGTACCCCAAGTGCATACACAACATATCATCAACATATGGTCTTTTTATTCTTCTTTTGTCGTCTCACTTTTTTCCGGGTTGTAGCCCAGTGTCGTGGAATATATTTGTCTTTCGCCTCTCTCGTGGCCCGAATAATATTTTTCCCCATTTTACGACAGTCCTCGTTTATGCTGTCTGTCCACCTTTTCCTCTAGATGATGATGATATAATTCATTTAGCTGTGAGCTGGCTGCTCTTAACAGCTCTTGACAGTCTAATGCCTCCCCGACAAAATCACATGTTCTCCTCAGTTGTTGTAGCTATGTGTATAGTGTGTTGTGTATCGTGGGGTGTGGTGGGAGCAGCAGGTTCTCCAGATCGGCCAGCCTTGGGCACAAAGTTAGGAGGTGCTCGACTGACTCTTCGTGGTCGTGGCAGAATCTGCAGTTTCGTTCACGTAGTAGGTCTAATCTATTCAGATATTTGTTGTGAGGGGTATGGCCTGTTCTCAGCTTGAACATCAAACTCTGGTCTCTTCGTTTCATTTTTTTCGTCTGGGTATTCAGGATCTGGTTTTGATTTTGATGTTGAAATATATTCAAATTGTCTGGGATGTTTGTGGCCCACTGATCTAGCACCTGTCAATAGTTATTTTTCAGGATTTGCTTGCAGGTTCTCCTGTAGAAGGTTGCATGAACAATATGGTCTGGTTGCATTCTCACGATGTAACCAAACCAATACATTCTGATTTTGCTTGATGTACAGGGAATTGTTCCAACCTTTTCTCAAACACTCATATTTGTGATTCTGTCTCTTCTGGTGTTGCTAGTGACTTTTTGTAGGCATTGCATTTTGAAGGTAGCTAACTTTTGTTCCTGGACCTTATTCAATGCCCATGTCTGGCACTGGTAGCACAAGGTTGGGATGAAGATAGTATTTATCATTTGCTTTTTTTGCTTGGAGGGAAATTTTGGGTTGTCTTAGTAGTAGAGACAGCTGGTAAGTGATAGTGTTTGCCCTCTGCACTCTCATCTCTGTTTCTGTTTCTACGAATCAACATCACTGCGCTCTGGTCATACCTATAGGTGCTCAGTCTCTCTGTCAGAAATATTTGTAGGCATTTCCCTCAAAACCTCACTTAATTATAGGCCAGTTATGTGATGGGGAGTGAACCCAGTACCTTCGGATTGTGATCCGTGTCACTTAACCGCTAGCCATCGCCGTCCCCTGCTGACATAATTTGAGTTTAAACATAAGCCAATTAAAGTTTAGTTCACCTAAAGTCTATTTCTACAGTTTGTGGCTTAATCCGCAAGACTTTTTCGTGGACTTGCAAGAAATTTTTCCGGACCGGCACCGATTCGGGGACTTGCAGTTAGGAAACACTGATTTACAGGATATTTTCTTTATACCCCAAGTGCATACACAGCATCTCATCAACATATTGTCTTTTTATAAGTTTTTATTTAACTTGACATGACCATTGTTTGTTTGTGTGAACTGTTCTCTTATTTTAGTAAACTTCCCCATAATCTAGAGAGCTGAAATTTTGTACACAGACTGTTGCGCTATAAAATGTTCACGGATCCTGGACAGATCATTCAAAAGTTTACGCTAAAAAAACTTTGTTTTTAAAAATATTTACTTGCATTGACAGTGTGATCTGCTACTTTAAATCATATTTGAAGGAATTCACTGTTCGGCTTACCAGGTAGAAATTTCCATGCCAAAGGCCTGTCCTACATTATTGTGTTCCCAACAGCACCTTTATGAGGTGTCCCCTATTTCTCACAGAGCCTGCTGTGGAGCGTGATCAAGTACCCGGCAGTATAACTGTTTGGGCAGAATGGGCTCGTTAGCCTTGGTTGACAGCCAATCTCAGAGAAGGTAAACTCTGACTCTAAATCTAGGTAGACAAAGTTCATTAGCCTGTTCAGGCAGTTTGACTAGGAGAGGGGGAACTCTGATTTTAAACCCACAAGTGCCAGGGAAAGCTGCCTAGTCCTGGGACAATGAGAGTATCATCAGATGTCTCGAGTAACTAGCATCTGCGGGCAACGACTCCAGTGTCTTGTGGAAACCTCGGGAGAGGGTAGGGCTATGGTAGTAAACCCAGACAGAAAATTTAGAGTGGTAGCACATAAGGCGGATGGTTTCAAAATTGCAAGCTCATTCTGGCAGCTCCTGCAGCTGAGCTGATGCTAAATTGTCATGCTCCGTATTCCTTTGGATTACACCAGTGAGGCTGAGAGGGGGATCCTGCAGTTTGGGCAGCCTAAGTTCTCTATATTCAGCCCTGGAGAGGCCACTCTCAGGGCGCTATGCGCATGGTCTACACAGACTGAGATGCCCATGAATATGAAATATCGTATTCCGTGGCCTAGTTTAACCATTTGTTTTGATCATGTGTGTGTTTTTATTTCTATCCAATTTGTCACGTAATCTTTCCATGCATTGTTTTCTTAATTCAACTAATAGTTCCTTTACGTAACTATTAATCAATTTGACCACTTTTCTATTCTACATATAGACAAATTCCCTGCAGAATTATTCGTGTGCTAACTGGGTTACTGAAGCGAACCCAGGGAATCAATACACATTACACCCCACAGCAAAAGAAGGAAATCCTTGATCTCTTTGCTGAACATACTAGCAACCCTTTCACCCTGACTGATGCTTGCAGACGGTGCATACGAGCTTCTTTGGGGTCTCCTATTCAGGCTAAAGTGAAGCATCTGCCGGTCGTTGATAAGGTCAGAAACTACATCCTCATGGAGACGGAGTTTGAATCCTGGCAAGAAATTGAGCAGTATATGCCTGGAGGCAGCTCAGGATTTTCAGACATTTTCTTTAATAGGAATCGATATTGATATTATCCTTCTGTTTTTCAGTCTAATAGGAGTCACTGCTGTAAACCTTGTATCAAAAACTTTGTGACAAAGCATTTATGTGTTCATGCAATGACTATTTCTGTAGCAATTTATAGTGCGTGAGGACCTGCCAGTCCAATGCACACTCCTACTTAGTCACATATTACAATATGCATTGTAGTAGACTAATTCTTTCTTCCAAATAAGGGAAACTGGAATTCACTGAGGTAAAATATAATTATTATCTAGATCCCTGGAAAAATAATTTATTTCTGTTTCATATTTGGAGAGTTGTTTCTATATCTTTCTGTCAAACCCAGAGGGCCATTCTTCTCCGCAGACATTTGACTTTTTGGAATGTTGAGGTATGCAGTTTCATGGCTATGACAGTCATCGATCCAATTAGTCAACTCTTTTGATAAGCTCAGTATGGCAGTGATCCTTTTCTTGTTTCTGTCTCAAAAATTGCTTTTGGAACTTATGTGGAATTGATATATTGGTTCTCAAATGTTATTGTGATCACTTTGAAAATCTACAAGGTGGAGTAAAAAAAATAACCTGAATATTTTAACAAAATAATCTTTAATAAATAAAACCCAGTTTCTATTGAGCACTATCTGCCCTCTGGAGTTAGCTACAGCTGGAAAATAAGCTCATCAAAAATTCCAATGCGTACCTAGGCCAGGAAATCAACAACAGCCACAAACATGACAAGGAGATCTCATGCAGGCTGCTCCATACTACTGAATGAGCAATGGAGTGAAGTCCTAAATATCTCCTTGAGGACCACATCCGAAATGCCAACATCCTCCACTAAACAGAGTCATGGGGATGTGTTTGACTCTTCATCAATACAAAAGTACAGATGGGCCATCCATGTGGTCTACCAATAGATGGACAAGGAGGGTGTCTTTCTGGTAGCCATACAACTACAACCGCCACTCGGTTGCCCATCGAGATGAAGAGATGATCTACATCATCCCCTTGGACCATCATGGTACCCCAGGGTGAAGGACAAACACAGACTCAAGCAGCTTTTGGCTACCTGAAATCAGGCAACCTTGCCCGATTGAATACCAGGATTCAAGTATTTAAGTAATATGAATATGGATGGGTTTTTAACCCATGTAAAATTAATACACACATACGAGGGGAGGGGCGTTCAAATCAAATTGGAACTTTTTGTTCTAGTTCTACCTGAATTGGTTATAGCATACTGGAACTACTATCCCTAGTTAGGGGCACTTGTGTCCTATTACTGCTAAGTGACCCACTTGCCAGTCACGTGACAGATAAATAAAAATGGCGGACAACACTGTGCTTGCATGGAACAGCATGTTGTGGTGAAGTTTCTTGTGAAAGAAGGCGCAAAACCTGTGGAAATTTACAATCACAATACGGTGATGAGACACTCAGCCGCAGGAAGACATTTGAATGGTGTAAACGTTTAAGAGAAGGCCGTACATCCGTGAGTGATGATCCTGTCCTGCTCCTGCAAGATAACTCTCGACCTCATATGGCTCACCACACAATGTGCCATCTGCAGCAACTCAGCTGGGAGGTATTGCCACATTTACCTTACAGTCCAGACCTTGCTCCAAGTGATTTCCACCTGTTTGTATCCCTCAAAGAATTCTTGGTAGGTCAGCATTTCAGCACTGATGACGATGTGAAACAGGCTGTCATGGATTGGTTCAGACATAATAACAAATCTTTCTGAAGCTTTTCAAGCATTACTTAAATGCTGGGATAAGTGCATAAACGTTGCAGAAGATTATATCAAATAATAAATGGTATTTTTACTACTTGAAAAAAAAGTTTTTTTTTCCTTAAAAAAAAAAAAAGTTCCCCTCATAGCTATAACTTAACTTAACTTAATGTTTTTATACTGGTTTAGAAGACTCTACAGAGTCTGTATACAACCAGTTTCTTGGAGGGTGGTTTTTACAGATGTGCGAGTCCATCTTAATAGACTCAAACACTAGCGTTAAGTAGATAGGTGCCATCTATAGTTGCTCTTAACAAACCACCTAGGGAAAGGTACTAATAACTTGGGTAGATTTTTAATTAGAATTCATTTCCGGGCAACAGCCGTCTACTCTTTTCTATTTTCAACTGCCAAGGAAATGTTGACATGCTCGACACTGAACACGGGAGTCTGATCTCACTACCCAGAGATCAGGGGAATTTTTACCAGAAGATTGACATGAACAAAAATCTCGCTCTCCACCATGATTCGAACACTCGACCTCCGGCACCTGAGGTGGACACCTTACATCGAGGCCACTGAGTCCCCCTATGGCACTGGAGGTAAAACTTTTCAATCACCCTCGTATATACAAAATTACTTCTACTCTCCAAGAGGTAGAAGAGCAGCAACTAAATGAAAAGAGGAATCGACACTAATCGATAAATATGCAATCCAGACATTGTAGGAGTTTGGCATCAGGCATGGGTGGAGCAGGAAGTGGTGTCTGAGAATAGGCAACAAGAACCATTAGTACCCACACTTTTCATTATTTTCTTTGAAAAACTGAGGCCTTGTGGGTTTACCTATACTGCAGTGATAAAGTAAATGCTTTACTTTAATTATGTTCTCAAATGTGATTTTAAATTATGAAATCCAGGCTTAATACAAAATGCTTTTTTGTTTATAGACCTTGTTTTGTGCGCTATTGAACTGTAGTTTGTTTGCATCATTTAGTAGCTTGAGTGTCAAGAATTACTGACCTCTGGTCTACATTCTTTAGTGGATTATTTCAGCTCAACTCATGTTTTTGTTATTCAACAAAAGCATTTACTGCTGCTGGCAGTTATTTAATATTCTTTTATACTACTTTTGTTACTATAATTTATTATATTCATATTTGTTTCTGTTGATCTTATTTTCAGTGTTTGAGTTTCGAAACATAAATATTCTGTCATGATAACTTGGCTTTTGCTTTCCCTGGACTATTTTGTAAGGCCAGTTTTGCTAGCCTTACATCTTTGATGTGCTCATTTAATTATGCTTATATTCATTGATTGCTTGAGTGGTTTGCCGAGGTCTTTGTATATGACAAGGAAAAGAATAGCATCACTGTCTCAGAGAGCATGTCATAAGAGGCGACTAACTGTATGACATGGCATAACACCGGCCATGGTTAGGTGGTTTATTTAGAGCAGCATAGATCGCGTCTAACAGCCTGCGGGTCTACTTTTCTCTAGTGTTTGTGTCTATTAAGAGGGTCTTGCACATCGGTTACCCAACCTCCGTGAGCGCTGGTCCCAACGCAGTGGAGTATTAAGCTGCTCGAGCCTAGCCTAGCCTAGCCTAGCCCGCTTCTTCCAGCTACATCCAGGTCATACCAGAGCTGGGACCTACACAGGGGATTCCGCCCCTGTAGAAGTACAGGTCGACTAAGAACTATATTCATTGAAGGTAACAAAAGCAGGTGCTGCAATCTTTTGGAAAAAAACGAGGCGTTTCCATTTGTCTTCTTCTTTGCATTCAGGATTTTTTTTGTCATGCTATATCTGTCACCATGTTTAAGTCTGTAGTCTCACCAGGTCGGAGCGGCTGCCCCACAGCTTTTGTCTCAGCTCCACACAATCTGGCCAGGTCCGGTATCTCATTTCCGTGGCGAAGTGGTTAAGCCATCAGCCTCGTGATCAGGTGGTGTGGGTTCGACTTCGTCTTTTTCACGGGCGCTTGATGCGGATTTCCCTGTATCTCGAAGCCGCCCCCTAGTCGTCTTGTCCTTGATTTGTCACTGGGGTCGGGCAGCACGAGACGAGAGAATGAGGATAAAAAGTAGTGCAGTTAATCCTTACTAAAAATAGCACTAGCAAAATTAATAATGCCATCATCGTCTATGATGGACGGCGGCCTTTGCCTTTGATGTTGTTGTTGTTACGAATCCAGCAGCATCCGGGATCTTGCCTTTCGGCCCAATGCTATGTAATGGTATCTGCACATGTTTATCAGCTGTTGTCTAGTGCCATACCAAGTGTTCCATGTATCTGGCCAAGAAAGAAGAAGCATTTTCCTAAAATCATTGAGCACTGAGCACTCAAAGAGATGATGATCAACTGTTTCATATGGTTGTGAACACAGCTGGCAATCAGGAGTATGTTGTGGTTGGATTCTGTTCAGGTGTTTGTTTAGTGGGATGTGTTGGGTTCTCAGTCGGAAAATGGTGATCTGATCTTTACTTGTGAGTTGATTTACACTGTCATTTGAACTGGGACTTGCCATATGTCTGTAGACCTCCCTTCCCGTGTTTCCCATGGCCCATCTGTTGAGCCAAGTTTCTTGATTCGTTGATCTTATGAGCTGTTTGGCTGTTGTAAATTTGTTGCTGTGTGTGACTGTTCTTGTCTTGATCCCTCGTTTGATAGTCTGTCTGCCTTGTTATTGCCAGGTGTGCTTTCCCTATAGTGAGATCATTCCTTTAGAATGTGTTCAGGATTATGGCCACTGTTCCACATGGGCATTCACTGAGGTGTGAGATCTTTAGTCGGTAGCATTTGTCTTTTTTAAGACTTAATTATAGGGTGAAGTAAATATAACAAATACCTGTGCTTTTCGGCAGACGCTTTTATTTAACCTTAGTGACACTTCATTAAAAATTTTTCAGCACATCAAGTTTTACTATGGTTCTTGATTTTGAGAGCCTGTAACCATTTTATTTGTTGGTCTATAGATATGATTTGTTTGCGTGTAGAGACATAAATGAATAAAGAACTTGTTGGTGTTATTGTTTTTGTTGTATATGTGTATTAGTTTTTGCACAGCGGTCCGTCTGTTCATTAGTTTCTGCACAGCGGTCCGTCTGTTCATTCTATGTGCCATGTTCGTTTTCTATGGTGCACTGATCGCGTCCATTTATCAGTTGTGATGTGCGAAAAAAGATATAAATGTTTACTTTACAGGGGAGGTAAAAAAAACAACAACCTATCTCAATAATGCGTTTACTAATTAGGTAATTGATGATTTAGCATTATAGACAAGATCTTGCTCTAAACTCTAAATTAATGTGAAAAAATTAAACATTGTACTATAAATAGAGCATACATTATGTGGCTGTCAATTAGGTAAAAAGGGATTATTTTATTATGATTTTTTAAAAATAATTAAACAAAAACCCAGCAGTCCATATTTATATTTTCTGTATACAATAGAAGTACATAGAGGAACAAATAAAATGTGCATTTTCTATATTGTAAGCACTTTCCATTGTGAAATTATGAAAGTGAATAGATGTCAATTGAGATTATTGAAATTTCACACTTGAACCTGATTCCTGGAAAAACAATTAGTTCTGAAAGAGGATATAAAATGGCACATATTTAGTTAAACAAAATGTTATTACACACATAATTAACTTTACTTAACATCTTTATACTGGTTTAGAAGACTCTGCAGAGTGTATACAACCAGTTTCATTTACATTTCATTGCTCTAAAAGCTTTGTACATCCAATCTATTCTTAAATGCATTACCGTAATTGAAGACCAGTGCGAGAGTGCACCAATGCATTTGTCACTCTGTCTTCTATCTGTTGTCTGGTCCTGTTTTGCCTTTCGGCGTCAGGTATATATGTTACATATGAATAGCGCCTTGGTGTGCGTTTCATATAAGGTGGAACTGGCTGCCTTGGATATTCCGTCAATCCATCTTTTGTGGGGTAGGTCTCTAGCTCTGGTACCGCTGTGTTTAATTGTTAGAGCTCAAACTGAAACACCCAGTTAAAAATAGGCTAAAGAGAACCAGCTTCATCCATAAATCCAACCACCTACACCAAAAACATAGAAAACTAATACCCAACCAACCTGCAGAAATAGAAATGTTTATCAAAAATGAAGAGCCAAGCTACAACATAAACAACATCGCAATATGTACAGAGATACCAGGAATCAGAAGAAAAGGACTATACAGTGTCTACAAGCTGAAAACTTTAGCACAAGCAATGATTGTGGAGAAATATAATACCAAGGAATGGACACAGATTGTTCAGCAGAGGGGGCAGGTCGAAACGAGGGAGAAGGCATATTCATAAGACACAAAAGTGGAAATATAACAGAAAAGGCCTTTCCAACAGGAAAGTCGTCCACAAACGAGCAGAATCTATGGCCCTCCTGCGAGCACTGAGAATACTTCAAACAGAAAGGCAACCACTAATAAAAATAGCTGTATTCACAGACTGCAGAGTACTATTAGAGGCAATACAAACAACGAACCACTGTTATCAGAGCATAACTAGGAAAACTCCAGAGATCCTCAACAATAGTGCTTCAGTAGCTACCCTCCCATTGCGGAATCACAGGAAACGAGAGAGCTGACTCTTTAGCAAAAGATGGCAGCAAAAAGGCACAATTTAATCATCGAGTACCATACAGAGAGATCAAGAACATCATCAAAAATCAGTATATACACCAATCGAGAGAAGACAGAAACATAAGCAGTACACCAGACCCAATTCATCAACTCAAAAGAAATCAACAACCTACCTTATTTCGTCTGAGAACTGGACACTGCAGACTACTAGAACATCTATACCGACTGAAGATCTCACACCGATGAGTGCCCATGTGGAACAGGAGGCCAGAACCCTGAACACATTCTACAGAAATGCCCAATCTATAGGGAAATTAAATACCAGACCTGGCTAGAGGGTGCGGAGCTGAGACAAAAAACTGGGGCAGCTGCTCCGGCCTGGTGAAAACTACAGACTTCATCATGGCTACTGGCCTGCAGATATAGCATGACCAAAAGATCCTGAACGCAAAGAAGAAAAGAAGAAGAAGTGTTAAAGCCATCTGTGGGATACTGTTGTGTTGTCATCACTGAATTTGCTGTTTTCTAATGAAGTCTAGCACTGGCTTAGTGCCCATCTGTTTCCTGATCTCATCGTTTCTAATTCTGTCACATTTAGCATTCGCCTCAGGCATTTCATTTCTGTTGTTTCTATTGTTCTCTTATCTGTTGCTGTCAGTGTCCACGTTTCACACTGGTAACATAGTGTAGGCATGACAATTGTGTTAAACAGGACTCTTTTTGTGCCAATCTTGACGTGCTTGTTCTTCAGTATTGCTGACATCTGGCCAATGATTAGGTTTGCTTTGGTGCATCTGTGATCGATTTCTTCTTACATTCTTCCATTAAATGATATTATGTTTTCTAAATATTTGAAATCCTTTACTTGCTTGAGTTGTTGCTGTTCTATGTAGATCTTAGCAGTTAATTCAGTTTTACTCACGTTGATTCTCAAATTGTGTCTTTCTGCAGTTAAGTTAAGGCTGTTTAAGCATTGTTACAGCGGTTTTTCACTGTTTGCAATGAGTGCTTGGTCGTCAGCTAAGAGCAGCTTGTTACAGCTGTTTTCATCGTTAGATTGGGCTTCTTTCCTGATTTGTTCTATGTAGGTGATGAACAACAGGGAAGAAAGCGCACACCTCTGTCTAACTCTGGTTTTGACAAGAACCTGTTCAGACTCACAAGCACTTGTTCGTACAATGCACTGACTATTTTATACAAACATTCACATATGCTTATCAAGTGCTGACTAACTCCATAGTTCATCAGTGTTCTCCACAGCTGTTGTCAGTTGACCCGGTCGAACACTTTTTCTTGATCTATGAATGCCAAAAAAAGAGTTTCATCATATTCAATGGCTCTTTCTGCTAGTTGCAGCAAAGCAAAGATGGCATCAGTCCAGCCCCTGTTTTTTCTGCTAGTTGTAGCAAAGCAAAGATGGCATCAGTGCAGCTCCTGTTTTTTCTGCTAGTTGCAGCAAAGCAAAGATGGCATCAGTCCAGCCCCTGTTTTTTCTGCTAGTTGCAGCAAAGCAATGATGGCACCAGTCCAGCCCCTGTTTTTCCTGAAACCCATTTGCATTTTGGTTAGTTGGAATTCTATGGTTGGGCAAAGTCTTTTTTCTACAATTTTACAGAAAATCTTTCCCGTGTGGCTAAGCAGTGAAATTCCTCTGTAAGTTGGGCAGTCTCTTTTACTACCTTTATTTTTCCATATGGGTATGATTATGGCATTTCTCCTGTATTGGGTGCCTCTTGGTTGGTCTAAACTATGTTGAACAGTCTCTGAAGCCAGACTATTCCCATGTCACACGCTGCTTTCATTCATTCAGCTGGTATATCGTCTGTTCCAGCAGACTTGTTCGTTGGAGAATTTCGCGCTGGTTCTCTTATTTCCGAAATCAATATTTCTGGCTCGGATTCTGTAATTGTATTGAAGATGGTTGGTTGTGGGAACATGTCTTCTGCTGGTAGTATATTGAGTTGGCTGAAGTATTGCTGCCATTTTTTCATAATTAACTTAGAGTCATTTAGTTCTCTGCCTGAGATGGAGTTTTACATTGTGCAAAGAAGTAATGTTCCTCATATTAACTCATTTACTAAGGAATATTTTGAACCTCTTTTTGAATTATGTAAAACTTCAGACATCACTTAGTTGTCACTAATATCTTAAGTTAAGATTTTCTTAAATACCACACACACACACACACACACATATATATATATATATATATATATATATATATATATATATATATATATATATATATATATACACACACCACACACACACACACAAAAATCTTCAGAATTAAATGCAGAATGCAGACAATTGTCATGTTTGGGAAAAACAATTGTGTGAGAGGGATTATAGTTGCACACTTTTTTCTTTTTTTTTAAAAATGGGGAACTTTTGGTACTCAACAGTTAATTATTCAGCTTTATACGAGTAAGATGGCTGCGCCTGAATGGCTGCACTCTCGACTTGCTCCAGTGTTTATGTCGTTTTCTGCTCTTTGTTAGTTCCTGTTCTGATTATAATTCACAACTCTTTCACCAGGGGGTATCAAGGACTTTATTCTGTAGAATTTTGTGCTTTTGATCGGTTATCCTGTTTGTTATGCTGCATCTTACTGCAGCTGTGCCTGACTTAAGCCATGGGAAACCAGTTCATGATGGCGTTTAACGTTCCGGTTAACTGCCACCCAGAATTCAATTCAGGTTATCATTACTCAAGGACCTTCTTGCTTTAACTGAAACTACCTTCCTCCTGTCCCCCTCCACTGGAGGTTACACGATACCTCTCCCAACCCCGTATTCTCAGCACAGCAAGAGTCATGCTGACCTGAAGGTGGACATAATCCAGGGGTCACAGGGGCGGAACGCGAAAAAAAACAGGGAGTCAAACACGGACAAAGAAAGTCTGACACAAACATTGGTCCAACACACACTCCTTGCTGCCCTCATCCCGAGGCAACGGAGTACTCGACTCCACTTGGGGAATCTAGGGATTTTGGCTGACACACTATGCATGAACAAGCCGCAGCAGATGGTTGAGTGACGTAACAGGCCTTAGATGCCTATGCGAACATTGTTATTATTTATACGAAAATGTGAATGAAACAATGGCTTTGCATTAAAGGTAGTGTATATAGAATGATGTGCAAAATGTTTCACCTAATTAGGCAAATCACTTTTTATAATATCCACATTTTACTGAAGAAACAACAACCTATGCCAACAAGAGCACAAGCTTAACCCCTTCCATCTACGGCACCTGTGATCCATTGTTGGAATTACATGGAGGGACAGAGTGACAAATGCAGCGGTGCACTCTCGCACCAGTCTCCCAGGCATGTACACTCTCTTTAGGCAACGAAGACTACGATTGCTTGATCATGTTCATCGCATGGAAGATGGTCGCATTCCCAAAGACATCCTCTATGGACAGTAGGCGGATGGCAACTGAAGTTCAAAGATGTGTGTAAGTTTGATATGACTACTCTGGGCATGATTCTGACATCTTTGGAGGACGGAGCTGCAAACTGATCCATGGAGAAGTACCCTTTGAGGCCACCTCACACTTGGTGAAGAGAAGCTCTTGCAACACAGAGAAGTGAAAAGACAACGCCGCAAGGAGAAAGAAAACAAAAGATAAGTATACCTTTTTTGTGGTTTACCACTCCATCATAATATCCTATAATCAGTCATGACTGAAAAGGGCCACTACTACTACAGTTACTACTACTTCTACTGAAGACACATCAATTTATACAAGTTCCCAAAAACATGATCCGAGCAAGAAAATACCACACATTTTTACGAAGAGCCTACGAAGTCCGTAAAAACTATTCTTGAAATTAAAAGTAAAATTGATAAACGTCCGCAAAATAAAAATGAAAATTTGTATACGCAGCCACCAAAGCCAATTTGTAGGCTTGTCGGTCTTCTGAAAAAAAAAACCAGATCTGATGTATCGTCTCTACAAAGTGAATGAGTTAAATGGTGACATTATTTCACTTAAGATAATTGTTGTTGTTGTTTAATGTCTACAATGAGTAAATTTAATCTTTTGTGTGCCCTGAAAAGGACATTAAGTGGCGGGTTGTAGTAGCTTTCCTCACATCCCGAGCATGCGGTCCTCCAAGCGGTTGTGCTTTGCTTCGCTTCATCTACTACGGTAATCACATCTTGAAAACAGCCTGTTTCCAGGGAGCGCTACATGGAAGAGAGATTGTGGTCTTTGTTAGTGTACTGACCCTGACGCGATGTCCTGGTAAGTATTTTGTGCCTGACTGGACTAGCATCTCAGTTTCCCTCACTTAAGATGAAATAAGAATTAATGACATTTTATTATTATATTTTGCTGACAAGAACTGGGAGAGAGTGGCAAACAGTTAGAATAACCAATCTCATTAACAAAGGGACACGAGCTCAGAACCTTTGTAAGACTTATGTTTTTTTCTCAGGAATAAAATAAAACCTATCTTGTGCATTGCAGGGTAACTGCAGGGGCAATTGGCGTTTATTTTTAAGCCCAACGAATCATCCTTCCCCCACCCCCGAATCACATCAACCAAGGTAAAAATGATATAACAGTCACTTTTACTCACTACAGGGTTTGGGTGAAGGGTGAGTGTCTGAGTAGTAAAGTGGTGGAGGGTGAGTGTCTGAGTAGTAAAGTGGTGGAGGGTGAGTGTCTGAGTAGTAAAGTGGTGGAGGGTGAGTGTCTGAGTAGTAAAGTGGTGGAAGGTGAGTGTCTGAGTAGTAAAGTGGTGGAGGGTGAGTGTCTGAGTAGTAAAGTGGTGGAGGGTGAATGTCTGAGTAGTAAAGTGGTGGAGGGTGAATGTCTGAGTAGTAAAGTGGTGGAGGGTGAGTGTCTGAGTAGTAAAGTGGTGGAAGGTGAGTGTCTGAGTAGTAAAGTGGTGGAGGGTGAATGTCTGAGTAGTAAAGTGGTGGAGGGTGAGTGTCTGAGTAGTAAAGTGGTGGAGGGTGAATGTCTGAGTAGTAAAGTGGGGGAGGGTGAGTGTCTGAGTAGTAAAGTGGTGGAGGGTGAATGTCTGAGTAGTAAAGTGGTGGAGGGTGAATGTCTGAGTAGTAAAGTGGTGGAGGGTGAGTGTCTGAGTAGTAAAGTGGTGGAGGGTGAATGTCTGAGGAGTAAAGTGGTGGAGGGTGAGTGTCTGAGTAGTAAAGTGATGGAGGGTGAGTGTCTGAGTAGTAAAGTGGTGGAGGGTGAGTGTCTGAGTAGTAAAGTGGTGGAGGGTGAATGTCTGAGGAGTAAAGTGGTGGAGGGTGAGTGTCTGAGTAGTAAAGTGATGGAGGGGGAATGTCTGAGTAGTAATTGTTGCAACATCTGAAAAGTTTGTTCAAGGTAACTCGGTCAAAGGTTTGCCTTAAATATGTAAACTTCTGTTCAATTATGTATGAAGTACCCTACTTAATTTGTACTCAGGACTCCCTACAGTGTTGTTTGCACCACTGGATTGTATGCTTGACTGCACATACAGCGAGCTTTGTGTTAGCTAGAAGCCTATTACATGGATTTATTGTGAAACTGTTTTTGTTATTAAACATGCAGTTTTAACTGGGACTAACTAAGCAGAACACACAAGTTAGCAGTGTCTTTTTTGTTGTTGTTGTCTGCAGTGTCTAAAACAGAGAAGAATTTGAGGTGACTTAATACAGGTTTATACATTAATCAATGGAAAGAATAAATTAGGCTTTACCAAGTTTTAAAAGTACAACCAGCTACAAGAACAATAGGGTACAGCTTCAAATTGTTTAAAGACAGGTCCAGATTAGATATTTGGAAATAATTTTTTAGTCAGAGAGTGGTGATTGCTCGGAATGCATTACCACAGGATGTGGTCGAGGCAGGGTCAGTTAATGCATTCAAAAAAGATTGGATGCTTACAGTTATTTTTAGCAACTAGTTAGTGTAATAAACTGGTTGTATACAAACTCTGAAGGGCCTTCTAAACCAGTATAACATAATGAAGTTGAGGTAAGTTGGGTGGTCATACCGAGAAAAATCATCAACATGCCCAGGTCCCGTTTATGCCGTCTAATCACCTTTTCCTCGATCTACCTCTCGCCCTTCTTCCTGATGTTCTCCTGTTGTTCTTCTTTTGCATGAACAATGTGGTCTGGTTGCATTCTCACAATATGGTTAAACCATTTCATTTTCTGTTGCTCGATGTAATTTAGCACGGAATTGTTCCAACCTTCTCCAGAATATTGATATTTGTGATTCTGTCTTTTCTGATGTTGTTTGTGACCTTTCGTCGGCACCACCTTTCGCAGGTGGCTAACTTTCGTTCCTGAGCCCTATTCAATGCCCATGTCTGGCATTGGTAGCACAGGGTAGGGATGAAGATACTATTTATCATTTGCTTTTCTGCTTGGAGGGAAATCTTGGGGTTGTCTTAGTAGTGGAGACAGCTGGTAAGTGATAGTGTTTGTCCTCTTCACTCTCTTTCGAGTCTTCAGTAACAACAGTTTCTAAATACTTAAATTCTTGTACCTGCTTTATTTTTTCATTTACATGAATATCAAGTGTGGTGTGCTTTCTACCTATATTCATTGTCTCTGTTTTTTTCTTTCCTATTGATATTCATGTTGTATCTTTTACAATTCAAGTACAGTGAGTCAATTAATGAGTTGAAGAATAGAGTTAAATTTCAAAACTAGGTAACTTCTGCTTTAGGAAAAAAACATATTTATGACGATATAGATCATCAGTGGTAGAATATAAAAGAGGCAGCAGAGATAACATTGGGTAACAAGGAAGCAGAAAACAAGAAACCGTGGGTAACATCTGAAATGAAAAACAAAATAGAGGACAGACGCAAATGGAAAAACATTATTACAGAGCATGACATTGCTACGTATAAGCGTATCAAGACTGAACTAGATCGAGAATGCAAGATGGCGCGAGAAAAATTGTGGATAGACCAATGCCAGGAAATTGAAGATCTGGAGAGAACAGAGAAATTAGATCAAGTCCATAAGAAAGTAAAACAATCGTTTTGTTAAACTAAGGGCATACAATCACTGATGATTAATGATAAGAATGGGAAACCATTAACACCCAGAGAACAAAAATGTGAAATGGTGAGAATATGTTAAGGAACTGTACGATGTTGGGGGCTTGTAGCAAGATAACACACCACTCAATGACATGCCATTGACATAAGAGCGGTTACCTATAACCAGAGAAGAATTTATTAAAAGGCAATTTCTTTAATCCCAAACAACAAAGCACCAGGGATAGATGAGTTACCTATCGAGCTACTCAAAGCAGCAGAGAGACTTTACATAATTTACTTTTTCAACAGGTTAATGACATTTACAACAAGGGAATATGACCAAAAGATCACACACCTGCAATATTAATTCCTTTGTCAAAAACATCAAATGCAATAGATTGCTATCAATTCCAAACGATAAGTTTGATAAGACCTGCGTCTAAGGTTCTTTTGAAGATTATTCATATGAGAATTGATGGAAAAATAGGAGGAACTGAAAGATAACCAGTTTGGATTTTGCAAGACCAGAGGTACACGGGATGCCATCGGATCATTGCGGCTTCTTGCGGAAACAGTGATCGATCAAGGACGTTCACTGTTTATGTTTTATTGACTACGACAAAACCTTTGATCGAGTCCCCTGGAGCAAACTATATAAGATTATTCAGCAAATATGTAAAACAAAGACAACTCATTAAGCTAATCCAGAACCTGTATGAAAATCAAGAGACGATTATTTCAATCACAGAAGGTATCACGGATCCAGTTTCCATAAGACGGGTTACGACAGGGCTGCTTGCTTTCACAGAATCTCTATAGCGCGAATTCTGATATGTTGATGGCCAAGGTTATGAGAAGTTGTAATAGGGGCGTCAGAGTTAATGGTATGAAATTTAATGTCGTCAAGCGATAGTGGGAGGATCAGCAACGTTGCAAATACTGCTTGAAAAAAGTAATAGCACGACCAAAGACTTTGGCATGAAAATAAACACACCCAAGACAAAGAATTTGGTAATATCCAAGCAACATAGGCAAATAAATATATCCATCAATGTAGAAATAATCGTACAAGTACAGAAGTTTACATATTTGGGGCAAACCATTATAGAAGATGCCCGCAATGAGACAGAAATTAAGATAAGGATTGCAAAGTCAAAAAAAGGACTTAAGAGAAAAACATAAATTGTTGACCTCATAGAATATCAGGATAGAACTAAGGAAAAGAATAATCGCCACTCATATATTGCCAATTGCACATGGATTTTAGCGAAGAACGATGAAAAAAGCTTTGAAGCGTTTGAAATTTGGTGCTACCGTAGAATGGAAAGAGTGAGTTGGACAGAAAGAAGATCCAATGACAATGTACTCACTGACGTGGGCGCACAAAGACAAATATTGCATACGATTCAATAACGTCTGTTGAGTTGGCTGGGTCACACTATGAAACACGAAAGTCTTCTACAGAAGATACTAGGCAAGATTCAAGGGAAAAGAGTACCGGTGCGACTAAGACTCAACTTTACATATAAAACATGCAGGGACATTATAGTACGAACTTGTGCTGCAAAGAAGAAACTGCAGAGGAAAAAGTAAAATGGAGACATAGACAACCTTAGAACCATTCCCCGCACTGATCAACCAGATGATGATGCTGAATCAATATGACGCTGTAGGTTTCGTTCATTGGAGTGGACCAAACATTGGTTGTCTGTGAAGAGCAATTCGTTGGTACTTTCCTGTTCGGCATTTTCCTCCTGGGGAATTTATTCATATGACAAAGAGGAGTAGTGATATGAGGAGCCACTTCAACATACCTTCTGTTGTTCTTGTAGCACTCTGGCTGTTCTTGTAGCACTCTGTCTGTTCTTGTAGCAATCTGTTCTTGCAGCACTCTGGCTGTTCTTGTAGCACTCTGTTCTTGTAGCAATCTGTCTGTTCTTGTAGCACTCTGTTCTTGCAGCACTCTGTCTGTTCTTGTAGCACTCTGTCTATTCTTGTAGCACTCTGGCTGTTCTTGCAGCACTCTGTCTGTTCTTGTAGCACTCTGGCTGTTCTTGTAGCACTCTGGCTGTTCTTGTAGCACTCTGTCTGTTCTTGTAGCACTCTGGCTGTTCTTGTAGCACTCTGTCTGTTCTTGTAGCACTCTGTTCTTGCAGCACTCTGTCTGTTCTTGTAGCACTCTGTTCTTGTAGCACTCTGTCTGTTCTTGTAGCACTCTGTTCTTGTAGCACTCTGTCTGTTCTTGTAGCACTCTGTCTGTTCTTGTAGCACTCTGGCTGTTCTTGCAGCACTCTGTCTATTCTTGCAGCACTCTGGCTGTTCTTGTAGCACTCTGGCTGTTCTTGTAGCACTCTGGCTGTTCTTGTAGCACTCTGGCTGTTCTTGCAGCACTCTGGCTGTTCTTGCAGCACTCTGGCTGTTCTTGTAGCACTCTGGCTGTTCTTGCAGCACTCTGGCTGTTCTTGCAGCATTTTGGCTGTCCTGAGGTTACTGGCGTCTCCATTGAGCTTTCCCTTGTATTTGTTAAAATAAATGTTATTTTATTTTGCGTTCGCCTTATTTCTTTATTCCACAAGGCGGTGTGCATTGCACTATGTTTTAATTTTACGCCTGTCGGTCCAGTGCATCCGGCCTCTGTCATTTATTTTATGTAAGGGTCTGCTTCCTGCTGCATTTTCTAAGGGTTAGTTTCCCCTGGGTAACGTCCGGTGTTGTGTTTGGGAAGCGAACCCCGCACCTTGGGGTTGTGAGCCGTGTCACTTAACCACTAGCCCGCGCCGTCCTTTATCCCTTGTATGATGAATAATGTATGTGCTTCCCCCGTTCCTCATATATTTGGCACATCATCAGTAGATGTTCAACGGTCGTTCTATCGGTACCATTGTTACAATAATCTGATGTTCCCATCTTTAGTTTGTTGTTAAGATCCTGGCGGTATTCAACAGCCCGTTGAAGTTCTTTTAGCATTGCAACTTGATTCCTACACTACTAAGGATTCGCACGTAAATAAGTAAACGTTACCATGGCGTTGTTACAAACACTAATATAATGTAACGGTATCAGCACCATAACAAATCAGCTTACTGTAAGAAAAAGAATCAATTACCTTTTGCATTGTGAATTCTGTACAACTTGAAATGAAGCAATTTATCGAAAGGCCAAGCATTTGCAAACACGCTGAGCTTTTGTTCACAGATGATTTGAATATGTTAGATTTAATAATAAATACGTATTGATATTTTGACAAAAAACGCTTATGCAAATTTACATTAAAAGAAGTCTGAACGCATTCATAATTTATAGTTTTTTTGTTGTTGTTGCAGTTTGTTTATCCGTTACTAAGCAACCTAGATGGAGAACACTATTGTGTTTAAACATTTTCGTGATCGCAGGCAATAGAAAATGGTTCGGCGTAGAACCTGGCTAATACATCTAGCAATTTTGGCAAATGGAAGATGAAAGTGTGAATATTAGAAGTGTATGTGATTGGAGAAATCTCATTTCTAGAGATGTGCTAAGAGCTTTATAGTAATAGATTAGGGTTACTTGAAACCGCGGGCAAAGTTGGGGCCAACTTCAAGAACCGAGCGACAAGCGATTATGACGGAGATGTTGCGTAAGTATTGTGTAGTTTTTATCGTTAAGTTAAGCGAGAGCAAAACAAAAGCTGTTATGATCAGTAGAATACCTAGACCACTCAAGATAGGTGTAAATTATATTGCTCTTCAACAGGCCCATGAGTTCAAGTATTTGGGCAGTATTTTTTCGGCAGACTGTAGGATCGACAGGGAAATTGAGAATAGATACGTAGGCACTGCTTAGGCACCCGGGTATTAATTTGACAACAAAGCAACATCTGATAAACAGTATATTTATGCCGACTCTGTGCTACCAGTGCCAAACATGGCCTTTTTCCAGGGCACGTGCGAGAAGTATTTCGACTTGTGTAATTAAATGTTTGAGCAAGGTCGGTGTTACCAGGAGAGACAGAATGCGGAACGACGACATTCGAAGTATGGTCGACACTACGTCTTGTGCAGAATACATTTCCAGGCAGAACATAAGTTGGTTTGGTAATTTCATGAGAATGCACCCTCATCAACTTCCACTGATGGATTACAACGCTGGTAGATCTTCCTACAGGGTAAGGTGGCAGCCGCGAGGCAGGTAGATAGATGACATTAGAGTGATTGTGCAGAGACACGGGCTCACATTGACCGACGCAAGTACTTGGCGCAGGATCGACGATTTAAGCTCCCCACGACGCTCAACGGCACAAGTGGAAAGAAAACTAACTAATTAAGGTGTATGTGCAAGTGTTTGATTTGCGCTGATATAAATGTTGCCCACGATATATAATTTGAAAACAGTGTGTACTTTGCAGAACGTCGCTTCTAGCAACTTATAATATTCTTAGCATATAGGTTGCTATTACTTTCCGTACGTTGAGAATCGATAATACCGAAAAAAAACCATGTCTACTAAACTGGACTCGGTGGGATTCGAACACTTTACGATGGAATTGTTACACAGACGTTTCACTCATAGGACACACTGCCTACCTTCATAAAGTGTTTTACTGGTACACTACAACTGAGACGTAACGAATTCACCTGTCAAGAGACTAACGAATGAAAGCACGACATGCTGGAGTTATGTATCCCGCAAGTTTCAAGCGTCCCCTACTCTTAAGGGGATGAGATCGGCAACCCACGTTCTAACGGAGATAGACGAAAAACTCGGCAGTCCCCGTGTACCCGCTCTGCAGGTAAAGGAACCCTTGTAAATTCGAAATTGAAAACATTAGCTCATATGTAAGCAGCTGCCTGGGAAAAAAATTCTAAAGGTAACGAAAGTCCTACCCAACAGCGCAAGTTACATCATCAAGACAAAACTGTCTGCTGATGTGGCCATCATCTCTTGCGATAGGAAACTAATAATTAGACAGAAGGAGGGCAATGCGGTCTGGGCTGGGACGTCCCGCTCGTTAAAGGAAAGTGAAGCGTCTGTTATAGTCTCTTCTTTCCAGGTATAGGAATCGCCGCTGGACTCACTATTCGGCTTGCGGGGTAGGAGTTTTCATGCCAATTGCCTCTCCTACATTATTGTATCCCCAGCAGCACCTTCATGAAGGGCCACCCTGTTTCTTACAGAGCCTGCTGTAAGGCGCGACCGAGTACCCGGGGGTATAACTAGGTGGGCAGATTGGGCACATTAGCCTTGGTTGGCAGCCAATCTAAGAGAAGGTAAACTCTTGACTCTAAACCCGGGTAGACAAAGCTCATTAGCCTATTCAGACAGTTCGCATAGGAGAGGGGGAACTCTTGTTAAACCCTCAAGTGCCAGGGAGTGCAGTCTAGTCCTCAAATGGAGATCTTCAATGTTATTCGCTCCATCGCTCATTGGGAACGCGGAGTCTTTTCAACTTAATTTAACTTTACTTAACGTTTTTATACTGGTATAGAAGACTAGTTCACTCACCTTACATGTGTGCTCTATTATAACCCCTATGTCCTTTTGCTTATCTATCATTCTAAAATTGTTCTCACCAATTCCGTAATTATGTTCAATATTGGATCTACCCATGTGGATGACTGTACATTTATCTATATTAAACTCCATTTGCCATCTCACAGACCAGTCTTGGATTTTTATCTAAATCTGACCTCAATGTACCCACTTCTGCTATATATGAGACACTCCTACATAGTATTGTGTCATCTGCGAATTTTTCAATCATGGATCCTAAATCAATGTCCAAATCGGTTTTATATATCAAGAACAATATTGGTCCCAAAACTTTGCCGTATGGAACTCCACTAGGCAACGAGGAGGCAGACAGACTGGCAAAAGAAGGTGCAAGACTACCACAAACAGATACCAGTATGACGTACGAAGAGTCAAAACGGCTTATCAAAGCCAGATACATGACCAAATGGGAAACCGAACATACTGGTTACACGAAAAACGATGCCTATTACCAGTTGAACCGAAGAGAGCAGGTCGTCGTCTTCAGACTTCGCACTGGCCACAATAGACTGAGGTACCACCTATTCAACAAATTGAAGATAGGGTGTACCGACGAATGCCCGTGCGGTACTGGTAAAATGACCGCTGAACATCTGCTGCAGAACTGCCCGACATACGAGGATCAGAGAGAGCAGATGTGGCCATCACCAGTGGAACTGCAAGACAAGCTCTATGGCAGTGGCGACAGCCTCAGGATGACCGCCGATTTTTTCGAAAAAATAATGGTTACTGTCTGACTGCGTACGCAGAAGAAGAAGAAGAAGAAGAAGAACTCCACTTTTTACTTTACACCACTCAGAGTACTCCATGTTTATTCCCACTCTCTGCCTTCTTCCTTTTTCTGCACCAGCTTCCCCTAGGTTCCTCACATCGCAGCCATATACCATATAGGAATAAGGAAAAAGAAAGAGGATAGATTTGGCTAAGACAATATTCATCAATATGTGACACATACTGACACTCAGGGAGATGAATCGTAATTTGAAAATGAGAATGACCAAGTGCCATGTAAACTCGTCACCACTCTATGACGCGGACATATTGACATCCAATAAACACGTGGAAAAGAGAATCAAGTTATTCGAGATGTTGGTTTATAGAAAATGTGGCAAAGTCTCGTGGAAAGGAAAGAAAACAAATACGGAAGCACTGAAAACGTTAGGAATGGAGAGGGATCTGCTGTCATAAATCAGGGTTAGATAGTTTGGGTCATATAAAGATGCATACCTCGTTGGTGGATACCATACTAGAGGGTAAGCTGGAAGACAGTCGTCCAAAGCCCAAGAGATAGGTGGTCGAATAACATCAGATGTAGCCTATATATGCCCTGGGGACCAGTGCGGGTTAGTACCTCGACATTCCCCATTCTGTCCTCCCAAGTGATACTGATGATGATGATGATGATGCAGGCATCGTAGGTGGAAGGTGTTGAACTTCCTTTCCTGGTTTTCGTAGGTTATCCAAGCCTCGATGCCGTAGAAAAGTACACTGGTGACGCAAGTATTGTATACTGCAGCCTTAGTATTTAATGTGAGTTTATGGTTGCCACAGACACGTGACTTGAGGCGGGCAAAGACAGTTTCAGTTTCTGCTTTGCCAATGCAGCCGTTTATTTCTGGGTCCAGGGAGAGGGTATCACTGATGGTATGCTACATATATGTGAATTGTTGCACTGCCAACAATACGCAATTGTTGATGGTGAAATAACTGATGCAGCACTCACGTCTTGACCCAGCACATTTGTCTTCTTCTGTAGGCTTATCGTGAGGACAAAGTCACTGCAGGTTCGAGAGAAACAGTTTATCAAAGTCTGCAGCTCGTGCTCGCTTGTTTGATAATTGCAGTGTTGTCAGCAAACAGCTGGTCTTTTAAGGTGACCATTCTGACTTTAGTTTTGGCCTGCAATCTTGCGAAGTTAAACTGCCATCTGGCCTGGTATGGAGGCATATTCCTTCAGCTGTGTACCCAAAGATATTATTCACTAACACAGCAACAACAAAAAATACAAAATACTTGCACCCCGAGGGTAGAAGAGGAGCAACAATGTGTCACTAAGAGAATGAAAGTGTCCATTTTGATTTCATAGAAACATAGGGGGAGCGATTGATTGGCGCAATGGTAGAGCACTCGTTTTTGTAGCAGAAGTACAGGTTAAACTTCCGCTATCTGCCGCTTCAGTCGACCCAGCTGTAAATTGGTACCCGGCTTACGGTTATAGAAAGGAAAACGAAGCGAGGAAAGAAACTGGCCACCCCACCTCACAAAGCTGTGACTTAGTACAACGAAGGCTCTCATTGTCCATGTTTCTGCGCCATAAAGTAGTGACGAGTATACATAATACCTTCAAATTCTCATTTTCAAATTCTGATTTATTAGTTGATCTTTTATTTTTATCTGCATACATGATTTCTTGTTCCTTTTTCCAATTATCATAGTCTTTGTTTTCTTTATGTTTATGCCTAATCCAAACTCTTGACTTATTGTGTATATTATTGTCACAAGCTCCTGTAATTCTTGCTCACTTTTTGCCATCAAAACTGTATCATCCCATATCTTAGATTGTTCATTGCCCCTCCTCCAATGACAAGCCCTGGCATTCCCTCTATCTGTTTGAATATTTCTTCTGTGTAGATATTAAAAAGACAAGGGGATAATACACATCCCTGTCTTACTCCTCTTTTTACATCTATTCTTGGAGAGCATAACTTTCCTGATTTTACTGTAGCAGTTTTGTTCCCAGTACAGATTACGGAGCAGTCTTATGTCTTTACCATCTAGACCTATTTCTTGGAGATATTTAATTAATTTTTCACGCAGGATTCTGTCAAAAGCCTTCTGGTTGTCTATAAAGCAAATATAAATGTCATTATGTATTTCTATATATTTTTCTGTCAAAGTTCGCTAACAGAAAATTGCTCCCCTTTTGCCATTAAACTTTCGAAAACCAAATTGTTCTTCTGAAACTTCCCTTTCTGTTTTACATCTTATTCTCTCTTGTATGATCTTGAGTAGTATTTTAATTGTGTGACGCATTAGACTTATTGTTCTAAAGTCTGAACGTTCTGTTGCATGAGGTTTATTCGGGAGTATTATAAACGTAGATGTTTTCAGGTCTGTTGGTATGCATCATGTATTGTATATGTCAGTACACAGATCAGTAAGTATATCTATACCAAATTCCTCTAGGACATCTATCATTTCTATGTTAATGGAGTCCGGCACTGTTCCTTTCCCCACATTTACCACATCGGCTCTTAGAATGCTGGGTCCTTCAATATCACCCTCAAATAATTCTTAATTACATTGGCTTTCTTTGCTAATGTTTTTCACAGGACGTACTTTGGGTTCCTTATTCACCATTTTCCTTGTTGGTCCAAATCCAGCGTACAACTGTACATACCTTCATGCATGGCCGACGATGCAGCACATGAGCTGACAGCAGCCAGCGACTCATAACTCGCTGCTTGCATCATCGCACCAGAACTGATCTAGACCATATTCTGCCTCCAAACAGATATCGCAGCCTCGTTGTAAACTACACCACAGCGTCACGACGTCCAATTCAGGACGAATGCCAAAGAAGAATACCTTTATGTTTCTTCGTGACAGTGTTCCCTCAACTTTCTCTCCGTAATCCTAAGCTGTACTGTTTGTTGTTGAGTTCTTTTGAGTCGCTGAGCATACAACCATTACATTCCGCACTGTTCTGAATTGTGCAGTCATCACGCTTCTATATTGTAGATATCATGAGGGAAATCTATTAAATCTATGAAAATCATGCAGCAACATCAATAATACACATCTCAAGGAGCAGCGAATGTCCAAGTAAACAACACAAAGTGGAGGCAGACGGAGTGGCATGCAGCGGGGCGTAACTAGTGAAAACATAATACCTGATCAGTACTGATTCTCTGATCAGGTAAGAGCTGGCTAATGACAAACCCAGATCCATCAGCCCAGACCCCTACAACGCCAGTATGACTGCGCAGGGGTGACTTCGGGTGAGAGGGGGGGGGGGGGCATGCACATCCCATTCGTCCGCTGGTCCCTTTAGGGCCAAAATACACGACTGGAATGCAACACTGGTTATTTACAGACTCTGCAGAGTCTTCTGGGGTTGCTGTGACCGAGAGGTCAGGCACTTGCCTCCCAAAGCGATGAGCAGAAACGGTGTACTTTCGAATCGCACAAGTATCATAGTAATTCTTGGTCTCACGGGAGGTGAGAACAGAGTGCCTGCATCCTGAGTTGCCTCCAGTCGTCTTGACTAATGTCTTGCAACTGGATGAAGGTAGCTCAGAACCAGAGAGTGAGGTCGATGACAAGCTCAGTTTCTTCCTCACTATAATCCAAATGCAGCGCAAATTACATCATCAAGACAAAACCGCCTGTTGATGTGGCCACCATCGCTTGCGATGGACAACTAATAATATGGTAGACAGACTTGGACAATCCAAACCAAACAAGAGCACATGCTTAGCGCCTTCCATCTACGGCGTCTGTGAGACTTTCTTGGAATTACATGAAAGGACAGAGTGTCAAATGAAAAGGGTACACTCTCGAACCGGTCTTCCAAGCATGTACATTGTTCTTAGGCAGCGAAAACTACGATGACTTAGTCATGTCCCTCGCAAGATAGTCGCATTCCCAAAGATATCCTATATGGGCAGTTGGAAGATCTTAAGAGAACAGTTGGTCGGCGACAGTTGAGGTTCAAAGATGTGTGCAAGCGTGATATAAAGGTCCTGGACATGCGCCTGACATCCTGGGAAGAAGAAGCTGCAGGCCGATCCAAGTGGAAATGCACCCTAAAGGGCCCGCTCTCGTTTCGTGAAGAGAAAGCTCTTGCAGCACAAGTGAAAATACAACGCCGCAAGATGAAAGAAAAGAAGGAAAGCTAAGTATATATATTTTTTGTTCACCTCTCCAAGTTGTATAATGACTGAAAGGGGTTACTACTACTAAACTTGTATCATATCTTTTCCCCCAATAGATCATGTGGTTGCAGTTAGATGTATGTTTGTGATTGCTGCTGTTTGTCTGGTCACTGTGAGATCAGCAGATTTCTGTGACGTAGAGACACCTGCAATGTGGTATGGTGCCTGCGGTCCTGAGCGGACTGCAGTTGTGGTGATTGATACCTCAAACTTTACAACGCCACAGACAATCGACGTGTACTTCAATGACACTAAAAATTACACGATGCTTTCGCAAAGCATAAACTCTGGATATAACGTGCTGTCGCTCCCTAAGTCTTTATTTGCAGGTAAGTCTACTGCTTATGTGCTATATCGTCTCTCTTTTTTTTGTACACATTACATGAAATAAAATATAACATTAGGTTGCTGTCCCAAAAAACTGATTTAGTTCTACATTGAACTCCTGTGCACTGTGGGATACTTGGAAACAGAAAGCAGATGAGCTCGCCAAATCGGAAGTGGCTGCACGCAGACTCGTCAACCACAGGGCAATAAAGAAACACAGACACTCATCAAATGATCCATGAGGACGGAATGGAGAGACCAGCACAAAGAATTCAAGCCAGAAAATACAGCGTAGACAAACGTGGCAGAGATGGCCAGACAAAGATCTTCAGACTCAGGACGGGACGTTGGAGGCTGGGTCTTAGAGACACCGCGACATGCGATTGAATGCACCCAAACAAACACCAGAATATATCCTGGAAAACTGCTCCACTTATGCATAACAAAGAGAGGCAGTCTAGTCCGAGAAGCAACCATGTTAGAAAAGCTATGGGGGACTGGCGAAGACCCTAAACGCAGTCTTCTTCGTGAACTTCACCGGACAAGAAGCATAGCATCAGTTGATCGAAGACGAAGAATTGTGCACATTTAATACGTGCTGCATTTAAACATTTGAGATGTGCTGTCAAATAGACATTTACACCTTGGAAAACCTGACGCAAAATAGTTCAACATAGAATGGTGCGGTTAAAAAACAAGTAATGGTGGAGGGGGTTGCATCAGCGAGGGCGTCCACGTTCAGGCATCACAGGACAGACGCAGCACAATCAGGAAGTCTAGAGCAGAGGTAGTACCAGTGGCAGATTACGCTTGCCAGTCGTGTCTTACAATTTTCCGAGCTTGCATTGACTTAATAAGTGACCATTGCATCTCACATGCTCAAGGATGCAGTATGACATGCGTTAATGTTGGCGGTCCTCATGGACGACGATGGACGAATTGATTTATTATTATTAAGCGAACTATGCATAAGTGCCGCATTTCTATGATATGTATGTATGTGTGTTGTATTTGTATATGTGTGTTAACATCAACAGCTTTTAAGATGGCCGAGGAACACAGATCTTCAGCAAATACATTCCAAGTTCCTGTCCTGAGCCATCCGCCCCAGTTCTGTCCATGTCTTCCTGGTTTCCTTCATATTTATCTTCAGCTCTCTTCTCCGTGTGTGTTTTGGACTAACTCTACCTTCCAATGCCCTGAGAATTCTAGAACAGATACTGCCGTGTAATGCTTTCAGCTGGTTTCCTTAATTTGTTTTCCTATTCAAATCTATCATCATCTCCTCACGTCATATTCCAGTATTAACTGTCTGGTTCTTTCTAACAGTTACGCATTGATGATCTTGATAAATGTGTATGTGTGCTGTTTGTGTGACAAGTGTGTGTGTATGTGCCCTTTTTGTGTGACAAGGGTGTGTGCCGATTTGTGTGACAAGTGTTTGTGTCGTATTTGTGTGACAAATGTGCGTGTGCCATATTTGTGTGATAGGTGTGTGTGCCATATTTATGTGACAAATATGTGTCCCGTATTTGTGTGACAAGTGTGTGTGCCATATTTGTGTGACAAGTGTGGGTACACAGTATTTGTGCGACAAGTGTGTGTGTGCCGTATTTGTGTGACAAATATGTGTGTTCCGTATTTATGTGACAATTGTGTGTGCTGTATTTGTGTGACAAGTGTGTGCGTACCGTATTTGTGTGACTAGTGTGTGTACCGTATTTGTGTGACTAGTGTGTGTGCCGTATTTGTGTGTGTGTACCGCGTGTGTGTGACAAGTGTATATATTTGCTGTATTTGTGTGACACGTGTAGGTGTGTCGTATTTGTGTGATAAGTGTGTGTGTGTGCGGTATTTGTGTGACAAGTGTGTGTGTGCCGTATTTATATGACAAGTGTGCATATGTGCCATATTTGTGTGATAAGTGTGTACATGTACTGTATGTATGGGATAAGTGTGTATGTGTGCTGTATTTGTGGAATAGGTGGGTATGTGCGCCATATTTGCGTGACAAGTGTGTGTGTGTGTGTGCCGTATTTGTGTAACAAGTGTGTGTGTGTGCGTATGTATGTGACAAGTGTGTATATGTTCTGTATTTGTGTAAGTGATGTGTATATCTGCTGTATTTGTGTGGCACGTGTGTATATATACCATATTTTTGTGACAAGTGCGTGTGTGCCGTATGTGTGTGACGAGTTTGTGTGTGCCGTCTTTGTGTGATAAGTGTGTGTGTGTTGTTTTTGTGTGACTAGTGTGTATGTGCGATATATTTGTGTGACAAGTGTGTATATGGCTATATTTGTGGGATACGTGTGTGTATGTGCTATAGTTGTGTTGTGTGACAAGTGTATATATGTGCCGTATTTGTGTGACAAGTGTGTATGTGAAAATGTGTGTGTGCCGTATTATTTGATAAGTATGTGTCTAATTTGTGATAAGTGTGTGTGTATGCCGTATGTGAGCTAAGTATGTATGTGTGTCGTATGTGTGATAAGTGTGCATGTGTGCCGTATGTGTGATAAGTGTGTACGTGTGTCGTATATGTGATAAGTATATATGTGTGCAGTGTGTGTGATAAGTGTATATGTGTAATAAGTGTATATGTGTGATAAGTGTATATGTGTGATTAGTGTATATGTGTGATAAGTGTGTATGTGTGTCGCATGTGTGATAAGTGTGCATGTGTGCCATATGTGTGATAAGTGTGTATGTGTGTGCAGTATGTGTGATAGGTGTATATGTGTAATAAGTGTATATGTGTGATAAATGTATATGTGTAATAAGTGTATATGTGTGATTAGTGTATATGTGTGATTAGTGTATATGTGGGATAAGTGTGTATGTGTACCGTATGTGTGATAAGTATGTATGCGTGCCGTATGTGTGATAAGTGTATATGTGTGCCGTATGTGTGATAAGTGTGTATGTGCGCCATATGTGTGATAAGTGTGTATATGCGCCATATGTGTGATAAGTGTGTGTGTGTGCCGTATGTGTGATAAGTGTGTATGTGCGCCATATGTGTGATAAGTGTGTGTGTGTGCCGTATGTGTGATCATCATCATCAAAGGCGTCTCATTCTCTGAAGACCATGCCCGTGGAACCCTGTAAGTTTTGTCCAGCTCTGTCTCCTGTATTTCGACACTGTCTGCTATGGCTGTAAAGGCCGATCAGCGAGTGACAGTCCCTGCCACATATGGTACAACCATACCGAGGAGGCTGGCTTGCCTGGCTGTTCCTTGATCTCTTCAGTCTTTCTCTTTTCTCTGCAGTCAGAAGACCTCTACGAGCGTCAGCAGCCACTATGCCCCCTCCAACTGACTGTCTCCAGATAGCTCGATCCTGGGCAATTTCTTTCCAGCCCTCGGGTGGGATGTCACATGACTTCATGTCCCTCTTGCATACGTCCTTAAATCGCAGTGTGGGACGGCTGATTCTTCTAACTCCAAAGGCTAGCTGTCCATAAAGAATATCCTTTAGCAGTCTCTTGTCTTCCATGCGATAAACATGTCCCAACCACCGCAGACGTCGTTGGCTTAACATCGAGCACATGCTGTGAATGTTTGCTCTCTGTAAGACCGTATTATGTGACACTCTCTCTTGCCACCCAATCCTCAATATACGCAGTAGACACCTCATGTGAAAGGTGTTCGTTCAGTCGCCGTCCTGTTTAGTGTAAGTGCTCCAAGTTTGGCTTCCAAGTCTCGTTTCCATGTGTGATAAGTGTGTATATTTTACCACATTTGTGTGCTAATGTGTGACCATATTTGTGTGGTAAATGTGTATGTAGCATATTTATGTGTTAATTGTCTCTATGTGCCATATTTGTGTGTTAATTGTCTCTAAGTGTCGTCAAATGTGTGTTAATTGTCTCTATGTACCATATTTGTGTATTAATTGTCTATATGTGCCATATTTGTGTGTTAATTGTCTCTATGTGCCATATTTGTGTGTTAATTGTCTCTATGTGTCATATTTGTGTGTACGTGTGCCGAACCTGTGTGATAATTCTGCATTTGGGCTGTATTTGTACCTTAATGCGTTATTTGTGGTGCATTTATGAATGTAATAATAGTTGTCAAATGTTTGTTATATTTATAAATGTAGCAATCAAGAAGGTATTCCGTATATATGAATATAGTAATCATGAAATGTCTTTTGAAATAGAATAACTTGTTATGAGTTACTGTTTTTGTGAATATAATAATAATAAATACGTGCTATATTTACGAATGTAGTGATAGCAACAGCAGCAGTAGTTGTAGTAATAGCAGCAGAGTTGGCGATAATATAATGTATTTCATTAGAAGTAGATATGTTTGAGCAGCTGGGGTTAGAGCGCTTTCCTTGATACAAAAGTACTGGGTTCGATTCAGGTCATCGATATGCCTCAGTCGACCCAGGTATAAATGGATATCTGACATACTGTTAGGGAAGGAAATATAGCGAGAAAGGGAAATGGCCTACAACACCTTATACAAGTACAATGGATTGTATATAATCTAATCTAATCGTCCGTCTGTCTGTCTAGTCTAGTCTAGTCCAGTCCAACCCAAACCAATCCAATCCAATCCATTCTAATTTAATCTAATATAATCGTTAATCCGTCCGTCTGTATGTCTATGTTCTTTGTTAAACGTCAAATACGGCGCATAAGATAGAACGGTTTGAACGGTAATACACCACTTTTCTAAGTTCTGGTATGTTCTTTAGACCATAGTTGAGCTGTCTCTGATGATCGTTCTGTGAAGTCTCTTTTGGTCTTCTTCTCTTGTTGCTGCCATCTGGAACCCACATAACTGCATATAATGGGAGCATGTTGTTCATTCTAAGCACATACCCGATGTATGTCCATCGTATTTTCTTATGATAGTAGAAACATATTGTTGGTTGTTGTTTTATCTTATTAGCTTGTTGGTTTGTAATACTTGTTTTACTTGTAATACGTGTTCAATAGTTTTCTTAGACATCTATTTTCAAAAGTTTTCTGTTTATTTTCTAGTTTCTTTGTCGTTTTTTCAGATTTCCTATCCATACATTAGTATTGATATTATGTTGAAGATAAACCGCCTGAGCTTTGTGCGTTTGCTCATTGATTTTGATTTGCAAATGTTTGTTAGTTGGTTAAAGGTACACATGGCCAAAGCAATTTCAGTGGAAATTTGTTTTGTTGTATCTTTATCTTGTGTCATTTTACTTCCTATAAAAGTGAAACTTTCAACCTTATGTGATAGTTCTCCATTCAGTCTGATATCAGCAGTTTCGTTTGTAAAATTAATTACGTTTATTTCTGAAACATTTACGTGGAGTTCTTTCTATCTGTTCTAGTATGTGGCATAATGAATCTATATTTTCCTGTGCTTCCTAAACAGTTCAACTCAATATGGCCAAATCATCTGCGAATTCGAAATTCTCTACTCACCAATAAAACTGGAACGAGTTTGACCAGTATAGCAGTAGTAGTAGTAGTAGCTGCAGCTACTAGCAGCTTCCCTATTAGCTGTATCAGTAGTAGTAGGAGCATGAGACGTAGACGATTCCAAATCCAGGAAACCAACTAACTACCTTATTTCGCCCGAGAACTGGTCACTGCAGACTACTAGAATATCTATACCGACTACAGATCTTGCACACCGTTGAGTTCCCGCGTGGAACAGGGAGCTAGAATCCTGAACACATTCTACAGGAATGCCCGCTCTCCAGGGAAATGAGATACCAGACTTGGCCAGAGGGTAAAAGAGTGCACTTTAAAAGTTTCTGATATCATGTCTATCTGCAAACGTCTGTATCTGATCAGCTTTCTTGCATAGCCATGCAACTTGCGTCTCACAGAGCCATCGTTGCACAGTTTGGCGAACCCTGGAAAACGCTTCCTTCGTTGCACAGTTTGGCAAACCCTGGAAAACGCTTCCTTCGTTGCACAGTTTGGCGAACCCTGGAAAACGCTTCCTTTGTTGCACAGTTTGGCGAACCCTGGAAAACGCTTCCTTCGTTGCACAGTTTGGCGAACCCTGGAAAACGCTTCCTTCTTTGCACATATTTTCTGATCATTGCTTAATGCAAGATGAAGTTTATGCTTCTGCTCTAGCAGACGCTATATATTATCGCAGTTTCCATCAAACCAGTCCTGATGATTGCGTGATGCAGTGCCAAGTGTGTTAGCGGAGGTGGAGTATAACATTTTTATAAATCTGGCCTAGCATGCCTCTATTTCAACTGTAGTGTCAAAATTTATGGTGTCAAGTTAGCTGGCTAATTTGTCTGCAAAACTCTCTGTGGTGCTGTTGTTGTCCAGCTTCACGATGTTAAGTCGCTTGGGAACTTTAACTCCGTGTGGGTGTCTAGGAGCCTGGATCGTAATGTTGAGCTTGGAGATCTGTAGTCTGTGATCTGTCCAGCAGTCTGCACCACACATGGTCTTGGTGACCGGGACATCCTGTCTGTCTTTTCTACGGACAATAACAAAATCAATCAAGTGCCAATGTTTTGAGAGTTGATGCATCCATGTTGCTCTATTACGCTTCGGCAGGCGAAAAAAGATGTTGGTAATCATAAGCTCATTGGTGGCACATGTCCTCAAAAGGAGGTCACCGTTTGTGTTGCGGTTGCCTATTCCATATTTGCCTATGATTCCTTCCCATGAAGCATTGTCTGTACCAACTCTTGCATTGAAATCGCCAAGAAAAATGGGCTTGTTGAACTTCGGCACTGTAGCAATTACTGCCTCAAGCTCTTCATAAAATGTGCCCTTGGTATTATCAGGATTCGTCATGATAGGAGCATAAACACTACTAATTGTTGCCACCTTCTTATCAAATAGTGGGAGATTTAGTGTCATTATCTGGTCATTTATTCCTTTTGGTAGGCTGATTAGTCTCTTCACCAGGTTTGACTTTCTAGCCAGGCTAACATGAGCTTCCCGGCGCTCGTCTGCTGCCCGACCCTTTCCAGAAGAAGGTGTATCCAGCACCATCTTCTGTAATCTGTCCCTCACCAGCAAGACGAGTTTCATTCAAGGCAGCATTGTCGATATTATTTCGGTCCAGTTCTCTAGCAACCAGGACAGTTCTTCTTTCATGTCTGTTTGTATTTGCACGGTCCAGGAGGGTGCGAATGTTCCCCGCACCAACGGTCAGTGCAACTTGGCGAGTTTTTCTATTATTATTATTTTCATTACATGAATAGGGATTCCCGCCAGCCGCGGTATGCTGGCCAGGATAGTTGAAACAGACAATCGTTAGGGCACCTTTTCTAGCCCCTTCTTTAGGCTATGGAGATAAGCAGTGCGAATGCTAAAGAGGGATGCTTAGTCACTGAGGTGCCTGCCGAGACCCATTGCTGATTCGGGATCAATGGAAGACGACCACATAGCCTGATCCGCCTACGTGCGGGTTCACAGCTACGACTGCCAGTGATTCTACACCTGCCGCTTTGCTATTAGCCCATCGCCGCAGGACATGAATATATGATGTCATGAGATGGCAATATGACTTGCACGTTAATTGGATTTTAGTGAGGAAGAGTTGCGCAGCATCAGCCTCGCTCTCTCGTCCCGATTCCATTTGATCCAGTGGCAAGATATAATCAAGACGATTGGAGCAGTAATCCGTCTGACATGGACAACCAAGGGGATCTTCTGTGTCTAGCCTTGCTCTAAACGCTACAAAGCGAGTTGCTGGTAGTCGCTTTCCTGCTCGCTGACCAGCCAGTGGTTCTTCTGCACAATCCGCGGAATCCAGTTTTCACATGCTTAGGTAGACAAGCCCTATATCACCGTGGGTTTATTAGATCCATCGGCTACCCTCACCTGGCTTAGCCGATCATGTCGAGACCGTTGTCCGAAGTGTGGCCGCTACCGCATGCTGGCAGTTACGTGGAACCACAAGTGAGAGTTGAGTGCCAGGTGAGGACTAATAATGGACAAATTATCCAAGATAGGGAACGACATGCCACTGGAGGTACTACCCCCCCCCCCCGCCCCGACATCACATACGCCACTAATACGTCTAAAAACCCTAAAACACATACGTCAAGTACCCATTTACAGCTGGATCGATAGGAGGAGCGGTCGTACCAGGCACGAACCGGTTTTTTTCTGTCCGTCCGTGAACTTGAACCTCTGGCACGCTGTAATCCCCGTCTAGGAAACCAGCTCGACTAGGCTACACGCTCCACACAGTAATAATAATGAACCAGTAGATGTATCCTAATTGATGTGACTTGTGGTCATTGTATACGCGAATACGAGTGACTGTGTTTGAGGTGATGTGACGGCAATGTACTTCTTCATTAACTTCTTACTATTTCAATTCCCAGGTGATGATGTTGCTGGCATAGTTGTTGAACCGCAAGGCCCTAGTCCACCTTGCAATTTAAACATATTTTTGAAACCTACGTTGTCGGGCTTAGTGGCGAAAGGCCCCCCTGTCATGGTTACTGATACAGTCAACACAGTCGTTGCTTCTGTTAAGGTTGGAATGGGAGTTAGCTTCTCTTTCACGGTATGTAGTACACATGCTAGTTAGAATAAATGCATGTGTGAGGTGTAATGTGCTGTATGGCCCAGAAATAACAAAAAGTGAAGGCCTTTAGACAAATGAGTATATTAAAAAATGGAACGCATCTTGAGAAAAGGAAATAAAACAAATAAAGGAAAGTAATACAGAATTAAAAATGAAGCATGAAAGGTGTATTCCGGCAGGGAGGTGTATGTCTGAATTTTTGTCTATCCCGCAAAGAGCTTAAGTCGCGGACAGACAGTCTGTGAATGAGTGAGTGAGTGAGTGAATTGAAGGGCGTTGGATTCATTTGCCTCAAAATGACGATACTACTTGAAAAGCGGATAGTGCATCAAATGTTCCATAGTGGAAACCTATTTGGAAGATTCAACTGGTTTTCAGCGATGGGCACCACACGAATTAAATAGTGGTACAATATCTTAATCGATTGGTGAACGGACTTTTTCGGTAGGCCCCCAACAAGCTTCCAAGTGCGGACTTTGGTCATGTAGAACCGTTGTGTCACCATCCGAGAACTCGTGGACAATGTGGGAATAAGCATTGACTCGGTACACTCCATTTTGAGCGAGGATTTGACAATACTGAAAGTGTCCACCAAAATCGTGCCGAAGATGCTAACGATGGAGTAGAAGCAACTCCGTCTGGAAGTATCGTAGAACATGCTTGACTGCACAAACGGCGAACCCAACTTCCTGAACACCGTGATACCTGGTGATAAGTCGTGGGTTTACGTGTACGACTCGGATACCAAGGTGCAGCCGTTACAGTTGAAACATTTATCATCTCCGAGGCTAAGAAAGAGTCAAAGTCATATTTACTGATTTATTTTACTCCCATTGGGTTGTTCATCACAAGTACACATCACCAGGCCAACACATTACAAAAGAGTACTTCCCGGAGGTCATCCGTCGCCTTCCGATGTTGTACGATGCAAACAACAGGACCTCTGGACAGCTCAATATAAACAACACATCTACCTATTTTTCGCTTCTGATTCAGGCTTCTTACTCTCTCGACATGACTCCTTGCAATTTTTTGCTGTTCCCCAAGCCGAAAATGCTGCTGAAACAGAGCCAGGTTTGAGTCACAAGAATACATTATGGGGAGTGCGACAGCCAAGCTGTATTCCATTCCCAAAAAGGTCTTTGAAATGCTTTCAACACGAGACGGCTGGGATAGTACTTTGTAGAGGATTGATTGTCTGACCTCCAGGTGAATAATTATATTTTTCCCCGCCAAAGGTCCGATACATTTCAGACCTCGTACAAATAAAATAAGTATACCTAATGAGATATAATTGGAACTGAAAATACACAGAGACAAAAATAAAGATTATGAGAATAAATGCATCTAGCAACAATCAAATTGGATCGGGAGACACAGTCCTACACGATGTGGAATCATTCACATATCTTGGTAGCAATGTAGACAAAGTAAGAGGTATGGATACAAAATTCAAAATAAGAATACAAATAGCAAAAGGATTTTCCATTGCATTGAGAAACATTGCAATCAAAATAAAGTATGTCCAACACAAGTATAAAAATCTTCAAATCCAATGTAAACTGTTCTATTACATGGCTTTTGAGACATGGAAAACAACAAAAACAACAGAGATAATAGTGAAGACAGACTCAATTAATGCATTCAAGGATACATTGAATGCACATAGTTATTTTTATATCAAGTGAATTAAAAGAAACTGGTTGTATACAGACTTTGCAGATTCTTTTAAATCAGTATAAAGACGCGCAGTTAGTTACGTTAACTGAATGAAAAAGGTAAAAACTTTAATAAATTCGTGCTTGCGCAGGAAAGAGAGATTGAAATGGTAGGATAAGATCCCTAATATGGAATTGATTACAAAAACTAGACATATATTAGTAGAACATGACTAGAGGAGAAGGCACTGTCATTATTAAGGAAACCAGCTAGCATTTCAAGACAGTTTTTGCTCTGGAATCCGCAAGGCTAGAGAAGTAGAGGCAGACCAAAACACATACAAAGAAGAGAAATCGAGACTAACATAAAGAAACATAAAACACGTGGGCAGAGCGGGAACGGATGGCTCAGAACAGGAGGACTCAACTTAACGTCTTTATACTGGTTTAGAAGACTCTGCAGAGTCTGTATACAACCAGCTTCTTTTACTTCACTTGATATTAAAACTATCCACATCCAATCCATTCTTGAATGCACTAGTCGATCTTTCCTCAACTAATTATTTGGGCAATGCATTCCAAGTATTCACTGCTTAACGCGTAGTTGTTGAAGACCTGCACTCCAAAGAGAGCTAACAGATTTTGAATTTACTGAAACACTAGGACATTACAGAAACAATATTTTAGCCATACAAAAAGACAGGACACCCAGCCGAACGGAAACGTAGAATGCAAACTTGTAAGTTGAAGTTTAGAAAGAGTTATAAGATGGAGAAGAACAGGTTGGAAAAGAGTATTGAAGCCTTCAAAATGTGGGTAAGATTGTGTCGCATTTCTTGGAAAGAGAAGAAAACAAATTTATAGGTATTGCAAAATATGGGTGTGAAAAGAGAATTAATGACCGAAATCAGGGTTAGACAGTTACGTTATTTTGGTCATATACCACTTTATTGAAGACCATACTGTAGGGTAGGGTGGAAGGCAGTCGTCCAAGAGGCAAACAACATTTTAAGTGGGGGGATAACATCAGGAGAGGGACTAGAAAAAGCATACACGATTGCACCATTACGAGATAGAGTACATTAGAGATCCATTTCAGCTAACCTTCGATGTGGTGATGGCACTTGATTTAAACTGATAAGGTGAACTAGATGATTACAAAAACTCCTGTCAAATTGCACCACCAAGACAAGAAATGAAAGATGAAGTTCAATCGCATCCAGTCTTCTACGTGGAGATAACTAATCTGATATATATCTGGTTGGTTTGATATACATGTACTTCCATGTTATTATTAATATCTACTAAACCAGGGGAACTGAGTAGTGAGACGCTAGTCCGGTCAGATACATCATACTCATACTGACCAGTACATCGCGTCAGGGTCAGGCACAATATACTGACCAAGACCACTATCTCTCCTCCATGTAACGTTCCCTGGAAACAGGCTGTTTTTAAGGCAGTCTGGTTGACGAGATGTGGATCAACGTGATCTCCGAAGTAGTGATCGTCAAGCCACTCAAGCATAGCACAACTGCCTGGAGGACCATTGTCCACCTTTAATCTTTATCAGCACGCTAGGGATGTGAGGGAAGCTGCTGCAAACCCCCCCCCCCCCCCCCACATAACACCCTTTTCAGGGCGTACAACAGAGTAAACATACTCATTATGGGCAATGAACAACAAAAACAATAACAATCTACTAAACCTCAGCTGTATAGAATCAAAGAGCTAAAGCCCAGGATAAAAAAACAACAAATCGCTAGGCAAATATACTAAGTTTGATCCCTGTTATCTGCATGCTTTATTCAACCCACTTGTAAATAGGTACTTGGAATGGAACGAACCACCTGAACTTCTTCTTCTATCATTGCTCATTTAGACTGGGCTCCAATAAATTCTGCTGTCTTTTTCAGAATCTCAATACTGCCGTGTAGTTTCTCCTCAAGGGGAGTTGGCATTTGCAATATCCTTCTGATCTGTTTGCGGCCTAATATAACACTTCATCCCAGACTGCATTGTATGCAATGAGATTACTTTTGAAAAGTATGTACTGGGGATGAGAATAGGGTAACTGCCACACTTAGAGAATGTTGTCAAAGGGGACTAACAATGCAGCCTCTCTGGAGAAGAAAACTCTATTTGGCGTGGCTTGGCTTCGTTCATTCTTAATCTCCCACTACCAAACCCTGAAAGGGCTTAAGTAGCAGAATGTAGTCCAGAGAACGGAATGCGTTGTGTCATAGTTTACAGCTTGACTGCGATATTTGCACCTTCGGTCCAACACATCCGACTTCAGCAAGCATTTTTTGAGTACCGGGTTAGCATTCCCTCTTCGATCCCTTCTCCTTAGCCAGTCCGCCTTGCTGCAGCCTGTTATCCAGGATCACTGCGTGGAGGTGTAGAAGGGTCTTGGCAGCTCTGGTTTGCTGGCCCTGACGCTAGCAGTAAGCTATGGGTCACTGACCACTGCAGCTCATGCGCTACTCAGCATCTTGATCTCAAAACTCCATTTGATATTATTGTACATTCTGCTACTGGCAGGAGTTTAAAACCTTTTATTTAGAGTGTAGAATAACCATAAGGTTTGGAAAGAAAGCTCAAGAAACAATACCCTAAAATATGACAGAGAAAGAAAAGAATAAATAACTCATTTACCGTAGGATTGTAAGAACAAGGCGAACGAAATCTTATAAAACCTCATAAGGAGTTGACTTGCTGAAGTCGGATGTGTTGGACCAAAAGGTGCAAATATCGCAGTCAAGCTGTAAACTACGACACAACGCATTCCGTTCTCTGGACTACATTCGGCTACTTAAGCCCTTTCAGGGTTTGGTAGCGGGAGAATGAGAATGAACGAAGCCAGCCAAATAAGGAGTTATAGAGGATGGCATATGCGGGTAGAGTTAGTTGTAGCCCTATGCTCCACAGAGTGGATGTATGATGATCATGAACTTGTTTGTGATGTTAAACTTTTCAAACAGTAAGCTACATTTCCTATGCGATCTGGTTATATAAACCGAGCACCTGTAGGTATAACCTGATGTTAGCTCTGCTGAGCAGCCACAAGACAATGTAAGATAATGTAACATCACCCAACATTGCATAACATAACATAACATTGTGTAATGTAACAGCATAGTGTAACATAACATAGCATAACATAGTATAGCATAATGTAACATTACATATGTTACATAATATAACATCATAGCATAGTGTAGTACTTACTTGAATCCTGGAATTCAATCAGGCAAAGTTGTCTAATGCCTGGTAGCCAATTGCTGCTTGAATCTGTGTCTGTCTTCGTCATGGAGTACCATGATGGTCCAAAGGTTGGATGCAGATAATCTCTCCATTTCGTTGGCAGGCAGCTGTGCGCGCGGTTGTAGTTGGATGGTCACTAGAAAAACACCCTTCTCGTCCATCTATTGTCAGTTATGTAGACCTCATGGCCAGCCATTCTGTACTTTCGCATTTATGCAGAGTCGATGATATCCCAGAACTTTGTTTGACCTTCTCTCCGTCTCAATCGTGAACATCTGCATGGATGCTTAAAGTTGTGGGACCACCAAGACATCACTTTTTGTGACTATCTGTTGTCCGGATATATACCTACCACATGCTCCGACCATCTGCATTTTTTTTTAACATTGCAGCTTCTTAAAGGCAATTTGCGTCTGATTTCTGTGTTGCGGATTCGGTCACATAGATAAACTGTTAATTGTGTTCGCCCCATTGCTGTTCAAACAACTTTGAGTTTCTCTGCATCTTCTTTTCATAGGTTTCATACCTCGCAGCCATATATCATGGCTGAAACAACCATACTGTTAAAGGTGTTGACTCTTGCCTTGTTCTTTCTGTTGAAGAATGGTTTTGGTACAATTGAAGCTTAGCCAACTTGCTGCTTCCTATATGGACTCTACCGATTTCCTTTTGGGGAGTTTGTAATTTGTTGGTCTAGGTAAATGTACAAATTCACGTTTTCAATATGATCATTTTCTAGCCGCAGTTACCACCTTGGGCAAAAAGTGTTCTGTGAGTGTTGGATTTTCTTGCTATTGGTTTTTAGACCTACTGCTTTTTATTTGCTTCATTGAATTCATTTAGATATTGCTCAGCCTCTCTGACATGGGGACTTAGGATGACTATGACATTAGCAAACCTTAGGTTATTGAGCATTTCTCCATCTAGGTTGACACCTTTTTCTTCCAAATTAATTTTTCTAAAGACATTTTCAAGTAACATAAAGTAGCATAGCATAACGTAATACATTACATAATGAAACTTAACATAATATAACATGACATGATGTAACGTAACACATAATGTAATATGGGATCAAGATACTGAGCAGCACATGAGCCACAACGGTTAGCAATCCACATAACTACCAAGACCCTTCTACACTTCCACATTTAGATCGTGGATAACAGGCTGCAACCGAGCAGGCTGACTAAGGAAAAGGGATCGAAGAGGGCAGACTAACCAGGGACTCAAAAAATGCCTGCTGTCAAAGACGGATGTGTCAGACCGAAAGGTGCAAATATGGCAGTCAAACTAGCCACACAACGCATTCCGTTCTCCGGACTACATCCTACTTGCAAAGCCCTGTTTGAGGCTTGGTAGCAGAAATTGAGAACAAACGCAAAAGAAGTAATGTAATATAACAAAATGCAACATGACATGTTATAACATGTTTAGAAGACTGCATAGTCTGTATACAACCAGTTTCTTTTACATTTTCTTGATACAAAACTACCTATGCACATCCAGTCTATTCTTGAATGCATTAATTGACCATGTCTTCACTATTTCCTGTGACAATGCATTCCAAGCATTCCCCACTCTCAAATAAAAAAATATTTCCTTGTATCTAACCTTGACCCTTCTTTAATTAATTTATGGCTGTGTATTTATTTATTCCATGAGTTATCTTACAAACCTGTATTGTCACGTCTAATTCTTCTCTTTTCTAGACTGTAGGCCGGTTTTTCTGTCTTTCCTCATAAATATAATGTTATAAATATGACATGTTATAACAAAACATAACACATTATATTTGCAACTTGCAGATTTCCCTGTTGATCAACAACACCTTACAACATGATCATATTTACATTGTCAAAGCTTGCAACATGCACACTCTGAATGCCACTATGCAGTTTGTCCCAACAGTTGTTGGGGAGTACTCAATACATATATTTGCCTTCATGGATCGGCAGTTCGCGCAGACTACTGCCAAGGTTATATCTGACTACCCAATCACTCAAGGAACTGTAGGTCTGTATCAACATATTATCTCACCAATTCATTAGTAATAGTGCTAAAGTAGCAAACACTGCATTTCAAATTCATCCTTCTCCATGTCACTAACTTAACTTATCATCTTTATCCTGGTTTAGAAGACTGCAGCATCTGTATACAACCAGTTTCTTTTACATTCACTTGATCCAAAAATACCTATGAGCATACAATCTATTCTTGAATGCATTAATTGATCCTGACTCCACTATTTCCTGGGGCAATACATTCCAAGCATTCACCACTGTAAAATAAAAAAATATTTCCTTGTATCTAATCTGGACTTTTCTTTAATTAATTTATGATTGTGCCCTCTTGTTAGTCAAATTTATCCTTTCCATTGTTTATCTTATAAACCTGTATTGTCATCTCTAATTCTTCTCTTTTCTAGAACTATAGGCGGTTTTTCTGAGTCTTTCCTCATAAATATAATTCTCAAATCCCACTATCAATTTTTTCGCATTTCTTTTATCATTTCCAACATGTTTATGTCCCCTCTACGATAAGGACTCCACACCTGTACACAGTACTCCAATCTAGGTCTAACTAATGCTTTACACAGTTTTACCATCACTTCCATGCTCTTGTTTAATATTTCTTTTTATCATATCTAACATATCTAATATCTTTTTCACTGCTACCTGGACTTGGTCACTCACCTTACCTGTGTGATCTATAATAACCCCTAGGTCCTTTTCCTTTTCTGTCTTTCTAATATTGTTCTAGAGACATAACATAGACACAAAACTGTAGACGGTTCCTGGTGGAAAATCTTTGTCAAAGCAATTTATTTGTTCTTGTGGAAGTGGTTTCTGAAGCATTCTATTTTTCACTGTGAAGTTATTAGCCACATGCACAAGCCTCTTTAGTCGACTTGTGCAGCATGTTTACAGTAAGCCTATTTTTTTCTCCCAGATAAGAGACCTATGATCCACACAGGGACCATGTTAATAAGTTGCTTGTGGGGAAGGGGAGGTAGTAGTCGCTATAGCTGAGAGGTAAGGCTTTCATCTCTCAAAAAAAAAAAAAAAAAAAAGCTTTCTCAAGCCCGGTCAGATCAACGCCTAGTCGTATCAGAGACTGATGATACAATCCTAGGTCCACTGTGCATGTAAAGGAACCCTAAAAGAGCAGGCTATCATCATCATGAAGCATGTCCTTTATAGAACGTCGCTCGCATCACAGTCTGTCTGAAAGAAACTCTTTCTCTTGCCAAAACTCCAGCCTCCGCCACAGTCATACTCAGGCATTCCGGGATATCTTGGTACCATTGTCTTCTTGGTCTACCCCTGTCTCTTTTGTCTGACACCATACCATCCATCACTGTTCTTTCAAGACCGTTGTATCTCTTGATGTGACCAAAGTATTTCAATTTTCTGGCCATAATGGAATAGATAAACCAGTTCTTCTCTATACTCAACTCTTGTCGAATGTCCACATTTGTCTTTTTCTCTGTCCAGGGTATTTTGAGGATCTTTCTGTAACATTTTGACTCAAAGGATTTGATTCTTTATCTAGAAATTTTGGTAATCGCTCATGATTCGCAGCCAAAAGCTGCCACAGGAAAAATGCAGACTCTCAAGATTTTTCTTTTGTCATTTTGCTGGTGCTCTGCCATAATTTCTTCAGGCTGTTCAGTCTCTACATTGCGATGGCTATTCTTCTTCTGATTTATTTTGAGCAGTCGCCATTTTTATCAATTCTGGAGCCCAGATATTCAAAATGCATGACCTGATCTATTTCCTCACCTCAAAAGAGCAGGCGGGGGACGGCGTGGCCTAGTGGATAAGTGGCACGGCTCACAATCCGAAGGTGCTGGGTTCGATCCCCATCACAGCACCTGCCGTTACCCCGGGGAAGCAAACCCTTAGAAAATGCAGGAGGAAGCAGACCCTTACATAAAATGCATGCTGAAGTCGGATGCATTGGGCCGACAGGCGCAAAATAAAAACCACAGTGCAACGCACACCGCCTTGGGGATTAGAGAAATAAGGCGAACGCAAAAAAAAAAAAAAAAAAAAAAAAAAAAAAAAAAAAAAAAAAGAGCAGGCCACGGCTCTAAAAGAGCCACTAGCAGGCGAAAATTCTAAAGGTAATGAAATGACTACTAAATAAGGGCTTATGTGAAGGCCAAAATGGAGGCAGCCCCCTACATCATGCAAAGACAGAACATGCTGATCACCTGTTGTCAGGACACTTGGCTTGGCTTCGTTCGTTCTCAATCTCCCGCTACCAAACCCTGAAAGGGCTTAAGTAGCTGAATGTAGTCCAGAGAACGGAATGTGTTGTGTCGTAGTTTACAGCTTGACTGCGATATTTGCATCTTTCAGTCCAACACATCCGACTTCAGCAACCATTTTTTGAGTACCGGGTTAGCATTCCCTCTTTGATCCCTTCTCCTTAGCCAGTCTGCCCTGCCGCAGCCTGTTATCCAATATCACCGTTTGGAGGTGTAGAAGGGTCTTGGCAGCTCTGGTTCGCTGACCACTGCAGCTCATGCGCCCGTCAGCACACTTGATTGCAAGCATATAGTAAAAGACCTCTACAACCCCAAGGAGTCAAAGAGAAGCGACTAAGCGAAACAGTAAGTTGTAAATATGTTCTGATAATTTGTGGATTGAAATATAATAAAAAAGAAATCAGAATTAATGGTGGTATCTAAGAAACTCAAATCTCCAAAATGTTGTATAAAGGGTGAACAAGATGGAACTAAAACATGTACACTCATTTCAATACTTGGGCCCCCACATCAGTTCGGATGGGAGATGTACTTATAAAGAACTGAATAGCCAAGGCAAAATCAATCTTGAATGTATGAGGGGGAACTTGTGCAACAAAAACCTACTCCTGAATTTAAGGATAAAAGTTCTTGGAAGCTAAGTGCCATTCTCACAGACGCCCTCTAAGTGTTAATAGCACTCAAGAACCAGCACAAAAATGAACTCAGTGCTCTGGCAGACCCGCTCGAACACATGTCCCAGTGCTTAAAAAAAAAAGCATAGTCCAGTGGATACCAGCCCAATGCAATATTCTAGGCAAAGAGGAGGTGAACAATCTCGCCAGAGAGGGAAATATAGCATTCATCAGGGCTAACTACAGTGTAAAATGGAAAAAAGACCACCCTGGCCACATAGAAAATGATGCCTGCCATCAAAGACGAGACCAGGTGATCATTCTCCAACTACTCACAAAACACAACAGACTGAGATGTCATCTGTACAAGTTAAAGATTGGCACTATAGACCATAGACCATTTGTGCCTGCAGCATAGCCCCCATGACGGCAGAACATATTTTGCAGTCCTGCCCACTGTATACCGGCAAAAGAAGTAGCATTTAGCAAGTGTCCTTCCACGAGAAGCTGTACAGAAGTGCACGGATCCTGGAGTCGACTTTTGCCTTCATTAGAGTCATTAAAGTCAAGGTCTGAAGACAAATGAGGAAGATGATGAAGGAAGTTACATGGAACTAGTACTGATATACGGCAGCGAGTCATGGACAATCATCAGGCATGTACAGGGATCATTGGAGGCAATGGAATTGTGATTTTATAGAAGAATGTTGAAAGTTCCATGGACTGTAAAGAAATAGAATAACTGGGTTCTTGAGGAAGCACAGTCGCAAAGACAGCTCGTGGAAAAAATCAGAACAAAGCAGTCAACCTTTTTCGAGCATGTCATGAGAAGAGGCCGATTAGAGCACTCGGTAACAGCGAGCAGAACTGCTGGCAAGACGGACAGAAGGAGGTAAAGAGAGAAAATATTGGACAACTCGAAGCCATGGTATGGGAGGAGATCAACGGCAAAACTCATAATTGACACACATGATAAGAGGAAATGGAGGTCCATGATCGCCAATGCCAACTGGTAGGGCACTTGATGATGATGATAGTAAATGCTGTGCAGACATTTGAGGGCAACACATCTACATCAGGGAGGAGAGGAGGCTAGCGTCTGGTCATGAAAAATATAATGATCAGACTTTGTTATGCAGGGTCAGGTGAAATATACTGATCTACACCCCCACCTCACTTCCATGCAGTTCTCCCTGGAAATAGATTGTTTCATAGCAGTATGACTAATGATGTGATCCCCATAGTAGTGAGTGTCACAACTGCAAATTGCCATTTAACTCTCTATTCCGGGCTCATAAAAGAGTAAACATACTCATCATAGCATTAAACAACAACAACATCAGGAGAAGAGCCAGTTCGTCTTCTTTAGCGTTTGTCCTGAAAAGGATGTTACAATATTATGTTGTAATTTACAGCGAGGTCGCGATATTTGACTTTTCAGCCCGGCTTATTTGATTTCACCTGGCTTTTCTTAGTACGGGGTTTGCCTTCCCACTGCAGTCCCTATTCTCTTAACCAGGCTACACTAGTCCAGCCTGTTTCCAGGGCTGCCACTTGGAGGTGGAATACGGTCTTGGTCAGCTCCAGTTTGCTGATGCTGATGCAAGCAGTCAATTATGGCTGCTATCAGCTCATTCACTGTGCTGCATCTTTTCTCCTAGAAGTCTTGACTAATAAAAAGCACTAGAAGATTTCAGAGAAGAGTACAGCTTCAAACAGGATATGGATATTCATTCTTGTCAAGATTCTTTGTTTTTGGCAGTGTTTTATCATTGTTATTGCTGCCAGAGAGTGGTGTAAAAAAAAATTATCATGAAAAATTATTATCTTTAAAAAAAATTATGTCCGTCATAAAAAATTATTATGTCCATCAAAGCTGTTGGTTTGTGACTGTAGTCTTAGTAAAGGTATTTTACTGGAATGTAACTGTTGATAGTTAAGTATGTAACTCTTTCAATTGTCCATACAGGTTTTGGCCCTTTCAGTAGAAGCCATAACGGTTATTACTACCCAGGAGACACAGTTAACATAATCATCAAGTCTACCTCTCTCATCAAGGAAGAAGATTACAACAGACCTTTGTCTGTAAGTTATAAATAAATATGCTGTTTTTAACTGTTCTTGTTTGTAATATCTTCCACAAATTTGCAGGAACAACATGTAGAGTATAGCTAGTTCTCCTCTGAACATCAGCACTCCCTCTGTTTCTCTGTTGCTGAGTACACCACGCCAGTATGGAGAAAAAAATTCTGCATATGTGAAACTTATGGATACAGCAATATATTTTCTTAGTTCTTAGTTCGACCAGTTCTTCGCCAAGGGGTGGTCACCCTTGAGTGAGTCCCAACTCAGGATCCAGTCATTTCTGGGATTGTGTGTGTTTTCTTTTTCTATTGAATCTTGCCAGCGAGTTGGGGGCCGTCCTGGATGTTTTTTTTGTTGCTCGGGTAACATGGTGGTTATGGTACTCCATCTAGTAATGACCTGCCCAGCGGTGTTTTGAATGGTTGACGTGCTGTAGGACATCCTTGATATGTGTCAGCAATATATGGGGCCTGCCAAATGGTTGCAGTGGGCCTAAAACCTACTCCTACTGAAAAAATATACCTCATAATCAGTGTAGTACCACCTGAGACACGAAGAAGTGTTGCCTTCGGAAATTGAAAGAGAGAAACAGGCAAACGACCCAAAGTAGCCTATGTTTGGACACCAGGTGCAGTGCACAAGACTTAAATCTGGATGAAGTTTGAAGTTTCTTACAGTCAACACAGCCCCTACAGACTAGTCCCAGAAAATGATATATAAAAAAATTGGGAGTGAAAAAAAATCACAAATAGGTATGGTCAGATATCACACAGATGAAAACACGAACGAAACTAATGTTACGACCAATAGGTCTTCACTGGTGCGGTATCTGAGCTAACCCATTTCTTATTTTTGTTTCACTTTGTTTTGTAAATTATATATTCACAGTGCTGCCGCAGCCTTGCCTTATTTAACTAAAAATATGAAATGAACTGACACAGGTCCCCTGGATTTAATTCTGGGAACAACCTGTGTCTCAACACCACTTGACTTACGCAAAAGGGAAGTCACAAAATAGACTGGTATATCACAAAGTAGGAAGAACTTAGAGAGATGGGAATACAGGGATGATGATACATGCCACTGTGGAGCATCACAACACCCAGATCACCAGATGATCAGCTCAAACCTTCTGGAAACATGTAATATGGTTGACAAGGTTCACTGACAAGGCTGTCCACTTGGCTGAACATTGGAAATATGATGACTGACATGGTGCCGAGCGAGTTCAGGTGGCATTGAAAAAGGCTAATGCAATGCTGGGTATGATTAAAAGAAACATTACACATAGGAGCAAGGAAGTGATAGTCAAACTGTATAAAGCATTGATGAAACCTAAATATAGTACTGTGTTCAGTTATTGAGCACTTATCATAGAGGGGATATAGTTTGTAGTTATTGCCCATCGCAAGTGATGATGGCCACATCAGACGGTTTTTTTGTCTTAATAATGTAATGTTTGCTGTATATTAGATTTATAGTTAGGAAGAGAATGCGCTGATCATCAATCTCACTCTCTTTTCCCGAGTTACCTTGGATCAGTGACAAGACTATTGGACTGGAGGTAACTCGGGATGCAGGCACTCTGGTCTTTCCTCCGAGGTCACTTTAAACTTACGGGATTCAATCGCCCACTGTTTCCGTTCATCACTGTGAGAGGCGAGTGCCTTAATCTCTTGACTACAGTGACCCCCTTAGAGAGGATATAATCATGCTAGAAAGGATACAAAAAAGAACTACAAAACTGTTTATGGGATTCTAGAAATATAGTTGTGAGGAAAAACAACATTACAAACTAAAATGTTTTTATGCAAATGTGAGAAGCATAGTAAATAAAAGAGAAGAATTGGAACTGTATGTAGAAGAAGAAAAACCAGATATAATAGGGTTAACAGAATCATGGACATATGAGGAGATTGCAGATAGTGAACTTGAAATTGAGGGATGTACAATGTTAAGGAAAGATAGGATAATTGGAGACAAGACTAAGGGAGGTGGCGTTTTATTATACTGTATAAATTCTGTTAATTTAACGATCAAAGATTATTTATCATGTGGTAACAAAAATGAAAGTGTATGGGGAGAAATAGAAAGTGGGGGTGAAAAAACAGTGATTGGAGTGTGCTATAGATGTCCATCAAGTCAAAAAGAGGAAGATGAGGAGCTGATTAGTAGCATAGCAAAGGCAAGTAAAGGGAAATTATTATTAATGGGAGATTTCAACTATCCAGAAATAAAATGGGATATGGCAGAAGCACTTGTAGAGTCAAAACCTTTTGTTAAGTGCATAACTGACAATTTTTTAATTCAACATGTAGAAGCAGCCACCAGAGGCAAAAACATACTCGACCTAGTTTTTACCACAGAGGAAAATATGATTGAAAACGTTACCGCTGGGGAACTGTTTGGCTCAAGTGACCATCAAATCATCCGTTGGGATCTTATTGCAGGGAAAGAAGTAAACATAAACACGCGAACATACGACTACTCTAAGGCAGATGTTAAGAGGATGAAAGAGGCAGCGAACCACATAATCTGGAAAGATATTGTTGTAGGAACAGATGTTGAACAGGAGTGGGAAAGTTTTAAAACAGTTCTAGAAACGCTAAAAGAGGAATGTGCTCCATGTAGGGAGGTAAACCCCAAGCGTAAAAAGTGGATAACTAGATTTGTAGTGAAATGTAGAAGAGCAAAAAATAAAGCATGGAAAAAATATATAGAGGCAGGTAAATCAAAAGAAACATGTAAAATATTTGGACAAGCAGAACATATCTCAGAAAGCGAATAAAACAGCAAAAATAGACTTTGAAAAAAAACTTGCTCAGAGGATCAAGACTGACAGTAAAAGCTTCTTTTCTTATGTTAGAAATAAACAAAGAACGAAAGACAAAGTAGGCCCTCTCATAGACAGTACAGGGAAAATAATAAGTGAGAATAGGGAGGCAGCTAATCTGCTCAATCAGTACTTTGGCACAGTCTTCACAAAGGAGGACTGCTCCGAGATCCCAGAGCCTATAGATATTTTTCAAAGAGACATGGAAACAGCGGGATTAAGATCAATCTGTATTACAGAGGAAATGGTTTTTTAAAAATTGGAGGGGTTGAAGGTGAATAAATGTCCAGGTCAAGATGGTATTCACCCAAAATTGCTGTATGAAATTAGAGACCAACTAGCAAAACCATTGGCTATATTATGTTCTCAATCACTTACAAAAGGGATTGTTCCACGGGATTGGAAAGATGCAAAAAAGGCAAAAAATCAGATCCGGAAAATTATAGGCCGGTGAGTTTAACGAGCATAGTCTGTAAATTGTTAGAGTCAATAATCAAAGAAAACATTGTAATGCATTTAGAAAAATTTAATCTAATTAGAAATAGTCAGCATGGGTTTACTAGAGGGAGATCATGCTTAACAAATCTATTAGAATTCATGGAGGAGGTTACTAAAATCATAGATAAAGGGGAGCCAGTGGATGTTATTTATCTAGACTTTGCAAAGGCCTTTGATAGAGTACCTCATCAAAGATTATTTCGAAAGTTAAAATCACATGGAATAGGTGGGGAAGTTGCCAAATGGATTGAAAATTGGTTAACGGGAAGAAGGCAGAGGGTGGGCATAAATAAGGAGTACTCTGAGTGGAGTGAAGTGCAAAGTGGTGTGCCACAGGGCTCGGTTTTGGGACCAATTTTGTTCTTGATATATATAAATGATTTGGACATTGATATGAGATCCATGATTGCAAAATTTGCTGATGACACAAAACTATGCAGTAGTGTCTCATCTAAAGCGGAAGTGGATATATTGATGTCGGATTTAGATAAAATTCGAGAATGGTCTGTAATCTGGCAAATGGAGTTTAATGTAGATAAATGTACAGTCATCCACATGGGTAGATCCAATATGGAACATAATTACAGAATGGGAGAAAACAATATTAGAAAGATAGATAAGGAAAGGGACCTAGGGGTTATAATAGATCATACAGGAAAGGTGAGTGAGCAAGTTAAGGTAGCAGTGAAAAAGGCAAATGCAATGTTAGGTATGATAAAAAGAAATATTAAACATAGGAGCAAGGAAGTGATCGTCAAACTGTATAAAGCTTTAGTTAGACCTAGATTGGAGTACTGTGTACAGGTGTGGAGTCCTTATCATAGAGGGGACATAAACATGCTAGAAAGAATACAAAAAAGAGCGACAAAGATGATAGTGGGATTCCAGAATTACAGTTATGAGGAACGACTCAGAAAAACCGGCCTACGGTGTCTCGAAGAGAGAAGAATTCGTGGTGACTTAATACAGGTTTATAGGATGATCAGAGGAATCGATAAATTAGACTATAACAAGTTTTTTAAAATACAGCCACCTACAATAACACGAGGGCATATCTACAAGCTGACTAAAGAGAGGTCCAGGTTAGATATTAGGAAATATTTTTTTAGTCAGAGAGTGGTGTCTGCTTGGAATGCATTGCCAGGGGAGGTAGTGGAGGCAGGGACAGTTAATGCATTTAAGAATAAACTGGATGCGCATAGCTTTTAGAGCAAGGTGATGTAAATGTAACTGGTTGTATACAGACTCTGCAGGGTCTTCTAGACCAGTATAAAGACGTTAAGTTAAGTTAAGTGTCTAGAACAGAGAAGAATCCGAGGTGACTTGATACAAGTTTATAAATTAATCAATGGAAAGGATAAATTAGACTATACCAAGTTTTTAAAAGTACAACCGGCTACAAGAACAAGAGGGCACAGCTTCAAATTGTTTAAAAAATCAGGTTTAGATTAGATATTAGGAAATATTTTTTTAGTCAGAGATTGGTGAATTCTCAGAATGCAATTCCACAGGATGTATTGAAAGTTGGGTCAGTTATTGCATTAAGAATAGATTGGAAGCTCACAGCAATTTTTAGTTTCAGTGGATTGGAGTATGCAGTTAAGCTAAGTTAGTAAGTTACATAAATACTGGCTTACTTACTTAGGTGTTCCTTTTCTACTCCTGTGGTGGGGGAAAAGGTCAGGGAAAATATACTGATCAGACATGTTAGTCAGGTTCAGGCAAAATATACTGGACAAGACCCTCACCTTGGATACGTGCTGTTTCCATGGCAGCCTGGCAAACAAGGTAAGGGATTGACGTGATCCCTGTAGTAATGAGCGACACTCAGAAGAAGCCAATCATAGCACAACCGCCTAAAGGACCCTGGTCCACCTTCATCAGCACGCTGGGGATGTGAGGAAAGCTATGACAACCCGCCACTTAACGTCCTTTTTTATTGCACACCAAAATAGTAATCCTCCTCATTGTGGGCATTCAACAACAATATGGATTATGTCATGTGTTGAAGCACAGATTCTAAATTTATTTGTGCCCAGCATTAATTAAATGGTAATTTCTATGTATTTCAGCCTAACTGTACTATTGACTGGGGTGACAACACAGTTTTGAATGAAGAAGATGTTGATCTGCAACCAAATAGTTCTACCGGCGTCATGTACACACGATTGCACAATTACACTGGGATAGGTATTTTTTCAATAGCCGTCAGGTGCTACAACCGCGTTAACGCAGGTATGCTGTCCTTACAGCTGTTACCCTGTATTATTTATTTTTGCTCGGTGTTGTGGAAGAGGTTATGAACCTTAGCTTTTCTCATATAGTTTTTGTTTTAGTCGACCTGTGCATCTACAAGGGCATAAGCTCTTGTGCAGGTCCCAACTCTTGTGTGAGTTGGTAGTAGCCAGGTGCATTTCTCTGCTTAGGGGGCAGGGATCGAGCAGTGTTATGTTTTTTGGTTTTGTGCTGGTCTCATCTTGGTTTCCAGTTGATTCTGTCTTGGGCACGGGTTGGCCAGTGGATAGCTAACTTGTTTGTTTTAGGATTGCTGTGTTGTGAGAGTGTTTTGCAGCTTGAGCAAATTTTGCCGTAGGGGTCCGCCAGGTAGTCTTCTTTTGTCGCGTGAGTACCACAGAGTGGTTGCTGTGCTTCACCGTTCCTCTTTCCTTCTGACTCCATGGCCAGCCCAGCGGTGCTTGGAGTTGCTGGCATGATGTATGACATCCTTAATGTGTAACAATGCCTAGATGTCACTGTTGTGTAAGCCCATCTGGCACTGTTGCCTAAGTGATAGGCCCAAGAGACGGCACTCAAGTGAGGCATGTGTTGTCATTTCTCATATAAATCAATCAATCGATCAAACCTTTCGCTTCTCTTGGTTCATAGGTCATTGGCAACATTTCTCTAGCATACATGTCCTTTGGCTGCTCTTTCTACCTTTCTCCAGGTGTAATCATTTAATCTTAGTTCCTTCTCACATTCTCTCCTCCTAATATTCTTGGATTCTACCTCTCTCTCTCTCTCTCTCTCTCTCTCTCTCTCTTCCCTTGAGGATTCCCTGTAAGAGCCTGATGGCAATGTTGGACGGTGCCTTCCTAACCAGCCCCATTGTCTTCACTTAATATGTTGTTCCAGTGACTGTTGTTGGCTCCTTTCGCAAATGTCTTCATTCCTCACCATGTCCTGCCACTTTATGCCCATTCTCATATAATTGCTTTCTTAAAATGCTTATAATAGTTCATGCTAGTTTACCAAAATGAGTTATCAAACTACATTTTTCTTATTTAATAATGTCTTTGAATAGCCAGCAACAAAGAGCAAGTATGTTACCTGCTTTGTCCATTAAAGGTACTTATGGTTTTTCTTAATGTATTTCCTTAAATTGTTTCTGTCTTTTATTTATATTTATTTCTGTCCCACATTCGGCTGCACATACAGTTGATACAGTTCATGCTCTGAAATTTGAGGTCTTGAAACATCCAGCATACAGTTCTGACTTGGCGACATCAGACTTTCACTTGTTTGGACCCTTGAAAGAACATGTGTGGGGTCAGAGGTTACGAAATGACACCAAGGTAATGGAGGTGGTGCTAAACTGGTTGAAGGTCACACCAAAATACTTTTTTCTAGAGGGCATCTACAAGCTTGTAGACAAATGGACAAAGTCTGTTGTTGCCAAGTATTGGGACTATTTAAAAAAATAGGACACACACAATGTCTGGTTCGCGCTCTTGTAAAAATGTTATTAATAGAATTACTGTTACTTAATGACTGTATATGTATATATAACCTACACGATTTTATATATATATATGAAATCGGAACTTTTTGTTCTAGTTCAAACCGCATGAGTTATAGCGTGCTGGAACTACTATCATTAGTTAGGGACCCTTGTGTCCTATTACTGCTAGGTGGCCCACTTGCCATGGGCCAGTCATGTGACAGATAAATAACAATGTTGGGCAACACTGTTAGTGCTTGCGTATGTGACAGATTTAGTCTGCGCAGACAAATCTTGTCTCCCCACGTACTTCCCACTGGGACCTGACTACTCAGTCGGCGAGTACCGCGACGGATGGCGGAGTAATAGCGACGCCATCTTGCAAATAGCATTGACTAAGAATAGTCTCATGTTATAAAAAGCCTGGCGGGCCAGGAGCAGGGGCCTTTTTCTTACAATACGTGATTGGGGAACACGAAGCATTAGACTGTACGATTTGAGAAGATAGACTAGGAGACATTTGCAGAGAAGACTTCACATGATTTAGAGAATGATTTGAAGGACAGACGAACCTTAACACGATTTGAAGGAGGGAGGAACTTTACGCAATTTAGAAGAAGATCCTCAAGTTACACGAATTTGAAGAGAAGACAAACGTTACACAATTTTTGCAGAGAAGATGAACGTTACACCATTTGCAGCAGATACGCTCCGATACATCTTCAGAATTAATACACAATTTTTTTGAAAAGTGAATCATTGAAGAGAGACAGTTGAGTGCCGCACACTAAGAGGTCATCAGCACGAGTTACACGGTTTTCCAGGTCTGACGCATTTACACGGGGTTTCCAAGCGGCCGACACCTTGAACGAGTTGACCACCTTACTTTGAACTGGACGTCACCTCGTCTGAGCTCCAGTTCAAGGTATTTAAAGTCTAAACCTGTGAGTATCATTTAATTTAGGCTGGGGTGTGACCAGCGCCAGCTACGTGGACGATCCTCCGAGCAGTTGGCCATAATCACCCGCTGTGGGAGTGAACGTTGCCATCTGGAACGTGTGCTGACCCGCGACACGCTATCACGTGGTCAGTCGGCACCTGTTCAACACACGTCAATTCATACCTGTGGCTGCTGATTTGGTTTTTCCTGACATCCACAACGCAATTCGTCAAGCGGCACGAAGGAACAAGACCAAGGAAGATCTACCTGGGTTGAGGTCGCAACACGAGGTACTCACGGCGCTGTTCCGGCCATAATTCGGACTCGCGTTACATCATGGCAGGCCAAGCACGGGAAAAGTGACTGTTGACAATAGTTTAGGTGTAGGGGTAGAGATTGTTAGACTAGGTAATCCCTGGATATGAGTGAGTGAGTTGTGAATAGAAGAGTGCCAGTTTAGTAAGGAATAAAGAATTTGTTTATCTAAGTTTATTGTGTTAGATTCTTTAGATTAAGGTGTTTAGACGAAGTGTTGTCTTATAGAGCAAGACCCTGTTCTCTCTGCTACACGTAGAGCAGCGTGTTGTGAGGAAGTTTCTTTTGAAACCTGCGGAAATTTACAGAAGACTGCAATCACAATACGGTGATGAGACATAGCCACAGTAAAACATTTGAATGGTGTAATCATTTTAGAGAAGGCCGTACATGAGTGAGGATACCAGCCGTGGTAGCTCTCAGCCCACCACAGTCATTCATGTGAATATCCAGATTGTGGAACACCTTTTCCTGGAAAATTGATGCATAACCTGTCGCGAAATTGCACAAGAGGCAAGTCTTTTTCTGGGCATGGTGAACACTATTAACATTAAACATTAACATTTTTGGAATGTTGGGTTTGGCTTGGCTTCGTTCATTCTCAATCTCCCACTACCAAACACTGAACGTACTTAAGTAGCAGAATGTAGTCCAAAGAACGGAATGCGTTGTGTCGTAGTTTACAGCTTGACTGCGATATTTGCACCTTTCGGTCCAACACATCTGACTTCAGCAAGCATTTTTTGAGTACCGGGTTAGCATTCCCTTTTCGATCCCTTCTCCTTAGCCAGTCTGCCCTGCTGCAGCCTGTTATCCAGGATCACCACGTGGAGGTGTAGAAGGGTCTTGGCAGCTTTGGTTCGCTGGCCCTGACGCTAGCAGTCAGCTATGAGTTGCTGACCACTGCAGCTCATGCGCTGCCGAACGTTGGGTTTGATCACAAAGGGTGTTCGGCTCTTGCAAGATAACACTTTCCCTCATACAGCTCACTGTGCCATCTGCAGCAACTCGGCTGGGAGGTATTGCCACATCCAACTTACAGCGCAGACCTCGCTCCAAGCGATTTCCACCTGTTTGTACTCCTAAAAGAATTCCTGGGAGGTCAGCATTTCAGCACTGATGACGAGGTGAAACAGGCTGTCCTGGATTGGTTCAAACATACTGACAAATTTAAAAAAATCATTAATTAAATGCTGGAATGTACATAAATGTTGCAGGAGTTTATATAGAAAAATAAATGGCATTTTGAATACTTGAAAAAATGTTTTTATTTCTTTACCAAAAAAAAAGGCTCAGTTTGACTTGGATGCCTCTTATATATATATATGTTTACGGCTTTGTGTTTCTCAATTGACTAATTCATTCCTAAATTTTTCCACAGTGAATGGCAGCTTGAAAGTGAAAGTATCCTCTCCAGCAGAACATGCTACGGCTTATCTTCAGGAGACTCTAATTCCATTGTCTTCAAAAACACAAGACGCTAAAGGAATCCTGATTGTAACTCATCCATACTTAACTGAAGATTGGCAAGAGCTTAACATAACTGTCGACTTTGACATGCTTAATTCAAAAAGACATTTCACTTTCACATATCCATTACAGCCAGTTGAACAATTATACACCAAAAAAGGCAGTTACATGCTTGGTGTAACATTTGAGGCATATGGAGTCAGAAAACAAATTAATTTAGCCCTGCAAGTCGGGGCTATTGACTTCTATATCAAAAATAAACCACGAATGGTTAAAGTTAATCAGGAACAATTATTTGAACTTGTAAGATTTACTAAAAATACAGTCTGGGATGTGGAAGTAAACTTTGGCCCAGAAAATACAACACAGACATTCCTTAATGGCACTGATGTACTGTCTGTCCCTTACACATACGTCGACATTGGAATCAAGACAGCTGTAGCAAGTGTAGCAGTAAACGGCATTGTGGAAGTGGCTGTCTTCGAGTTTGAAACTGTTACTGGGTGTATCAGTAACACAGACTTATTTGATGTGACTTACAGAAGTGAGCAGACACCATTGCTGGTACTAATGTCTGAGTTGTCAGCAATTTCCGGACGGGTAGAACGATTTGCTACGTGCAATAGCACTGAGTATTTTCTGTTTGACTGGCAGTTGTCAGTCAACACTGGACTTGCACCTGTTTATGTATGGGACTCAGTTAATATAACACAACCGGAGACAGTTAATGTAATTTTGAAACACTTCATTTATAAATCTGGCCTGTACCGTATAATATTATCAGTTACTGCTGCAGAAGAGAAGGTGACAGTCAGTGATACTATGTTTCTACAAGTGATCCAACCATTCATTACGGCATATATATTTGGAGGCACTTTTACGCAACACTCTATTGGAAAATCTCTGGTCCTAGATGCTGAAATTGTGTCATACAATCTCATGACAGCTACGCAAGACAATTCTAACCTGTCTTTCTCTTGGGCTTGCTTCATGCTGAAGTCAGAATTTGATATCTTGGAAGTTACAATGCCCTATTCAGAAAATGTCACGTTCAGAAACCAGACTTTGTGTCCATCACTTGTTTTGCCAGACAAAAGTCATTTGGATGTGCCAACCACAAACTTCACTGATGAAGACCTTGTTCTGTTTGAGGTTACTGCTCACAAAAATGGTATCAACGCCACAGCAGTGAGGGTAGTGCAGATGCTTCAGGCTGAGCTACCGGAAGTGTCCATCAAGTAAGAAGCAGTGTTCCTGGAGTATAATTGGTGCTTTGCTGCATTCCCCCCTTCCCTTTTTTTTCCTTTTTGTTTATTATGCTTCGAGATTGAGTTAGGTCTTACAGCCAACCACCTTTTAAAACTTTATGGCTGCGAAATTGTGGCGGAACAAATTTGCATTTGTTACCACCGTCTCTGTATGGCGACAGCTCCAGGGTCGTCGGTTTATTGTATATAAACTACCGGGTTAATGCCATAGAAACGGTGAAATACATACTACTCATTTGATTGTATAGAGTTCTGACTTCCATCCTGTACGGTTCTTTAAAAACAATGGCGATTTTGGAAAGGATTTCTTCTGCTTTTCGCTTGGATTTGAAGATTCACCCATTATTGTTAATGGGGAAGTTAAGTTTCTGCAACAGATTTTTCTGAAGTAGATCTATTTAGTTTGTTTATGTAGATACAATAATTACGTTTATAGTCGAAAGTGACAGATATGGCCATTACGGTAAACATCGATAGTTAGTTTTTGGCGAATTGTGTTCTTTTTCCCAATCAAGAGACGCCAAAAGCAGGTGAATCTATATGTTCGTGCTATTTTTCAACACTATCATCTTCATTTTCTTGAATCTCAGAAACTAGCACACACACAATAAAAACAATAACACCATCAAGTTCTTTATTAATATACGTCTCTAGACACAATCAGTGGAAATCAAATATATATAAAAACAAAAAAAACAGGTTAAAGCTTCTCAAAGTCATCAACCATGACGTGACGTGACGTGCTAAACAATAATGCAGTTATAGGAAAAATACATAATTTTGTTCTTTCTGGTATGGTAAAGGTTAAAATGCCAAAACAAATTAAGTGAAATATTTAAAAAAAATAGGTAGGGTCAGATACCGCCCCAAGACGAAAACAAACGAAACAAATGTCACGACTAATAGGCTTTCATCTGGGACAATGAATAACAACAATACTGAACTAGCGAATCATAGAAGAAGGGAAGAATGCATAAATGGGTGATGTCAACATATAAGGAGAAAATAGGGTACTTAACTGAGAGAACGTCACATCACTTCTTCTTTTGTTGGGTGCAGGATTCCAAGTGACAGTAAAGGTCAGATGAAGTAGCCAGGAGGGCGTAAGAAGTGAGAAACGGCCAGATAAGCCAGTGGTGGCCAAATACAGAAATGACCAAATGAGGATAAACGTGGAGGGAAATTAGGATAGCAAATGGATAGGGGCCGGTATGAGATGAGGATGAAAAGGTATGTAAGATATTAATGCCATGTAGTTGGAGGCAACCCATGCTGAAGGTCAGTCTGTCCTCGAGGATCAATTGATGACGATTGTCAGAGAAGTAAGAGACTAAGCTTGCTTTTAAAAAGCCAATCTGTTACAGAGCCACAACAAGTAACAACTTCTAATACAACAAAAAATACACATGTGACAATGGACATGGCAACATTTTTGTATATGGAGAAAAGAACATAATTAACAGATGGAGATTAGGGATCAAGACGCCTAGCATGCATGAGCTGCAGCGGTCAACGACTCATAGCTGACTGCTAGTGTCATAACCTGTGAACCAAAGCTGCTAGGACCCTTCTACACCTCCACGCGGTGATCCTGGATAACAGGCTACAATAGAGCAGACTGGCTAAGTAGAAGGAATCGAAGAGGGAAGGCAACCGGGTGCTTAAAAATGCCTGCCGAAAGGTGAAAATATCGCAGTCAAGCTGTAAACCACGACATAATGCATTCTTTTCTTAGGAGTACATCCTTCTTTCAAAACCCTTTTCAGGGCTTGGTAGGGGAAGATTTAGAACGAAAGAAGAAGATGGAGATGAAGATATTGCTGTTGTTGTTATAGATCCAGCAGCATCTGGCTCTTTCCCCTTAACCCAATGCCGTGTGATGATATCTGCATGTGTTTATTAGTTGTTGTTTAGTACTGTACAAAATGCTCCATTTATCTCGCCTCCGAGGAAGTAACATTTTCCTAACATTGTTGAGTGTCGAGCACTCAAAGATGTGATGATCAACAGTTTCACATGGGTATATAGACAGCTGACACTCTGGAGTAGGTTCTGGCTGGTTCTGTTCAGGTGCTTGTTAAGAGGGATGGGCTGGATTCTCAGGTTCTAAGCTGGAAAATGGTACTCTGATCCCACTTTGTGAGTTGATTGACGCTGTCATTTGGATTGAGGCTTGTTGTATTTTTGTAGAACATCCCTGTGTTTTCCATAGTCCATCTTTTCAACCAAGTTTCCTAGTTTGCTGTTCTAATGAGTTGTTTTGTTGTTTGTAGAGTTGTTACTGCTTGTGACTGTTCTTGTATTAACCCCTACTTTACTAGTCTGTCTGTCTTGTCATTAATCCAGTAATATTATAAACTGTAAAATTTATTATTATATTTTATTATTGTATTATACTGGTCATTGACTGGATTATGAAGTCAACATTATCGTCAAGCGAAAACGACGTTAAATGGACATTGATGAGACAACTTGATGATCTTGATTTTGTCGATAATTTGGCTCTTCTGTTCCATACCCACAGCCAGATGCAAAATAAGATGCGCATACTCCAAGAGGGGTCACTACAATTGGGACTGAAAATACACAGAGACAAAACACAGATTTTGAAAATGAATGCAATTAACAATGATATAATTGTTCATTCAGAATGTGGAGTCTTTCACATACCTTGGTAGCAATATAGACACAGTAGGAGGTACAGAAAAGGATGTTCAGTTAAGAATACAGATGGCGAGAGGAGTTTTCATTCTTAGTTCTTAGTCGACCTGTACTTCTCCGGAGGCAGATGCCCCTGTGCAGGTCCCAGCTCTGATATGAGCTGAATGTAGCCGGAAGGAGGATTTCCTGATTAACGGGCTAGGCTTGAGCAGCTTATTACTCCGCTACTTTGAGACAAGTGCCGCAAAGTGTGGTTAACTGATGTGCGAGTCCATCTTAATAGACTCAAACACTAGAGCAAAGTAGAGACGCAGCCTGTTAGGCGTCATCTATGCTGCTCTTAACAAACCACCTAAGCTGGTGTTATGCCATGTCACACAGTTAATTGCCTCTTACGACATGCTCTCTGTGGGGCAGGGATGCTATTCTTGTCTTTGTCATACACAAAGACCCCAGTGGACTACTCGGGAGTTTTCATTGCATTGAGGAATTTATGGAAGTCAAAATAAATTAAAACTAACCAACAAAATAAAAGTCTTCAACTCCAACGTAAAATCCGTTCTCTAAAATGGCTCTGAAACATGGAGGACAACACAAGTACTTATGTAAAAGGTACAGACTTTCGTAAATAGTTGCCTGCACAAAATATAAGGGTGAAAATGATATGACAAGATCACAAACAGGAAACTGATGTGAAAAACAGGACAAATACCAGTATAGCATGAAATACGGCGGAGGAGATGTCAATGGATAGGAAACACATTACGAAAACCAGTTGATAACATTACTACACAAGCTCTGCTCTGGAATCCACAGGGCAAGAGAAATAGAGAAAGACCAAGATCCTCCTGAAAGAGGGAACTGGAAGCAAATGTAAAGGCAGCAAACACAACATGGGCAGAATTGGCCCAGATGGCTTGTGATAGAAAGACTTGGCGAGTATTTGTTGAGGACCTTTGCTCCACAGGGAGCTGACATGTTTTTGATTGATTGATTCATTGATTATTAAGAAATACAGTATATGTCTTATTTGTTTACTCAACTTAACTTAACATCTTTATACTGGTTTAGAAGACTGTGCAGAGTGTAAACAACCAGTTTCATTGACATTTCCTTGGTCTAAAAGCTTTGTGCATCCAATCTATTGTTAAGTGTAATAATTGTCCCTGCCTCCACTACTTCCTGTGGCAATGCATTCCAAGCATTCACCACTCTCTGGCTAAACAAATATCTAATCTGGACCTTTCTTTAGTTAATTTGTAGCTATGCCCTCTTGTTCTTGTAGGTGTTTATATTTTGAAAAAAAACAAATTTGTTATCTTATAAACCTGTTTTAAATGAAGTCATCTCAAATTCTTCTTTCTAGACACTGTAGGCCAGCTTTTCTGAGTCTTTCCTGATAACTGTAATTCTGGAATCCCACTATCACATTTGTCGCTCTTCTTTGTATCCTTTCCAGCATGTTTAGATCCCCTATATGATAATGCCCCCCCACACACACACACCTGTACATAGTACTCCAATCTAGGTCTAACTAATGCTTTATACAGTTTGACTATCACTTCCTTGCTCCTATATTTAATATTTCTTGTTATCATACCTAACATTGCATTTACCTTATTCACTGCTAGCTGGACTTGCTCACTCACCTTACCTGTATGATCTATTATAACCCCTAGGTCCCTTATTTACTTCTTTACTTATATTATACACCATAAGGTGTGTGTGGAATTGTGGGGCCAGACTCGTGACTAGTGAAAGAACAGTCTTTACAACCAGGATAGAGTGCACCAAGTGTAGCAGTCTTGATGTTCATAACGCCAAATATCAATGGTCCTTATTCAAGTTCCGACAAGACACCAGACAAAATGAACAGGTTTCATGGGACCAGAGAATCATGTCAGGTGACTTTAATTATTAGTTTATTTCCATTATTTTCATCTCTTCTCCTTCATCCTTTCTTGATTTATTATTCAACATAAATGTTTTCTTGTTCTGCGTTGTTTTATCTACAATTTATTTTTAGCACAAAAAATATGGGAGGAAGACTAACGTCTGGTCAGGCACAACATATTGATCAGACATGCTAGTCAGCTTCAGGCAAAACATACTGGCCAAGACCCTCACCTCGGCTTCCTCGTAGCCCTCACTGAAAACTGACTGTTTTCATGGCAGGCTAGCTAACAAGGTGAGGGATGGCCGTGATCCCTGTAGTAGTGAGCGACATGCAGATGAAGCCAAGCATAGCACAACCACCTGGAGGACCAAGGTCCACCTTCATCAGCGCGCTCGGGATGTGAGGAAAGCTACGACAACCCGCCACTTAACATCTGTTTCAGGGCGCACAAATGAGTAAATCTGCTCATTGTGAGCATTTGTAACAACATAAAAAATAGCTCTCATAGCAGCAGATTCTACCATAGTAGACGATGAAGTGTTAAGAGACTTCATTAGCTTTTTTGCAACAATGTAAAACCTTACTTTTATTGATGACACATCCCATTCAACCACGAGAAAATCCTTTTGGTTATGTCAGGGGGTAAAGATATAAGAATAGAATATGAGCTTTTGAGCAGCACTGAGAAGTACTTAGTTCTTAGTCTTAGTCTTAGTCTTAGTTCTTAGTTGACCTGTACTTTTACAGGGGAAGATTTTCAGCGTAGTGGGCTAGGCTTGACAGCAGCTTATTACTTCGCTACATTGGAACAAGTGTTGTGAAGGGTGGCTAACCGATGTGCAGGTTCATCTTGATAGACTCAAACATTAGAGCAAAGTAGACCTGCATCCTGTTAGGTGGCTTCTATGCTGCTCTTAACAAACCACCTAACTATGGCTGGTGTTACTTTTACTATTCTTGTTCTTGTCATACACAAAGACCCCGGCAGACCACTCGGTATAAAAAGCAGAATATACATTTTAATTCTGAGTGACCAAGGCCTCCCTTGAGAGATGCTTGGTTGGAATCACTCTCCAGAACCAACGCATGCAAGGTCTCCTCAATTCTGACATAAGACGATTGTCCCTGGTGAAGGATGCAGTAATCCATGCAGACAAAGCAAAATATAGATGGGCAGGTCACATGTTACGACGAAACGATGGTCAATGGAGCACGGCGACAACAGTCTGGTACCCCCGAGGCAAGAAGAGACCGCTGTGAGACAACCTGCATTGCATTGGTCAGACTCCATTGCTGTACGCTGCAATTTCCTAGATGCCTCTGGAGCACTTACCATGCACTGGACTTCCGTGGCCCAAGACAGGATCCGCTGGAGACAAAGTTGGGACCCTCGGCTACACTGAGGAACAGGTCATCAAGATCAAGATACATTATAATATAGTCTCAACCTCAAGCATTCACTGTTTTTTCTTCTCATAGTCTGCAAATTTTCTGTGTTGCTAGTATTTAACATGTTCTTTTCAGACCCAGAAAGCAAGTCATTTGATTCTGAAGGTGGCTGGTGGGAACCAGGGACAACATATACAATATATGTTGTAGTCAAAGTGGGTTCCTTTTCATCGGTAACCGCATCTCAAGTGCTCTTCACAAATTTGGAAGCCTATAATGGAATATGTGATGTGGAACCACATGAAGGTTGGGACCTTAACGATAATCGATAGTTTAACTTAGCATTAGCAATAAGGTTCTCAGTGTGGATCATAGTATTCCCTTATTGGAGTGGGACCTATGTAGTAGGGCAAATCAGTGAACATATTACAAAAAAAATGTAATGAGATATGAACTTGGAAGCCATTTATTATTGCATTGTCCCTATTTCTCAACATAATTTCCACCAACATTGATACACTTATCCCATCACTTTATCGGTGCACCAAAATCTTCAGCCACATTTGCATTTCACGTTCAACCTCTATGTCATTCGCGAAATGTGTACAGCCAAGGTCGAATCATGCAGTTTGATGTAGGCTAAACCATCTGAACACTATTACAGTTGCTACATTTTCTATCATTACTCACCTGTCAGCTTGAATCATCTCCTCTACCGCGTCACAGATGCTTCTGTCGCAAATTGAACAGGAGGACCAGATTGGACTTTGCGCGACATACATTTCTCAGTGTAAACAGAAAGCATGTCCTTATGAACATACCTTGCAAACATTCTTTTTGTCTCCTCAAAACAAAACACACAGTGCTGCTCTTTGATTGTGCACTTCTGGGAGCACGACCCCCATTTAGTATTTGATCTGCGCACGTGCATGAGATACCTAGCATCTACTACCTACAGTAATTACACAAAGCTTGATGTTGCTGTCACCTAATAACAACTTTAGAAACTGCCAACTTTATATAACTATCCTATATCAGTTGACGAGCATTTATTGACTTATTGACTAAAAAAATATTTTCTAATATCTAATCTGGACCTTTCTTAAATGAATTTGTAGCTATTCCCTTTTGTTTGTGCAGGTGATTGTATTTTGAAAAACTTGTTATAATTTAATTTATCCTTTCCGTTGATTATCTTATAAACCTGAATTGTCACCTCAAATTCTTTTCTTTTCTAGACACTGCAGGTTGGTTTTTCTGAGTCTTTCTTCATAATTTTAGTTCTGGAATCCCACTATCAGCTTTGTCGCTATTCTTTGTATCTTTTCCAGCATGTTTATATGCAGTCTATGATAGGGACTCCACACCTGAACATAGTACTCCAATTTAGGTCTCACTAATAATTAATATAGTTTGATTATTACTTCCTTGCTCTTATGTGAAATGTTTTTTTTTTTCATACCTAGCATTGCATTAGCCTTTTTCACTGTTACCTAGACTTGCTCCCGTACCTTACCAGAATGATTTATTATAACTAATAGATCCGTTTCCTTTTTTATTGTCCAAATATTGTTCCATGTGAATGACTCCACATTTTTCTACATTAAACTCCATCTGTCAGCTCTCAGATTATTTTTTAATCTAATCTAAATCCGATCTCAATAGATCCACCTCTGCCTGAGATGAGACCCTGCCACATAGTTTTGTGTCATCCATGAGTTTTGCAATCATGAACCCGATATAATTGTATATCATTTTGTAACATAAACACAATAATACTTTATCTGAAAGGCAAAGCTGGAGAAACAGGATTCATATTCTCTTTCACTGGTTGGAAAGATGAATATGACAGACCAGTGAGAGACCCTGTGATGGATGTTGGTGCTGTGTTGCGTTATCGGGTACAACAAAAAGCAGCTGTTGAAACTCCTGCTGTGTTTTTTGGAGGTACATAATACAATTCTGTTTCTCCTCTTTTTCATCTTTTTCCTTCTTCAGGACATGAAGTACTAAAATTCTTTGCTGTACACACAATCCTGATTATTATATCTGTTCTAATAGCCTCTATAATTTTCTACACTTATCTTTGAAATATATATATTTTTTATTTTGTCACTCGTCCTGTAAAGAACTTTTTGTTATGTTGAATCATAGTTTACATTGGGGCTGCAGTATCCGCGGTTTTCAACCTGGCACATTTGATTAAATATGGCGCTTTTTTGGGATCAGGTTTGCCGTTCTTCTATGATCCTTATTCTGTCAGTCAGGCTGTATGTATGCAGTTTATTTCCATGGTTGCTGCTTGGAGGCGGAAAATGGTCTTGGACATCTGATGCAAGAAGCTAATTACGAGTCACTGACTACTGTCATCTTGATCACTGTGTCTTCTGCCCCAAATCCATGTTAATGATCTTGTATCATTACAGTATTTAGTATATAATGGACAGAAATATTTTAATACCTGTATCTTGTGACAGAAAGGGCTAGTAGGTGGTTTGTGGCTCTGACTCTGTTCTGAGTTAGGAGAGATAAGGAAGCAAGGAAGGGAACTAGTCATCACATGATAACCTTGAAAATCCAGCATAAGGGTCTCTAGTAATTTGTTCATTACAACCTTACCTGTTATTAGACCACCTTGGCTTTTCCATTTTTACAATTGAAAGCCCATATATGGATGGTGTCCTTATTGTAAAAGGGATATATAATCGAAGTAGTCAGACTGAAGGTGGGTACAACATCGTGCATGGAATACATGGAAAGGCAGAGAATAAAATGGTTCGGACACCTGAGAAGAATGCAACCAAAGTTACAAGCTACTCGTATCTTCAATACCAGACATCAGGGTTGCAGAACAAGAGGGAGACCACAAAAAAGATGGCTAGGTGGTGTCAGTGAGACACAGAAGAAACATGGAATGACATTGGCGAAAAAGCTGGCACATGACAGAAAACTACACCTCCTCACGACATCTAAGGACAAAGGTGGATAGAAGATGATGATGATAATGAGTCCATACATTCATCTAGGTATTATTGGCTTTTTTATTTTAACAATTGAAAGCCCATATATTCATCTAGATATTATTGGCTTTTCTATTTTTACAATTGAAATTCCATAAATTCATCTAGGTATTATTAGCTTTTCCATTTTTACAATTGAAAGTCCATAAATTCATTTAGGTATTATTGTTAAACCTCAACTAACCGGAGCTCAATTTAGATTCCGCCCAGGTATAAGCTGCACGGACGTCTTGTTCACCTTAAGGGAAATAAGCAAAAGATCAATAGACTACAACAACAATTTATGTGTTGCTTTCATTTATCAAGAAAAATCATTTGATAGGGTTGTTGTTGTTTGCAGATGCCCACAATTAGTAGGTCACTCTTTTGTACGCCCTGAAAATAACATTAAGTAGCGGGTTGCAGTAGCTTTCCTCATATCCCTAGCGTGCTGAAGCCAGGCTGCCATGAAAACAGCCCGTTTCCAGGGAGGGCTACTAAGAAGCTGAGGTGAGGGTCTTGGCTGGTATGTTTTGCCTGACCCTGACTAACATGTCTGATCAGTATATTTTGCCTGACTAGATGTTAGTCTTCCCTCCCTGTTTTATAGGTTAGACAGGACTAAAATTTGGAAGATACTGGAAGATTAAAATGAACAAGACCAGCTTCTTGATAATGTCAGAGCACTGTATCATTCGAGTACAAACGTCGTCAGAGCAACTGATGGTGTCATAGATGCTTTTGAAATCACTACCGGCGTGAGACAAGGGTGTGTGCTTTCTCCTCTGGTGTTTAACATCTACATGGACAAAATCGCACCAGAGACCAGTCAAATTGAGACATCTGAAGCAGAACAGAACTCAATACACAAATTACTCTTTGCAGATGATCAGTGCTTGCTGTACGACGATGAATATAAACTGCAAAATCACATGAACGCGCTTGTGACTACCTGTGCTAAATACAATATGCCAATTAATGAGAATAAAACAGAAACTATGATGATCAGTAGAACTCCTGGACCACACAAGATAAGTGTCAATGATATTGCTCTTCAACAGGCCAATGAGTTCCAGTATTTGGGCAGTATTGTTTCAGCAGGCGGTAGGATCGACAGGGAAATTGTGACCAGGTGTCAGAAAACATCTGCTGTGACTTATCAGCTGTCACCACTGCTTAGGCACCCAGCATTAGTTTGGCAACAAAGCAACAGCTGATAAACAGTATATTTATGCCAACTCTGTACTACCAGTGCCAAACATGGCCTCTATCCAGGGTACGGGATAGCAGAATTTTGATGTGTGAAAATGAAGTGTTTGAGGAAAGCCATAGGTGTTACCAGCAGAGACAGAATGCAGAACGACGACATTCGAAGTATGTTTGTCCCTACATCTTGTGCTGAATATATTTCCAGGCAGAAAATAAGTTGGTTTGGTCATCTCATGAGAATGCACCCTCATCAACTTCCACTGATGGATTACAACGCTGGTAGATCTGGCTACAGGGTAAGGGGGCGGCCGCGAGGCAGGTAGATAGATGTTATTAGAGTGATTGTGCAGCGACGTAGGCTCACATTAACCAACACAACACATTTGAAGCAGGATACACGACTTAAGATCCCCACGGCGCTTATCGGTACAAATGGAAAGAAAACAAATATTATTGGCTTTTGAATTTTTACAATTGAAAGCTCTTATATTCATCTGGGTATTATTTGCTTCCCTATTCTGACAATTGAAAGTCCATAAATTCATCTAAATGTTTCGTCTTGTCTTTTCCGTAATTCTAAGATAACATAGTGGTATCACATCTCACTACATGATCAAGATGCTGAGCAGCGCATGAGCTACAGTGGCCAGTGACCCATAGCTGACTGCTAGCGTCAGGGAAAGCGAACCAGAGCTGCCAAGACCCTTCTACACCTCCACGCTGTGATCATAGATAACAGGCTGCAGCAGGGCAGAGTGTCTAAGGAGGAGGGATCGAAGAGGGAATGCTAACCCGGTACTCAAAAAATGCTTGCTGAAGTCAGAAGTGTTGGACCGAAAGGTGCAAATATCGCAGTCAAGCTATAAACTATGACACAACGCATTCTGCTACTTAAGCCCTTTCAGGGTTTGGTAGTGGGAGATTGAGAATGAACGAAGCCAAGCCAAGCCACATCTCACTACTACTTATTCAACATGTGAGTGATGTGTTTTGGTCATGTTTCTAACCGGACAGTTCCCGGACATCTCCTGGCAGAATGATCAATCTGATATTTGTGCTTAGTCTTTATTTTTTTGTTTTCACCTACTGGATTGTTTTCTTCATGTATGCAAAGTGTTGGTATTACTGGGTATTCCGAGGCTCGAGAGTTTGTCTGCAACCTTCAATGATAGAGGTTGGTAGGGATGTGTAGTCGTCCTGAGTGTAGTGAGGGTTCCCTTATATATTTAGCTGTGTTATGATGACTTCTATAGTGCTTAACGTGCTTGTTGAACCGGGCTGGGGCAAACCATAACAGAAAATGCCCGCAATGAGACAAAAATTAAGACAAGGATTGCAATGGGAAAAAGCACTTAAGAGAAAAACAGAAATTGTTAACCTCAAAGAATATCAGGATAGAGCTGAGGAAAAGAATAGTCACCACTCATATATGACCAACTGCACTGTATGGGTCTGAAACATGGACTTTGGCAAAGAAGGATACAAAAAGGTTGGAAGCATTTGAAATGTGGTGCTACTGTAGAATGGAAAGAGTGAGTTGGACAGAAAGAAGATCTAATGACTCAATGAAGTGGGTGCACAAAGACAAATATTGCATATGATACAAAAACGTTTGTTGAATTGGCTGGGTCACAATATGAGACATGAAAGTTTTCTACAAAAGATACTAGAGGGCAAGATTCAAGGAAAGAGAGGGTCGGGGCGACCAAGACTCACCTTTACATCTCAGGCATGCAGGGACATTAAAGTACCAAGTTATGCTACAATGAAGAGAACTGCAGAGGATAGGGTCAAATGGAGAGACATACTCAGACAACCTTACAATCAGTCTCCGGACTGAATAACCAGATGATGATGATGATATTCACTGATCATTTTTCAATGCCCCTATCACATCTTTACAATGACCACAATTATTTTATAAAATTAAAGCCCTATATTCATCAATGTGTTTTGTATTTAAGGTGCTGAGCCTGGGAAATATTTTACTGATTTATCTAATAAGTTCTCTCATGAAAAGAAGACTTTTCTATAACATAATCATTTTAAGAAAGTTGTATTACTACATTTCTAACAAACTGACAAAAATAAAGTTTAAAATGATTAAATAGGAAGTTTTTCTGTTGCTTATGTATTTTAATTATCAATTTTAGCTGAATTTTCTAGCCACAAAACCATCTTGTCGCCATGTGGTACAGAAGATCATTACTGTAATGTGGATATCACTGTTATTGATCCGTTCAGAGGGAAATCTACTTGTACTGTTACATTGAAGGTTAGTGTACCATATAAATTAACTTAACATTTTTATACTGGTTTAGAAGACTCTGTATACAACCAATAACATTTGCAGTACCCTGCTATGCGCATCCAATCTATTCTTAAATGCATTAACTGTCTCTTTCTCCATTATCTCCTGGGGCAATGCATTCCAAGCATTCACCACTCTGACTCTGACTAAAAATATATTTCCTAATATCTAATCTGGACCTTTCTTTAGTTAATTTGTATCTGTGCCCTCTTGTTCTCATTGGTGGTTGTTTTTGAAAAACTTGTTAGTCTATTTTAACCTTTCCTGGGATTATCTTATAAACCTGTATTAAGTCACCTCGAATTCTTCTCTTTTCTAGACACTGTAGGCCAGTTTTTCTGAGTCTTTCTTCGTAACTGTAATTCTGGAATCCCACTATCAGTTTTGTTGCTCTTCTTTGTATCCTTTCCAGCATATTTATATCTCTTCTACGATAAGGACTCCACACCTGTACACAGTACTCCAATCTAGATCTAACCAATGCTTTATACAGTTTGACAATCACTTCCTTACTCCTATGTTTAATATTTCTTTTTATCGTTCCTAACATTGCATTTGCCTTATTCACTGCTACCTGGACTTGCTCACTCACTTTACTTGTGTGCTCTATTATAACCCCTAGGTCCCTTTCCTTATCTATCATTCTAATATTGTTCTCGCCCATTCTATAATTATGTTCCATATTGGATCTACCCATGTGGATGACTGTACATTTATCTGTGTTAAACTCGATGTGCCAGATTACAGACCATTCTCGAATTTTATCGTTATGTAGAAACGATTAAAAGCGTAATTAGTGATTAAAAACAGATTTTATTTACTCGCCAAGCTAAATTTTGTACTCGTCACAGATGAACAGAGGAGAGCTTTTGTCAATGACCACCTGTTAGATGGTGTCTTGACAAAACATGGATCAGAAATAGACATACAGCCTGAGTTTGGAATTAAACAAAAATTGGACAGGTAGATGCATCTTAGATGATGGAGCGTGTACAGCTGCAGGAACTGTCAATATCCATATTTTTCCAACAATTGCTAAAAAAGGTTGAGCACCTATGGGTCTGCCAGAAGTGGCATGATGATGGTTCTACTTAAATATTACAGGCCGGATTTTTGTAACTAGTTTTCAAACAAACACGTCTCGCTGGTTTCGCAAATGGAAATACAATTAGCTACTTCCCTTATGATATAAAGAAAAAGTTCACTCCATAGTAGTTACACTGCTGTCGAGGAATAAAGTGGATAGAGACTTCAGTATACTAAGCCATAGCTTGTATGAGGAAAGGTGGCCAATTACTTTCCTCTCTGCCTTTTACGTTGCAAGTCATATGACAGGTACCTAGTTCTTGGCCAAGAAAATTTCTACCACTGCGCCAGTTATACATACAATACTTTACTTCTTCTTGGTCGATCATTATCAAACTTCTGCACCAAGCCCTGAAAAGGGCCAGTGACCCAGAGCTGCCAAGACCCTTCTACACCGTCACTTAGTGATCCTGGATAACAGTCTGCAACAGGGCAGACTGACTAAGGAGAAGGGATCAAAGAGGGAAGGCTAACCCAGTACCCAAAAATGCCATGCTAAAGTCAGATGTGTTCGGCCGATAGGTGCAAATATCGCAGCCAAGCTGAAAACTACGACATACAGGATTCTGTTCTCCGCACTACATCTTGCTACTTGCAAAACCTTTTTTCAGGGCTTGGTAGCGGGGGATTGAGAACGAAGTAGAAGAAACATTTGTTGTTTCATCCATGTTCTGATTTAATTTTAAACTTTGAAATAAAATGTTCTTCTATCCTCCTATAGGTCACCCCATTTGCAAAGGTACTAGAAAATGAAAGCAAAGAAGAGCAGTTCCAGACAGTTCTTCAGACAATAGAGAGTATAAATGAGCATATGAGGCAGACCAAACAGATGGGGGATTCAATCAGGATTGCTCAAAATGCTGCTGTATACTCAACAGTTTTAAGCTCCCTGGTAGGCTATTGTACCTTTCTTATCCAGTTTAGCCCTTTACAGTCTGGCCTAATTGATTAGATTTGTGTTTAAGCATTCAAAACAAGAGTGGCAACTCAATATATCAAATAGTTCTATTCAAAATAAAATAAGTGTATTAAACAAATTGCCAAAAAATTATGATTAATAGATTCATAATAAAAATATATATTGGTATGATGCATTGAATGTTAATTAATGTAAAGGGGAAAAATGACTGTTTAGTGATTATTCATCTCACATGTGTTCAAATTGTTTGGTTATCCTATCTATAGCATTGCTACTTTCATTTTCGTCTGTTTCATCGTCATAGTCTAAATCAGATTTGTTCTTCTTCTCCTGCGTTTGTTCTCAACCTCCCGCTAACAAGCCCTGAACAGGGCTTTGCAAGTAGCAGGATGTTGTCTGGAGAACGGAGTGTGCTGTGTCGTAGTTTACAGCTTGAATGTGATATTTGCACCTTTTGATACATCCAACTTCAGCGGGCATTTTTGAGTACTGGGTTAGCCTTTCCTTGTCGATCCCTTCTCCTTAGCCAGTTTTCTCTGTTGCAGCCTGTTATCCAGGATCACTGCGTGGAGGTGCAGAAGGGTCTTGGCAGCTCTGATTCACTGGCCCTTTGCGCTAGCTAGTCAGCTATGGGTTGCTGACCACTGCAACTCATGTACTGCTCAACATCTTGACCCCATTTCCTGGTATGACAGGACAGAATAAGGAGAATCTTCAGCAGTCAAAAATTTCCTAAATTTGGTAGAGGTCTGTTTTAGCATAGACCTTTATGTTGCGGTTGTCATGCCATTGGATCCACCGCTGGTCACGCATGTGAAAGGCCTCTAGTCTTGACATGGCATGTTTGAGTAATGTCCAGGTTTTGGGGCCATAAAGGAGGACTGTAACCATGCATGACTGGTAAATGCAGACTTTTGTTCTAAAGTTGTGTAAAGCAGATGCAGTTTGTTCGATCTGCCTTGATATGTCAGGACTGCTGCACCCATCAGATGGGATCATGCTGCTGAGGTAAATGTGATTTCAATGTCCTGGGGTACTGTATGAGAAGTGAGATTCTGAACTATGGTTTTGACCCAGGATAAAGACATACACAGGAAGGGTATTTTACTGTCTACTAGAGAGTTCTGCAGCGCAGAATTGTCTGTACTGAAAAGGACTTTGTCACTAACGTGTGCGAGATAGGGAATGTTTGTCTGGTTGGTAGCAATACCCTCTCGGTGTGTGCTGTGGTGATGAGAAGCCAGTTGATGGCTGGACAAGATACGTTTATGGTGAGGACACAGCCCTGTCTGACACTGGAAGTTGTGAGGAATCTGTCTGAGAGAGAGACACTCAATCAAATTCTGGTCCCTGTGTAGTTGAGATCTCAGAGCGGGCCAGGGTGCATATTCTCTGAAGAGCTTTTCATAGAGTCAGCCGATCAACCAAGTCGAAAGCAGACGCTTAGTCACGTATGCAGCACAAAGGGACGTTCGAAGACGTGGTGGAGTTTGACTCCACTTACATCCTGAGTCATAATTGAGACGGTAAAGTAGACCAGGGCCCTCCTGGCTGTAGTGCAATATAAGGCTCCATAGTAAGCTCACCACTTTGGAGTGTCAATCATTTTGTTGGTCAGACTACTGCAACACATAATATTTCTAGGATCCCTACGATAAGGCAAGGTGGGATCTTGATCCGTATGTTTCACCTGACCCTGATGTTACCCTTCATTCCCATAAGTTTCTTTAAACTTCCCCCCTCCCTCCATCTGTCTTGCTTGTTCTCTGCATTGTAAATGATTCAATCTCCCTTTTACTTCACTGGTGTGTTATGTCTGAATATTTTGATTAGTTTAGTTTTCTGTGTCCATATCTTTAGTATTGAAAGAATTAGCCAACAGAAGTTGTTTCCAGAGGACCCCGATTTAAATAGTAATTGCAATCTTCGTGGAGGCTTCATTCGTGTCCTCCAAAATATTATCAAAATAGTTTGATGTAACTGGGTTAATATTTTTTTAAGGTATTTTGATGAAAATAATGTGTTATTGTTGGTGATAGGTTAATGCTATTGTTGGTGATGGGAGATGTTATTGTTGGTGATGGGTTAATAGTATTGTTGGTAATAATAATTATGATGATGATAGTGACAATGGTTCTGATAATAATGTTAATGGGGATTCTTTACACACAATCACCTCAATACACACACCCACTCTAATGATTATTCCTGATTAAAAACTTAGACCAACGTTCAAGGTATTATCATTGAATAATAAAAGAGGGGCCGAAGATGCAGCACAACTGAGCTGACAGCAGCCAACGACACATAGCTGGCTGCTTGCATCAGGGTCAGCAAACCAGTGCTGACCAAGACCCTATTCTGCCTTCAAGGACAGCCCTGAAAACAGTCTGCACTAATGCATTCTAGCTAAGAGAATAGTGATCACAGTGGGATGCAAACCCGGTACCCAGAATAGCCCACTGAAAACGGATATGTCGGATACGAAAGGCGTAGAAATCGGATTTTTGCTGTAAAATACGACACAACATCCCAACTTCTTTTTCAGGACTTGTGCTAAAGAGCAACAAAAAAGAAGAATATATGAAGAACAATAGCAATACTATTTATTAATAATAAGTGAGATGAAAAAAAATTGCAGGCAGATAAAATAATTCCCCAAAACTATTGTTGTATTCTACAGGGTCAGGGAGTGATTGAGACTCGAGAGTTCCCATTTTTTGATGCTGCAAACATTACCTCCAAAGATGCCCTGCCATATTTGCTTAATCCACTAACTGAGGTTAAACCTACCAAAGTCATCTTGTCTATGGTATGTAGTGGCAGATTTACATTGTGTTTGTTAAGTCAATTTCAAATCGGATAAGTTTCTTGGTTGAATATGTTTCTTGGTCAGATACGTTCTTGGTCGGATAAGTTGCTTGGTGTTTAGAAATGATGAGATGATAGGAGACTCAGTGGTCTTGAGGTAAGATGTCCGCCCCGGGTGCCGGAGGTTGTGGATTCAAATCACGGTGGAGACCGGGATTTTCTCATGTGAATCCCCTGGTAAAAGACTGGAGCGCTGCTAGCATTTCATTGGCGTCTGTAGCTGCCTCGGTGATAAGTATTAGATCATCTACAAAGTAAAGGTGATTCAGCAGCCTGTATCTGCCGAAGACCGAAAGGTGCAAATATCGCAGTCAAACTGTAAACTAGCAACATAACGCATTCCGTTCTCCGGACTACATCCTGCTACTTGCAAAAGAAGAAGCAGCCTGCCATTTATGTTCATGCCAAAGATATCCCAGTCGCATAGGCTGATGACAGATTCCAGGCATGTGGAAAAAAGGCTTGGTGAGATGGGATCCCCCTGATGTAGTCCTCTCTTCTACCGACGACCATGGATTAATTATTATTATTATAACAACTGTAGTTGTGGAGCATGTAGCCTAGTTGACAGTGAGCTGGCTTGGAAAGACTGGGATTACACCGTGCTAGGGTTAGAAATCACGGATGGAGAACAAAAAAATTATGGCGTGGCGTGTTCCTGTTACAATCGCTCCTCCAGTAAACCCAGCTGAAAATGGGTACATGACGTATGAGTTGGGGAAGGTATAAACATCAAGGACGTGAAATGGCCACCCCACCTCACACAGGCTGCGACTAAGTCCATGAAGAGTTATCTGCATCCCTGACAGTAATTATTGCTACTGGACCCACCTTTACTTTTACCTTCAGTTTTGGATATATTTAGACCTACTGCAGATTGTCAAACCACCGTATCTGGTTAGATAATTCATTTTAATCTATTAGCAAACAAAAACATTTTGGATTGGAAATGTGATTATCTACACAACTTCCTGTCCTTAGTCCTGGTTATCAGTTCTGTTGTTGACTTTCTTCCATGTCAAAATCTTAAACTGTCTAATATCTTTAAATTTATCATCTGTCTTGATTCCAGTAGTTTTTTGTTTCATGTCACTTCATTCTCTGTTTTTGAGTGGCCTGAATGCAGCAAATATGCCGCCTAACTGGGCACGGATCTATGTTGGTCTTGTGTTTTAGTCCATCATGGATGTCGCCAGGCCACAGATTTGACTGAAATTCAAACTGGTCGATGACTTACACTTATGTCCGCAGAAACATAATGGGGTTTTCCATTTGGATTAATTAGCTTGTTTTATTTGAGGTGTTTTTTCTCAGATTATCCAGGCAAAGTCATTGGCTATTTGCACGTGTTTCGGTTACCCTGTGTCATATTTCCACGATCCAAAGCACACGGCTGAACTTCACGAGATTGGCACCTCACCCTGTTTGCTGACAGTGCCAATTTTTGTGTCAGGTCAGGTCAGGTCATCCCGTAAACAGTAACAGTAAGGTCGTTGGGGCACACATGAGGACACCCCCACAAACCCATGTCACCCCCTCTCTGTTAGCGACCACTGTCTGGCTCCTCTGGTCGGAGATTGGTCCATTCTTTTATGTTGTCCTCCCACCTCTTTTTGGGACAGACGACCTGTTCGTTGTCTGCCTTGCACCTTTCTGCGCAGGATTGTATTTGCAAGACCGTTTGATCTCGATATGTGGCCAGACTAAGCGAGTTTCTGTCTTTTGACCGTTGCCAAGAGGTCTTCAAAAGACCCTCTTACTGTTGTAATCCTTTCTCGTATTTTCTCATCTGTAACTCTGTCTTTGTATGTAACGTTTAGGAGTCTTCGGAAACATCTCATCTCTAAAGCCTGTATCCTCTGCTGCAGGTCAGCTGTAATTGACCATGTCTAATAAGCATAAAGGAATATTGACAGGACCAATGTACGCATTAATCTGATCTCTGCGCATATGGCTAACCGTTTGTCATGTCAGATTTTGTTAAGCTGTGCAAGCGCTTTCTTCTTTCTTTTCTTTTCGCTAATCCTGTTATGCCTTTCAGCTAAAGGTTATGAACAGATCTCTGGAACAAGCCCGTCTGCGTGCCTCATGCACAGTAGCATTTACTGCCTCATGATATTTCTGTAAGCTACCTTTTTCATGGTCTGCTTTTGCCTTTGAATTCATTGTATCTAAATAGCATTGCTTGTTGGGGAGGGCTGTGTGGAGGTAGTCTTGTTATGTGGCCAAACCATTTTAGTTGCTGTCTTTTAATGTAGTCTAATACTGGTGTTGTTCCCACCAGTCTCCTGATGTCACCATTTCTGATCATGTCTTTCCTTGTTATGCTCAATATTTTTGGCTGGCATTTCATTTCTGTTGTTACAATGTAGCATTTTTCATTTGAAGTTAGTGTCCAGTTTTGACATTGATAGCATAGTGTCAGGACGAAAATCATGTTGCATATAGCTCTTTTGGTAGTTATTGTCACGTGCTTGCATTTAACCTTACGCACTCCACATTATTTTTGAAAAAAATTTGACCTAATTAATTTTCTTAATTAGTCGCTGTGGTAGTCGTCTTTCAAAATTTGTAACTTTTATGTTTGTTTGTCAATAAATATTATTTTCTGGTGTGTAGATACACAATAGCATAACGAACATGTGGGTGTTATTGTTTTTGTTGTATGTTTGTTAGTTTTTGAGATTTAAAAAGATGAAGTTGAAAATTTATGAAAATCTCGGGAAAAATTTGGGCTCGACCACTAGGCCTAGTCGCTTCGATAGAAAACCATGGAAACCACAACAACGTATCGATACTGTGTTTACAATATCGCCACAACTGTTAGTTTCCAATTCAAACGTAGTTCTTTCATTTAAACAAACAAAATAAACAGATCTACGCGATAAAAATCTTTCTCAACAACCTACTTCCCCTTTCGCAAAAAGTCGGCTTGCTCCAAACAGCATATACAAAATTAAAACTGTTCAAAAGCCATTTGTAATCGAACACACGATACTTTAACCGGCAAAATATCGTGTATATATGGAGGGCGTAGTCAGCAGTAAAAAATGGCTGTCAGGAGTGACTCCGTTCAAAAAAAAAAAAAATTTTTCCGCACACCGTTTTTGTAGGCCTAGCTGGTTCAAAGAGAACGGACAAGGGCGTGCTACAGGTTAAGTATTGAAGTTAACTGTCCAATGATCTGATTTGCCATGTTTTATTTTAGTTGGATTTTTTCCGTAATTCCTCCGTTTGCTCCCTTAGTATGTGAAATCTTTCACATGTTTGATTTGCTGTTTTTCAATGACGATATATTGATGTCTCCGGCTGTTATAAATATTTTCATGACCTCAGTTTTTTTCTTCATTGATTTTTATGCTGTATTCTTTATGTGCTGTATTTAGATTATCAATACATTGTTGCAATTGTATCTCTGAAGTTGCTTTGACTGCTTGATCATCAGTCAGCAAAAAGAAGTTCATTTAAGAGTTCACCAATGTTGCTACCTTCATTTGGGTTTTCTGTTTTACAAATGTGGTCTACATATGTAAAGAACAACAAAGGTGATAACACACATCCTTGTCATACTCCTGATTTTATATGAAATTTTGCTGATAGTCTGGTTATTGTTCGAATAGAGCACTGACTATTGGTGTAGAGACTTTTTCACAGGTTAATTATTATGTTATGTTATGTTATGGCCTTTTTCGTCTTGACAGACGGTCAGTAAGCTAGTCTGTTGTATAGATGGCTGTGACAGCATGTGTCCTGGAGGGACATCGACTTTCGTGGCTGATTTTGCCAATTCTCGATTGACAGGGACGACAGCAGTGTTAACAGAAAAAGTTTGATTGGTGCGTCGGTGTAGGCTCCTTTCTTTTGCGTCGCTCGTCTTCCATCTTTGTCATCAGAACTAGCTCTGATGCCTCGATGCCCGTTCTCAAGATCACTCAGGTATTTTGGATTGATTGTAAAATTGTTCATGGATCTTTTGCAAATGTCCTTGTATCTTAATTTAGGCCTTCCTTGTGATCTGGCACCTGATATGAGTTCACCCAGGAGTAACTGCTTTGGAATGTGGGTATTTGACATTCGTTTCACATGACCTGACCATCTCAGTCTCTTATTGCTCAGAGTCAAGAAGAGGGAAGGTATCTTGGCACGTTTCAGTATTTCCAAGTTGGTCACCTTGTCCTGCCACTTTATGTTCATTATACTGTGAAGACATTGCAAATGAAAACTGTTTAACCTCTTCTTGTGTCTTGAATGTGTTGTCCATGTTTCTGCTCTGTATAACAGTGTACCAAGCATGCATGCTTGATATATCATGATCTTTGTATTTAGTGTCAGCTTTCTGTTATTCCATGCCCTTTCTTTCAGCCTGCTAAAAGTTGTTGCTGCTTGCCCTATGTGTATATTGATCTCTTCATCGAGTGATAGTGTTGCTGTTACTGTGGAGCCCAAATATATGAACACTTGAACTTCATCGAGCGGATCTTCATTTAGCGTAATTGGTTAATTCGGTTAATTTAACAGGTTAATTAGGTGATTGGTTACTCCATAGGGTGCCAATATTTTCCATAGGTGATGTCTATCTACCCTGTCTAAAGATTTTTCTTGATCTACAAAAAACAACATACAGTTCCTGATCATATTCAATTGTTTTCTCCATCAATTGTCGGAGTGTAAAAATTGCATCCATTGAGCTTCTGTTCTTTCTAAATCCCATCTGAGTGTCGTTGAGCTGAGGTTTGATAATGTAGTGTAATCTTTTTTCCAATATTTTACAAAATATTTTGTCAGTGTGGCTTAGGAGTGAAATTCCTTCATATTTTGTGCCATCTCTTTTGCTACCTTTCATTTTTTCATATTGGGATTATAATTGGGTTTCTTCAATCTTGTGGCATTTCCTGTGCTAGCGTTGCTATTGTCTATGCTATTCTGACCAACACCTCACATTTTGATACTTCATCACTGACAACCTAACCCAGATATTTAAAACGGTTGACCACTTCAAATTTTGATGTAGCTGGGAAATATTCACACTGGCGAATGATAGACTCACACGTTGCCCAGGAGAGGGTTGAGCCCTGTCCGATTAAAATAATGCTCAAGACAGAGCGCTCACACACTCAGTGATGCCCCTGTGACCTCTTAGGGTTATTGGAAAGACAAAATGAGAGAGGATGCTCTGTTGTTTGTTCCAGTATCTACTGCTGATCAATCTGTTCCACCTCTTCATGATTTAACTTAGATACAATGTTTGAGTAAAGACATGCTTAATTTCTAGCTTTTATTAATTTGTAAAGACATAATGGAGAACCAGCTAAGGACAACACATGCCTTACTTGAGCACTGTCTTGTGGGCCGATCACTTAGGCAACAACTCCAGACTGGCCTACACAATAGTGATTATCACATATCAAGCATGCTAACAACTCCAAGCACCGCTGGGCTGGCGATTTGGTCAGATGGAAATATGAACGCTATAGCACAGCAACCAATCTGCAGTTCCCGCGCAGCAAAAAAATTCCTCATGAAAGACACAACCCAACTTCCCCCACTAGGTGGAAAGATTCACTCGAGCTGCACAACACTTGCGATCTTAAAACAAACAAGTTAACGTGTTCGAGCTTGGACACACAAAATAAATAGCACAGTACTGCTCGAGCCCATCCCGCTAAGCAGAGAAATAAACTTACCGGCTACCACCAACTCATTGAAGAGTTGGGACCTGCACAAGAGCAACTGCCCTTGTAGATGAGAAGGTTAACTAAGACAAAGATTGTACTCTTATTTATTCTTTCCTCAGGCAATTCAGCAGCTTGTCACTGATGTTGGTCATGCTTTACAAATGGCTGTTGACAGAGGCCAAAATGACCTAAATCATCAAATAAATTTTGCCAAAGCTCTAGTAACCATGACAACAAATAAGAATCTTTTATCAGGACAGAGTTTGGTAAGAAACAAAATTATGATTAGTTGTTTGTCTTGAAAGCCAAATTCTATTGATACACAAACTGTTTGCACTTTTAACTTTGACAACACTGTCTTAAAAACTATGCAATTTCTGCTGCAGCGACATTATTTGTCAGCGTATCACATTTTTCTAGGGTTGTTGACTTTGAGAGCCTGTAACTTTTTATTTGACAGTCTATTGATATGATTTGTTTGTGAGTAGAGAAATAATGTACTAAAGAATTTGTTGGTTTTATTATTTTTGTTGTGTGTGTGTTAGTTTCTGAGATACAAGAAGATGAAGGTGATGGTGTTGAAAAACAGCACCAACATATAGACTCAACCACTTTCGGCATCCCTTGGTTGAAAAAATAAAACAAAAATTCACAAAAACAGACTATCGATGTTTATCGTAATGGCCATATCTGTCACTTTTGACTATAAACGTAATTTGTGTATTTACATAAAAAAACGAAATAGATTTACCTTAGAAAAATTAGATGCTGAAACTTAACTTCCCCATTCTCTATAATAGGTGAATCTTCAAATCCAAGTAAAAAAACATAAGAAACTGTTTCCAAAATGCCAACACAAATGTCAAATTCACCATTGTTTGTATCTAACCGTAATGACGACAGTTTGAACTCTCTACAATCAGATGAGCAGTATTGTTCACACTATTTCTATGTAGCCGTTTGATTATATTTGATTAGAACGGTCGTCGCTATGCAACACATTGTAAGTTGATTTGGAGCGACCTTAATTGTGCGGCTTTCGTGACGTCAATCGATTTGGATCGATGCTAGAGTGGTTAAAGTTAAAGAAGAGAATTCCCATTCATTATTTTTACATGAGATACATCTTTTTAACTGGTTTGCTCTGGAATACTTTGTGTCTCTGGACATACTAATTTTTGCAGTGTTAAACTGTCGGTAGAAAGTACAGGTATACATTGAGAACAATTTGGTGTGAAGAAACTTTGATATATATGGATGTCAATTGTTCAAACCAACATTGTATACTAACTCTACATTGTATTTTACTACCTCATTATATTTTACCACTTCCACATTGTTTTTCACTACCTTAACTTAATGTCTTTATATTGACTCTGCAGTGTCTGCATACAACCAGTTTAATTTACATTACCTTGCTCTAAAAGCTTTGCGCATCCAGACTATTCTTAAATAAATTAATTGTCCCTGCCTCCACTACTTCCCGTGGCAATGCATTCCATGCATTCACCACTTTCTGACTAAAAAAATATTTCATTATATCTAAAATGGACCATTCTTTAGTTAATTTGTAGCTATGCCCTCTTGTTCTGATAGGTGGTTGTATTTTCAAAAAACTTTTTTATAGTCTAATTTACCCGTTTCTTTGATTATCTTATTGACCTGTATTGTCACCTCGAATTCTTCTCTTTTCTATACACTATAGGCTGGTTTTTCTGAGTCTTTCCTCATAACTGTAATTCTGAAATCCCACTATAAGCTTTGTTGCTCTTTTTTGACTACCTCCACATTGTATTTGACTACCTCCACATTGTATTTTACTAATTCCACATTGTATTTTACTACCTCTACATTGCATTTCTACAGCAAGATACTTCAGCACTTGCAGCCAAATTGAGTGTCATGTTGGTTGGTCATACAGGTAGTCTTCGCACAATGGGTGATTTGAAAGAAGGTCTTGATGGTATGTTGTATATGTGTTCAGAAAATATTGAAATATGGTGTGGGGAGAGAAAAGACCAAGTAAAGGTGGTGATATAATGACATCTACACTGTATACACATTTCCGAAAATGCAGAAATAACAAATATTTCAGTGTATGTCTTCACTGTGACATTCGTTATGAAAAGGTGTTTTTTTCTTTAATTCGGGGCATGGCCATTCTAAAAACAGAACAAATTGAAAGTAATTTCAAAGATTTTTCAACTAATAAAATGGATTTAAATGGTGATTATTCTGAAAAGAATCAGTTGCTATTTGAACAACACGTGTGTGATTCGGACTACCATTCGTCCATTGATTAGGGTCAAGCTATATCTGTTCCTCGTAGGCTCAGACTATGGTCCTGGGGTGTTTCCCACATAATGTATCAAATAAATTTGATGAATATATTCTACACTCTACTGAAGTAGGAACATTGAAGATTAGCAGGTCAGCCAATTTTTGATAGAATAACTAAATTAGAGCATATAGTTTTGTCATAGTAAATAGCTTTACTCAAATGTCTACATTGCCATCATTGTGCGTAATTTCTCAGGAGCACAGGAGAATGGGATATTATGGACTAGGTAGCCAGTGTTCAAAGGGTTAATTAACTTAACTTAACGTCTTTATACTGGTTTAGAAGACCCTGCAGAGTCTGTATACAACCAGTTACATTTACATCACCTTGCTCTAAAAGCTATGCGCATCCAGTTTATTCTTAAATGCATTAACTGTCCCTGCCTCCACTACCTCCCCTGGCAATGCATTCCAAGCAGACACCACTCTCTGACTAAAAAAAATATTTCCTAATATCTAACCTGGACCTCTCTTTAGTCAGCTTGTAGCTATGCCCTCGTGTTATTGTAGGTGGCTGTATTTTAAAAAACTTCTGATCATCTTATTAACCTGTATTAAGTCACCACGAATTCTTCTCTCTTCGAGACACTGTAGGCCGATTTTTCTGAGTCGTTCCTCATAACTGTAATTCTGGAATCCTACTATCATCTTTGTCGCTCTTTTTTGTATTCTTTCCAGCATGTTTATATCCTCTCTATGATAAGGACTCCACACCTGTACACAGTACCCCAATCTAGGTCTAACTAAAGCTTTATACAGTTTGACGATCACTTCCTTGCTCCTATGTTTAATATTTCTTTTTATCATATCTAACATTGCATTTGCCTTTTTCACTGCTACCTTAACTTGCTCACTCACCTTTCCTGTATGATTTATTATAACCCCTAGGTCCCTTTCCTTATCTATCTTTCTAATATTGTTTTCTCCCATTCTGTAATTATGTTCCATTATGGATCTGCCCATGAGGATGACTGTACATTTATCTACATTAAACTCCATTTGCCAGCTTACAGACCATTCTCGAATTTTATCTAAATCCGACATCAATATATCCACTTCCGCTTTAGATGAGACACTACTGCATAGTTTTGTGTCATCAGCAAATTTTGCAATCATGGATCCCATATCAATGTCCAAATCATTTATATATATCAAGAACAAAATTGGTCCCAAAACCGAGCCCTGTGGTACACCACTTTTCACTTCACTCCACTCAGAGTACTCCTTATTTATGTCCACCCTCTGCCTTCTTCCCGTTAACCAATTTTCAATCCATTTGGCAACTTCCCCACCTATTCCATGTGATTTTAACTTTCGAAATAATCTTTGATGAGGTACTCTATCAAAGGCCTTTTGCAAAGTCTAGATAAATAACATCTACTGGCTCCCCTTTATCTATGATTTTAGTAACCTCCTCCATGAATTCTAATAGATTTGTTAAGCATGATCTCCCTCTAGTAAACCCATGCTGACTATTTCTAATTAGATTAAATTTGTCTAAATGCATTACAATGTTTTCTTTGATTATTGACTCTAACAATTTACAGACTATGCTCGTTAAACTCACCGGCCTATAATTTGCTGGATCTGATTTTTTGCCTTTTTTGAATAAGGGGATCACTCCTGCATCTTTCCAATCCCGTGGAACAATCCCTTTTGTAAGTGATTGAGAACATAATATAGCCAATGGTTTTGCTAGTTGGTCTCTAATTTCATACAGCAATTTTGGATGAATACCATCTTGACCTGGACATTTATTCACTTTCAACCCCTCCAATTTTTAAAAAACCATTTCCTCTGTAACACAGATTGATCTAAATCCCGCTGTATCCATGTCTCTTTGAAAAATATCTATAGGCTCTGGAATCTCGGAGCAGTCCTCCTTTGTGAAGACTGTGCCAAAGTACTGATTGAGCAGATTAGCAGCCTCCCTATTCTCACTTAAATGGCTTGAACCAAAGCATGACAAGAGCAAGACAAAACCATGACAAGAACAATAAACAAAACCATAACAAGAACAATAGACCAAAGCATGACAAGAACAATACACCAAAGCATAACAAGAACAATACACCAAAGCATGACAAGAACAATAGACTAAAGCATGACAAGAACAATAGACCAAAGCATGACAAGAACAATAGACTAAAGCATGACAAGAACAATAGACCAAAGCATGACAAGAACAATACACCAAACCATGACAAGAACAATACACCAAAGCATGACAAGAACAATAGACCAAAGCATGACAAGAACAATAGACCAAAGCATGACAAGAACAATACACCAAAGCATGACAAGAACAATAGACCAAAGCATGACAAGAACAATAGACCAAAGCATGACAAGAACAATAGACCAAAGCATGACAAGAACAATAGACCAAAGCATGACAAGAACAATAGACTAAAGCATGACAAGAACAATACACCAAAGCATGACAAGAACAATAGACCAAAGCATGACAAGAACAATAGACCAAAGCATGACAAGAACAATAGACTAAAGCATGACAAGAACAATAGACCAAAGCATGACAAGAACAATACACCAAACCATGACAAGAACAATACACCAAAGCATGACAAGAACAATACACCAAAGCATGACAAGAACAATAGACCAAAGCATGACAAGAACAATACACCAAAGCATGACAAGAACAATAGACCAAAGCATGACAAGAACAATACACCAAAGCATGACAAGAACAATACACCAAAGCATGACAAGAACAATACACCAAAGCATGACAAGAACAATACACCAAAGCATGACAAGAACAATACACCAAAGCATGACAAGAACAATACACCAAAGCATGACAAGAACAATACACCAAAGCATGACAAGAACAATACACCAAAGCATGACAAGAACAATACACCAAACCATGACAAGAACAATAGACCAAAGCATGACAAGAACAATAGACTAAAGCATGACAAGAACAATACACCAAAGCATGACAAGAACAATAGACTAAAGCATGACAAGAACAATAGACTAAAGCATGACAAGAACAATACACCAAACCATGACAAGAACAATACACCAAACCATGACAAGAACAATACACCAAACCATGACAAGAACAATAGACTAAAGCATGACAAGAACAATAGACTAAAGCATGACAAGAACAATAGACTAAAGCATGACAAGAACAATACACCAAACCATGACAAGAACAATACACCAAACCATGACAAGAACAATACACCAAACCATGACAAGAACAATACACCAAACCATGACAAGAACAATACACCAAACCATGACAAGAACAATACACCAAACCATGACAAGAACAATACACCAAACCATGACAAGAACAATACACCAAACCATGACAAGAACAATACACCAAACCATGACAAGAACAATAGACTAAAGCATGACAAGAACAATACACCAAAGCATGACAAGAACAATACACCAAACCATGACAAGAACAATAGACTAAAGCATGACAAGAACAATAGACTAAAGCATGACAAGAACAATACACCAAACCATGACAAGAACAATACACCAAACCATGACAAGAACAATACACCAAACCATGACAAGAACAATACACCAAACCATGACAAGAACAATACACCAAACCATGACAAGAACAATACACCAAAGCATGACAAGAACAATAGACTAAAGCATGACAAGAACAATAGACCAAACCATGACAAGAACAATAGACTAAAGCATGACAAGAACAATAGACCAAAGCATGACAAGAACAATACACCAAACCATGACAAGAACAATACACCAAAGCATGACAAGAACAATACACCAAAGCATGACAAGAACAATAGACCAAAGCATGACAAGAACAATACACCAAAGCATGACAAGAACAATAGACCAAAGCATGACAAGAACAATACACCAAACCATGACAAGAACAATACACCAAAGCATGACAAGAACAATACACCAAAGCATGACAAGAACAATAGACCAAAGCATGACAAGAACAATAGACCAAAGCATGACAAGAACAATAAACAAAACCATGACAAGAACAATAAACAAAACCATGACAAGAACAATAGACAAAACCATGACAAGAACAATAAACAAAACCATGACAAGAACAATAAACAAAACCATGACAAGAACAATAGACAAAACCATGACAAGAACAATAGACTAAAGCATGACAAGAACAATAGACTAAAGCATGACAAGAACAATAGACTAAATCATGACAAGAACAATAGACAAAACCATGACAAGAACAATAGACCAAAGCATGACAAGAACAATAGACTAAAGCATGACAAGAACAATAGACCAAAGCTTGACAAGAACAATAGACTAAATCATGACAAGAACAATAGACAAAACCATGACAAGAACAATAGACTAAAGCATGACAAGAACAATAGACTAAAGCATGACAAGAACAATAGACAAAACCATGACAAGAACAATAGACTAAATCATGACAAGAACAATAGACAAAACCATGACAAGAACAATAGACCAAAGCATGACAAGAACAATAGACTAAAGCATGACAAGAACAATAGACCAAAGCTTGACAAGAACAATAGACTAAATCATGACAAGAACAATAGACAAAACCATGACAAGAACAATAGACCAAAGCATGACAAGAATAATAGACAAAACCATGACAAGAACAATAGACAAACGCAAGTCCTTTGAGGCCTATCTATTGCTAAAATACCATAACAAGGACTGAGAGCCTAACACAATGAGTGTTGTGGTAATGAGGACTGAAATAACCATATTAGAGATGAACCAGTATATTTTACTTTGACAAAACATGTATCTCTCTGTGTTTAAACAATATTTATTCTGTATCTGTTCCACAGCGATTGCCCAACTCCTGAGCAATATTGTAGAAGCATGTGCGGTGAACGTCGAGCGCTTTGATCCTGATTCGAGCAATTTAAAAGACAGTGACTTGAGCAGAAATGAGGTTGCATATATAACTAGACTGGTGGCCAAACGAAAGTCTTACAGTATGACCTCTATAAAAGAACGTGTAATAGCACAAGCCTGTTTGCTGTAAAACACATTGTCACTGTTTCTTTAATTTTTTGTTTATTTAGTTCTGTATGCTGTTTGTCATATGTTGTCATAACTTAACTTAACGTCTTTATACTGGTTTAGAAGACTCTGAAGAGTCTTTATACAACCAGTTTCATTTACATTTCCTTGATATAAAAACTATGTGCATCTAATCTATTCTTAAATCCATTAATTGACTTTGCCCCCACTGTTGTGTTTTAAGAAGAAATGACAAACAGAGTATAGTACAAGGCATATTCAAATGAAACCACACCAAACTGCAACAAGGGAACATACATACGATGCACTTCTGGTGTAAACAATACATACCAACTGTCGAGTTTGCAAAATTTCATTATCCGGACTTATAGTTTCCTCAGCAGATCGTTGAAAACATAGCAGGTGTTAAGGAATCCGTCCAGAGTTGATCATCGAGCGTTGATTTGGTTTCTAACAGCTGAAGAATGTAGACCAGTTGACATTCATCACAGAATACAGGCAGTGTATGGTGACAAAAGTATGTCGAAGACAACCGTGAAGAACTCGACAACGATGTTTTGGCGATAGCATCTTCTGACGCAACAATATGTGCCTGACCTGGTCTCGGAAGATCTTTTGTTAACTCATGTCCTTCTTAAACATCGTTGTCCAGTTCTTCACAGTTGGCTTTGACACACTTTTGTCAGCATAAACTGCCTGCATTCTACAATGAATATCAACTGGTCGACATCCTTCAGCTGTTAGAAACCAAATCAACGCTCGATGATAAACTCGGCGGATTCTGTATCATATCAGCCATGTTTTCAACGGTCTGCTGAGGAAACTATAAGTCAGAGGATAATGAAATTTTGCAAACTTGTTGGCTGGTGTGTGCTGTTTACACCAGAAGTGACGTCATCATGTGCATCGTACATATGTTCACTTGCTGCAGTTTGGTCCGATTTCATTTGAACACGCCTCGTACATCACAACATGAGAGAAATTTTGTTTTTTAGTTTTAACCCAGCACTAAATCAATCAATCAATCAATCAAAGCCTGTCACTAATCTTGATGCATAGGCCATTGACAACATCCCACCAGCATGCACAGCCCAGGACTGCTCTTTCTGCCTCTCTCCAGGTGTAACTATTTAATTTTAGTTCCTTCTCACATTCTCTTCTCCGCGTATTTTTGAGTCTATCTCTCTTTCTCTTCTCTTGAGAATTCCATGTAAGATCCGGTCTGGTTATGTTGGATGGTGCCTTCCGTAGCGTGTGTCCTATCCATCCCCACTTTTTTGTTAAATTGGCTGGCTGATAAATTTTTCACACCAGCTTAAAATTGCACACACAGGCCTCAAATCCTTAGAGGCAAGGAGCAAGAACAGTGAGACAAGATAGATCTAGGATGCTATGATAATATTAGGAAAACAAAGTTCTGCTCAAATGCAGCAGAAGATACAACACAGTGAATGAGCTTACAGCAGCCAGTGATCCGTAGCTGTCTGCTTGCATCATTTTATTCTTCTGCTATCATGCTAGATCTGTAGTCCCATCGCTAGGACGAAGTTCAGTCCTCTCCAGGTCTGGGTGGCAGCCCAAAGCTTTGGTGTCAATTTGACTTGCTCTGGTTTGGTATCATATGTGTCCGGGGGTCCACATGGGCAGTCACTTGTGTGTGATATCTTGAGCCCGAAACAGACGCCCAATAGTCTGCAGTGGCCTGTTCTCAGACAAAAGATGGTGGTTTGTTTGTGTCTGTGCAACTGGTGGATTGGGTCAGGTCTATTGCTCATGTCCATGTCTTTCTTCCATTTTGATTTCTCCTGATCGTGGATGATAGTTTTTGCTTTCATCAGGATCAGTGAACAAGAGCTAACCAAGACCCAATTCCACATCCAGGTGGCAGCCCTGGAAACAGGCTATGCTAGTATAGTCTGGCTAAGAGAATAATTATTGCAGTTGAAAAGTCAAGCCTTGCTGTAAGCTACCACACGACATTATTTTCAGGATGAACACCAAAGAAGAAGCAGAAGTGCTGAAATTGTCAAAGTTCAGGTGGTTGTGGATAGAATTGGCCGTCAGTTACTTTAGGTCTGAAAATGAATACCTGGCTGTTAGGCGGACGACGCTGTGAGGAAGGGAATTGTTTGCCCCTACTGATGCTTACTTACTTAGTTTCTCCCTGACTACCCTGAGTGGTGGGGTCACTGTAGTCAAGAGGTTAAAGCACTCACCTCTCACAGTGATGAACGGAAACGGTGGGCGATCAAATTCTGCAAGTTTCAAGCGACCCCTGGTCTTACGGGAGTTAAGACCAGAGTGCCTGCATACTGAGTTACCTCCAGTGGTCTTGACCAATAGTCTTGCCACCGATCCAAGGTAAGATATGGCAAGAGTGAGATTGATGACCAGCGCATTCTCTTCCTCACTATAATCCAAATACAGCGCACATCACATTATTAAGACAAAACCGTCTGATGTTGTGGCCATCATCGCTTCGCGATGGACAATAACTTTAACTTTAACTTTACCCTGAGGTGTGGACAGAGGAGACTAAAGCCTGGTCAGGCATTGTCAGGTTATACATACTGACCAAGACCAACACCTCACTTCCTGTGGAAACAGGCTGTTTAACAATCTGGCTAACCAGATGGGGATTGACATGATCCCCATAGTAGTGAGTTATACATACTGACCAAGACCAACACCTCACTTCCTGTGGAAACAGGCTGTTTAACAATCTGGCTCACCAGATGGGGATTGACATGATCCCCATAGTAGTGAGCATCACTCAGATGAAACCAACCATAGCACAACAGCCTGAACGAATCCAGTCCACCTTCATCAACATGCTCAGGATGTGAGGAAAGCTACTGCAATCCACCGCTTAGTGCCTTTTTCAGGGTTTTACGGAAGAGTAAACATGCTCATTGTGGGCATTGAATAGCAGCAACAACCTTGAGGTATGAAGGTCCGCTATTTTTCTTGTGGTGTATAGTGTCTATGGGATGGTGTGGCTGGCCCCATGGTCAGCAAATCCGTCAACATGCCAGGCAGCTTACTGTTCTTTGCTCCCTTTTCAGACCCCAGCAACACTCTTATGTCTAATCTAATTCACAGTGATAATTACACAGAGTAGTTCAGAGCGATTATCTCTCACAACAGGGAGATCAGGTTCAATCTCTGGTTTCAGCATATCCAATTGTAAATTAGTGCCGCGTAGTGCAGTGGTTAATGATGTGGCTTCGCATCTGAGTGGTCCTTGGTTCATTCCCCAGTTGAGGCGGAAAGGTTTTTTTCAGACCGCAACGGCTCCCGGATCAACCCAGCCTTAAATGGGTACCCGGTTCAGTCCGGGAAATAAAAGTGGCGAGGGAGAGGAGATGGCTATCGCCCTCATATAGCCGAGCCTTTGAAATGTGAGATCGCTAACACCTCACACCACAATGGCAGTAATACTATGGGGTTCCTTTACCTGACTAACATTTAAGAAAGGCGAGACGGTGAGGTGGGACCAAGTTACCCAATCTCAGATAAACCTGAGACTTGGTGCAATGAAGTTTGTATTACTGTATCCTTGAATACAGATTATCCTATTAAATCATCTTAACCTTGATATTTTTTTATATGTTAGAGACTCACACTTTATCTGCACTAAATGCACAATTAATAACCATCAATTCAAGGTTTAATACAGGGTTATAAGATAATCAACGGAAAGGATAAATTAGATTAAAACAAGTTTTTCAAAATACAACCACCTACAAGAACAAGAGGGCATAGCTACATATTAATTGAAGAAAGGTCAGGATTAGATACCAGGAAAAAGTTTTTTAGTCAGAGGGTGCTGAATTCTTGGAATGCATTACCATAGGAAATAGTGATGGTAGGGTCAATTAATGCATTCAAAATAGATTTGATGCGCATAGGCATTTTTATATCAAGTGAATTGTAATAGAAACTGGTTGTATACAGACTCTGCAGAGTCTTCTAAACCAGTATGAAGACGTTAAGTTAATGAGTTAAATTTGTAACATATTCACAGGCACCTGAAGTTGTCAGAAGTGCCATGGATACATGGAAGAATCTTATTAGTGTGTGCCGCCAACTTGAGCACGCTAACGGCAGCTATGAAATGAACACTAGAACATTCTTTGTAACAGTTCAGAAAACGACAAGGGAGAACTTAAAACAAGGATCATCTGTTGGAGATGGTCACTCGCTGAATTCATTCTCTGTCACTGATGTTGAGGAAAATGACAATTTTACAGATTTACACATGCAGGTATGAAGTATCAACGTTAGTTCATCTTTCATGGTCATTGAAAATCAGCAGAATAAAGAAGACACTAAATGTTCAGATGAAAAGCAGAACTAAGATAGGTTAGAAAATTGAAATACTTGGTTAGCATATTCCATGACGAAGTGGTTAAGCCATTGGCCTCGTGATCAGGTGGTGTGGGTTCGACTTCAAACTCCGCTGTCTTTTTCACGGGTGCTTGATGCGGAGTCCCCTGCATCTCGTAGTTGCCCCTTAGCCTCTTGTCCTTGACTTGCCACTGGGGTTGGGTGGCACAAGACGAGAGAGTGAGGATAAAAAGTAGCGTAGTTAATCCTTACTAAAAATAGCGGTAACAAAATTAATTATGCCATCATTGTCTACGATGGACGACTGCCTTTGCATATTCACACAAGATGGAAGGAGGGTCAGAGAGGTGGAATCAAGAATCCAGAAAACAAATTTGGTTTCTTATCAGCTCTTACCATTATTAAGACACAAACACATCTCGGCGAAGATAAAAAGACAGTTAATAAATAGTATTTTTATACCAACTCTCTGCTACCAGTGTTAGACATGGACTCTCACCAAGAGACAAGAAAGAAAAATGGTATGTGAAATTAGGTGTTTGAGAAATGATGTTGGAGTCAGAAGGCTGGACAGAGTACGAAATGAAGAAATCAGAAAGAATGTGGGTGCAACATCATGCATGGATTTCATAGAATGGCAAAAAATTTAATGGTTCGGCTCGGACACCTGATAAGAATGTAACTAAATCTACCAGTTATGCAGGTCTACAACACCATACAAGGGATTACACAACAAAATTTGTAAATGTAAATGATTTGACATGGTGAGGTTGCTAGCCTCATGCACAACCCATTTAGTCACCTTTTATTACATACAAAGTAGAGTTTTAGCTCATGTGAATGGTGAGACGTTAAAATTCATGTATTGGAAAGTCTTTCACTAAAGAGATGTTAGACCACACTGTTAGTTGCCTTGTTGAACATTGTGACAGTGGACACGTTCTCGTCTCTGTTACGCGAACATAGAGCCCTCCTGGAATCCACTCAGGTTGATGATGGTAATGCAGTCTATTAAAACATGTCTGGGCCTGAAGATGCAACAATGAATGAGCTGACAGCAGCCAGTGACTTAGCTGGTTGCTTGCATTAGGGTCAACGAACCAGAGCTGACCAAACCATATTCTGCCTTCAAGTGCAAGTCTTGTCTGGCTAAGAGAATAGGAATTGCAGAAGGGCAAACCCGGTTCCCAAAGAAGTCAATGAAATCAGATATGTGGCACAAGTATCGCAGCCTCACTGTAAACTACATCACAAAGTTACAGCATCCTTTTCAGGATGAATACAGAAGAAGAAAAAGAAGAAAACCTAACTATGACTACAAGATTTATTCCCATTACTCCTGCTGAAGTCAGATGTATTGGACCAAAAGGTGCAAATATTGCAGTTAAGCTGTAAACTACAATACGACATATACCGTTTTCTGGACAACATCTTGCTACTCATAAAGCCCTTTTCAGGGTTTGGTAGCGGGAGATTGAGAACGAACGAAGAAGAGAATTCTCATTGCTGAAGTCCTATGGGAGGATTGATAGGACTGAGGAATAAAGGTCGCTTACCCCTGAAGTCTCCATGTTCAGAATAAATTTTTATTTTACTTCTCATAGAAGGGAGGAAGACTAATGTCTGGTCAGCTAAAACATACTGATCAAACATGTTAGTCAGGGAGAGGAAAATATACTGGTCAAGAACCTCACCTCGGCTTCCTCGTAGCTTATCCTGGAAATGGGCTGTTTTCATGGCAGCCTGATTAACAAGGTGAGGGACTGACATGATCACTGTAGTAATGAATGACACGCAGGTGAAGCCAAGCATAGCACAACCATCTGGAGGACCCCGGTCCACCTTCATCAGCGCGCTCAGAATGTGAGGAAAGCTACTGCAACCCGCCACTTAACGTCCTTTTCAGGGTGCACAAAAGAGTAATCCTATTCATTGTGGGCATTCAACAACAACTTCTGAAAGAAAAATATTCATGCCTTACTGAGGATTTGAGCGCAGGTCCTCGTGGTCAATGACTGATGTCTAAACTGCTTGACCAGTTGCAGATATAGCTTACAATCTGACTTGTGTGACAGCTATGATAACGCCATGTTATTACTATTATTTTCAAACAGGTTTTGAGATCAAAAAACATTTACATCCACGGAACCCACTCCAAGTTTATTACCTCAGATGTCTTTGTTGCATCTGTTGTCAGAGACGATGGCACAGAAGTGAAAATGACAGCGCCAAGAGTCACCCATGATGTTGGACTAGTGGACTGTTCAGTCGGAGAACATGTACGACTCATTGCACCAAAGTTTACAAATGGCGATGCTGCTCATTTATTTTACCATAACTTTTATCTAATGTAAGTTTAACATGTCTGGTCATTATCTGTAAACTTAATGTGTGCTTAGGGCTTCATCTTGACTTGGCTTCGTTCGTTCTCTATCTCCTGCTACTAAACCCTGAAAGGGCTTAAGTAACAGAATGAAGTCCAGAGAACGGAATGCGTTGTGTCGTAGTTTACAGCTTGACTGCGATATTTACACCTTTCGGTCCAACACATCCGACTTCAGCAAGCATTTTTTTAGTACCGGGTTAGCATTCCCTCTTCGATCCCCTCTTCTTAGTCAATCTGCTCTGCTGTAGCCTGTTATCCAGGATCACCGTGTGGAGGTGTAGAAGGGTCTTGGCAGCTCTGGTTTGCTGGCACTGATGCCATTAGTCAGCCATGAGCCGCTGACCACTGCAGCTCATGTGCTGCTCAGCATCTTGATCCCAGGGCTTCGTCTGATTAGTGTAGTTGTCGAGCACAAATTTTTAATGAGAAAGGTCTTGTCTTGTCTTATCTACTTGTGCTGTGTGGTGTCATGGGGAGCCATAGTTTTGTGTCCTAGTCCAGACGCATCGCTAAAGTAGTCATCATCCCATGACGATTTAGAATATCCGCAAAATTTCTCCCATGACGATTTAGAATAACTGCAGCATTTCCTATCCATCTATTTTTTTTTTTCTGCCACTGTTGGTAAACCCGATCGCCATGCGTTATAGGTACACAGGAGTAGTTGGTCAGGTTGGATTCTCATTAGGTGGCCAAACCACTCTATTCTGTCATCAATATATTATGTGCATGGTCTTGCTTTAACTATTTTTTGCACAACTTCATTGTGCAATCTGGTTCTCCTAGTTACGTTGATTGTTTTCTGAAGGCATCTCATCTCACATGTCGTGATCTTTTTTCTAGAGATATTGTTAAAGTCCATGTTTGGCACTGGTAACAGAGAAGTGGCATGAATATACTGTTGATCAGCATTCTTTTTTGTGGACATGTTCATACTAGGGTATCTCAATAATTATGACAACTGGTACGCAATTGCATCTGCTTTTTGACACCTGATCTCAATTTCTCTGTTTAGACCACCATTATGTGTGAAAAGACTTCCCAAGTACTTGAATTCTTGTACTTGTTTAATCTTGGTCCCGTTTACCGTAATGTTAATGATTTCAGGCGATCTCCTGATATGCCTATGAGAATTCATCTCGTAGCACAAGTCTGATGTTGTCGCCATCTTCACTTGCAATGGGCAACTATTAGTACAATGAAGTATTCTGCCATATTACTCATGGCTTTAACTTTACAGCAGAGCATTTTTTTAACTGATAATTTTCTTCTTTGTAAATTTAATCAAACTAAATCGTGGGGACGGCGTGGGCTAGTGGTTAAGTGACACGGCTCACAACCCGAAGGAGTTGGGTTCAATCCCAATCACAGCACCGGCCGTTACACCGGGGAAGCAAACCCTTAAAAAATGCAGGAGGAAGCAAACCCTTACATAAAATGCATGCTGAATTCGGATGCACTGGGCCGACAGGCGCAAAATAAAAACACAGTGCAACGCACACCGCCTTGGGGATTAGAGAAGACAGATACTGGTGCAGTGGTAAAGCGAACTTTGAGGTTACTCAACTAAAAAGGGAAAATATCCAGGATTCAAATGCTGTCATATATAAGTTGGATCTGAGCTATGTGGTAACATTGCCAGTTAGGGTTTCCTTGCTAGAGGGAGAGGCAGAGCTGTTGCTTAGAAGAGCAGTGCATACATGACAACAACATCCAGTCTCAGAATGGAGATTGAGAGCTGTGACTTTGGTTCTGATGTGGTTGTCGGGGATCTCTATGTTTGAGGACCGTAGTCGCTTCTGACTCTCAGTCCTTGCTTCTGAATACACAGAAGGACTGGCTATGGCATGACGACATAGTGGACATAAGAGACCTGTTTGAATACCAGAATTTAAATCTTATGTATGTAGAGGGAGCTGCATAGCGCAGTGGTTGCTTCACATCTAAGTGGTCCTAGGTTCATTCCCCAGTTGGAGCACATAAGCTGCAGTGGTCAGCAACCCATAGCTGACTGCTAGCGTCAGGGCCAGCGAACAAGAACTGCCAAGACCCTTCTACACCTCCACACGGTGATCCTGGATAACAGGCTGCAACAGAGCAGACTGGCTAAGGAGAAGGGATCGAAGAGGGAATACTAACTCGGTACTCAAAAAAGTTGGATGTGTTGGACCAAAAGGTGCAAATATCGCAGTCAAGCTGTAAACTACAACACAACGCATTCCGTTCTCTGGACTACATTTTGCTACTTATACCCGTGTCAGAGATTGAGAACGAACAAAGCCAAGCCATTCCCCAGTTGAAGCGGAAATGATTTTTAAACCTCAATGGCTCCAGGGTTGACCCAGCCTTAAATGGGTACCCGCTCAACCCAGGAAGTAAAGGCAACCGACATGATGCTGACCACATCATCCACTAAGTGCTGTAGGTTACAAAATAATATGGGCCTAACACCATATTTCCTATGCGGCGCATGGTGTGACGGGACCTTTCCTTTTTTTAAAATGTATGTAGAGATTAGTTAAGATGTAAGCAATGAAGGTGGCTGCTCAGGGTCATTCCATGATTATTAGGTCACAGTACAAACTGGCATTTCTTTCATTTTATAGTGAAACTCATTTACATTCAAGCAATTCTTTTGAAGGTAATCAATTTTTTTAAAATTTAGGAATAATAATGTTAGACTAATCTTTATCTGTGTTTATTTACCAGAATAACAAGTTTCGTGTATGACTTCTCTGGAAAAAATATTAATAGCAACATACAAATCTATCTGATAGCGGGAATTCATTATATATTGCATTTTTAAAGGATCTTACGCTGCCAAAGACGGATGTGTCGGACCGAAAGGTGCAAATATCGCAGTCAAGATGTAAATTAGTGACACAACGCATTCCAGATTCTGGACTACATCTTGCTACTTGCAAAGCCCTGTTCAGGACTTGGTAGTAGAGATTGAGAACAAACGCAGAAGAAGAAGAAGAAGAAGAGGACCTTACGTACTTTTCATGTGCTCGGCACCACATCAGACATAATGCACCCAATGTTCAGTCACGTGGATTGGCATGTCATTTCCCGTCAACGTCATCTATATTACATGTTTCCAGAAGATTTAGGCACACAATCAGGTGATCTGGGTCTTGTGTTGCTCCACAGTCACATGTCTCATCATTGCTGTATCCCTATCGCTTAAAGTTTTTCCTGCATCATTAAACACCAATTCGAAGTATATTTAGTGACTTCCATACTGACCAGATATATTAGAGTCAGGCAAAATATACTGACCAAGACCCCCCACCTCGACTTTCCTGCAACCTCCCTGGAAACAAGCTGTTTTCATGGCAACCTGGCTAACAAGGTGGGGAATCGATGTGATCCCTATAGTAGTGAGCAGCACGCAGATGAAGCCAAGAATAGCACAACCGTCCGGGGGATCCCGATCTGTCTTCATCAGCACTTTCAGGATGTGAGGAAAACTGCAACAATCTGCCACTAAACGTACTTTTCAGGGCACACAAAAAGAGTAATTGAACTCATTGTGGGCACTCAACAACAACTACAACCAAATGCAACATAAAATACACATACTTACTGAATGGTTACTGAAATTGGGTCTGAAGGTTCAGTTTGTGACAATTAAAGCACATAGTGTCAGTCAGATTGCACTGGGAGGCGTGATACTACTAGAGGTTGAATAATTTATATATCAATATAGACAAAGTAGTAGGTGCAGATTGGGATATCAAAATAGGAATAAGGGAGAGGTTGTGGTTTCATTTCTTCAGGAAATTTGTGGAAATAGAAAGAAATTAGTTCCACCACAAAAATACAGATCTTCAACTCAAATGTAAAGTCCGCTCTATTGTTTGGCTCTGTGATGTGGGAAACAGCAAATAATACAACTGAAAAAGTTCAAATTTTGAACAATGGATCCCTGTCCCAAATGGAACAAAAAGTAGATAGAAGAACAAGACAATCAAAGACCAACTGTGTATGGAGGTGACAACTCCAGTCCTTTTTACTCAACTGCCACCTCTATAATCCAACTCACTCATTTCTATCATCTCTATCCCATCTCATACAGTTATAAAATCTTGTACTGGTACAGCAATTGATGTTTTTAAGTTTGTTTCAGGGATAGAAATGCTCGTGTCTGTATCGTAGTAAAACCAGCAGTATCTGCACTGTTCTATCGACTCTATGTGAAAGTGGGTTCTCAACCTACAGACATAAGTTATGACTACAGGTAAGACAAAGTTGCTGTCAGCCTTATAGTATTTAATTAGTTAGTTAGTTTTCTGGGATCAAGATGATGAGCAGTGCATGAGCTGAGCAGTGCATGAGCTGTAGCAGTCAGCTACCCAAAGCTGGCTGCTAGTGTCAGGACCAGCTACCCAGAACAATAACGTCATTGTAAGTAATAACACATTTGTAAAAATTAATAATACGACGAGGCTGCCGTTGTACTGTAGATTAAAATAAAGTGAACAAAATACGTGAATAGTATGATTTAGAAATTTACAGGGAAGCTCAGTCGTCTTGAAGTAAGATGTCTACCTTGGGTGCCGGAATCGCAGGTTCGAATCATGGTAGAGATCATAATTTTTTCACGTGAATCTTCTGGTAAAAATTCCCCTGATCTCTGGGTAGTGAGATCGGACTCTCGTGGTCAGTGTCGAGCACGTTAAAAATCCCTTGGTAATTAGAAATAGAAAAGAGTTGGCTTAACGACCGCTGCCTGGACTGAAAAATTCAAAACTCTAGTTATAAATCTACCCAAATTATCTGTACCTTCCCCTAGGTGTAGTAAGTCACAAAAAGTTTTAAATACCTTTTACGGATAGCCTATCTGGCAACAAACATTAAGAACATGCATGTCGGAATAGCAGGATTCCAAGTATTCTAAGTCAGAAATTTACAGCTGAGTAGAATGGAATATGCTGCTATCGGGATGCCATCTTGTTCCTTTACTGTAAACTGTAAGGGCTCTAACCTAACAAGCTCATCTACAGACAGTCAAACAACTACTTAGAACTGCGAACAAAGAGGCCTAGCTGAATAGATGGGCAATAGGAAATACTGGGAGAGAAATCTACAAACATATGGCCATCCCAAAGACAACATCAACCTCCTGAAAAGGATCGACCAAAGCACCATTTTCTGACTTCGCACTCAACACATACAACTTAACAGTCACTTGAACAGAATCCAACCAGAACATACTCCAGATTGCCGACTGTGCACACATCCTTATGAAGCTATTGAACATCATCTTTTTGAATGTTCGGCGCTTGCAGGTGTTAGGAAAGAGCTTCTTCCTACAAGGCCAGAAAAATGGAACACTTTGTATGGAACTAAACAACAGCTTACAAACACTTGCAGATACCACTATATGGCATTGAACCAAAAGGCAGGAGCCCACAGGCCCTTGAATCAATAACGAACCAACCAACCAACAAGCTCATCTTATCGTTTAATAATTTAAATGCGTTGTTTCAAACTGGCTAGCCTACTTTGATGTGTAAGCCTATATGTATGTGTATATTGTCCATGAAGAAGGCCTTTTGGGCATAACATATGTTTCGCTCGTATACATGTTTTTATTGCTCCCCATTGTAAGTTATGAATCAGCAGCCTGGAAATTATAGAAATTTAAAATCAATGTAGGTCGAGCAAGGAAGTTATGTTGTACATAATAATAATGTTTGCTTAGGTGTCTGAGGCCTGTTGCGTCGGTCGGCTACATCCATGACTCACAGCTGTAGCGTGGTTCCAGACCTCATCCAGGGCGGAGGAGGAGGTTGCTATTTGCTGGAGCCATACTGTACACGGACGGCCTCTTCTATGCCTCCAGCCGGTTGAGAAAAGACTTTTGGCACTGAGGAACGACTTATGTAGTATATTGTGGGCAGGAGTTTCCTGGTCCAGCCGTACAACATGACCGAACAAAGAAACTCTGCACCAGTCAAGTGTTACTGAGATTGGGTGGAGGCATGTTTTAGCAGAGACCTTTACATTGCGGATGTAGTCATTCCATTGGTTGTCCAGTATACACTACTGGTTGCGCATGTGTGAGGCTTCCAGTCTTGGCATGTCATGTTTCAGCAATGTCCAGGTTTCGGAGCCGTAAAGCAGGACTGGAAACACGCTTACAGTTCAGACTAAATTATATGGCGATGTGTAGGTCTCTACTTATTTCCAGATTACAATATTATGTGATCTTTTTTTCAGGAAAACATTGTCCCTTGAGACATTACAGAATTGTAAGGAAACTTGTATTCCTCCGGAAAAGCTGACCAGAGTAGGCAAAGTGTATGTTGGACTACGACCATTATTTAGTGAGTGCAATATCCATTGTGTGCTATATTAGAAATACCACTACACTTCATCACTCCTTTTTTACCTTTAGGGGTGTGGGGGTCTTTTTGTATATTCTCCCGATCGAGTATACTGACAAATAGGTGATGGGCATGTTGTACGTCATATATGAGGCGTGTTCAAATGAAACCAGACCTAACTGCACCAAGTGAACATGCGTACAATGCGCATGATGACGTCACTTCTGATGTAAACAGCACATACCAACCGACAAGTTTGCAAAATTTCATTATCCTCTGACTCTTAACAGCTAAAGGAAGTTGACCAGTTGACATTCATCGCAGAATGCAGGCAGTGTATGGCGACAAAAGTAAATAAAACTGGTTGTATACAGACTCTGCAGAGTCTTCTAAACCAATATAAATAAAGATATTAAGTTTAAGTTAAGTTGATCAATATCACGTTGAGAAATATGCATGTGTTTTGTAGTTGTTAAACAGGCCTCCTACCAATCTTGGAAGCACAGGATCACCGCTGAGTTTCTTTGTTTGGTCATATCATACGGCTGGACCAGGAAACCCCGACCTTACAAAATGCTTCACAGGTCATTCCTCAGCTTCAAATAACTTTCCCCATCCGGCTGGAAATGCAGAAGAGTCCGTCCCCGCATGGTATGGCTCCAGCAAATAGCAGCCTCCCCCTCCGCTCTGGAACCAGTGGGTAACAGTTGTGGCAGGCTAACGCAGCGGACCTTAGATGCCTAAGTGAATGAATTTTTTAAAGGATTTATAGTTGTTGACTGAAGCTGTATAAAGTGTTTGTTATTTTTGCAATAAATTGTAGGCTGTTTGCTCCATAAACCCAGGTATAAAAAAACCGGATGTGTCTGCCTGAAAGTCACAAATACCGCAGCCTCACTGTAAACTACAACACAATGTCCTTTTCCAGTTGAACGCTGAATATCTAGAAGAATTCATTTGTCTATATTTATTTTTTAGGTATTATTAATAAATGTATTTATGCTGTTTTTCACTATCTTTCAGATTCAAATGTAAAGCGGAGGAAAATAAGAAAACGAGAAGGTAGGCGTGCCATTTTCAAATAATGTATTTAAGATATATTATAAACAGCTGAGCCTGTGTGGTAGAGAGGTTGTAGCACTGATATTTCACAGTAAAGGGACCACATGACATTCCAATATCATCACATTCCAGTCTACTCAATCTTGAATGAGAATCTGATTTACAGTTTAGTAAGGCAGATGATGTGAATATTTATTGAATACCTATGCTCTACAGGGAGCTCAAAGGTTTTGATTGATTGATTCTTCTTTGGTGTTTGTTCTGAAAAGGATGTTGTACATTGTACCTTTTGGCGCGACACAGCTGATTTCATTTGGCTATTAATTTGGTACCAGGTTTGGCTTCTCATTGCATGCAATCCCTATTCTCTTAGACTACGCTAATGCAGTTTGTTTCCAGGGTAAGGCACACTCTGGGGCCCTTGGATCATTTGACTGTTCTTTGTGAGATCCTCATAATTAGTTGTCAGTTTTACTGTGGTCCTTTGATCATTAAATTGTTACTCGTGAGGCCTTCGTAATTAGCTAAGTAGGTTTTACTGTGGCTCTTACATCATTAAACTGTTACTCGTGAGGCCCTCATAATTAGCTATGTAGGTTTTACTGTGGCTCTTACATCATTAAACTGTTACTCGTGAGGCCCTCATAATTAGCTAAGTAGGTTTTACTGTGGCTCTTACATCATTAAACTGTTTCTTGTGAGGCTCTCATAATTAGCTAAGAAGGTTTTACTGTGGCTCTTACATCATGAAACTGTTACTCGTGAGGCCCTCATAATTAGCTAAGTAGGTTTTACTGTGGCTCTTACATCATGAAACTGTTACTCATGAGGCCCTCGTAATTAGCTAAGTAGGTTTTACTGTGGTCTTTTTATCATTAAACTGTTACTCGTGAGGCCTTCGTAATTAGCTAAGTAGGTTTTACTGTGGCTCTTACATCATTAAACTGTTATTCGTGATGCCCTCATAATTAGCTATGTAGGTTTTACTGTGGTCTTTTTATCATTAAACTGTTACTCGTGAGGCCTTCGTAATTAGCTAAGTAGGTTTTACTGTGGCTCTTACATCATTAAACTGTTAATCTTGAGGCCCTCGTAATTAGCTATGTAGGTTTTACTGTGGCTCTTACATCATTAAACTGTTACTCGTGAGGCCCTCATAATTAGCTATGTAGGTTTTACTGTGGTCTTTTTATCATTAAACTGTTACTCGTGAGGCCTTCGTAATTAGCTAAGTAGGTTTTACTGTGGCTCTTACATCATTAAACTGTTAATCTTGAGGCCCTCGTAATTAGCTATGTAGGTTTTACTGTGGCTCTTACATCATTAAACTGTTACTCGTGAGGCCCTCGTAATTAGCTAATTATATTTGATTGTGGTTGTCCTTTAAGTCATTAAAGTTTTCTTTATGAGACCCTTATATAATGATTTAAATAGGTTTTACTATAGTGTTTCTCTTAGGCTATTATATATATTCCCATGAAGCCCTAATAATGAGTTATGTAGGTTTTACTGTGGTGTGGCTCTTGGGCCATTAAATCTTCCTCATAATGCCCTCATAATGAGTTCAGTTTTACTGTGGTGTGGCTCTTGGGCCATTAAATCTTCCTCATAATGCCCTCATAATGAGTTCAGTTTTACTGTGGTGTGGCTCTTGGGCCATTAAATATTTCCTCATAATGCCCTCATAATGAGTTCAGTTTTACTGTGGTGCGGTCTTGGGCCATTAAGTATTTCCTCATAAGGCCCTCATACTGATTTAAGTTAATTTTACTGGGGTGCAGACCTTGGTCCTTTCAATATTTTTTCATTAAGCCCTCAGAGTGGTTTACATTTGAGACCCCTGAGAGTCCTTTACAGAGATCAGATGTGCCTTTTCCTTGTTGAAAGTTTTGATTTTTTTATTATCCAGCTGTGATTGACCCCCTAGTTGCAGATTACCTCTTTGGCATCACGAGCGTGGCTTGTTATAATTGGGAAGCCGAAATGGTGGACTGGGAGGCTAGCCGATGTAAGGTAGGTGGCTTATTACCTGTAGATCTTAGGTTGATTGTTGTTGTTAAGGCCTCTTGTAATTGATTTAGGCACTGTTGATGATTGTCTTTGGTGGCGGGTTACAGTGGCTGTTCTCACATCCCGAGGCATACTTGAGAAGGTGGTCCTCCTGGCTGTAGGGTAATGCTAGGATGTTTCTAATTAAGCTCACCACTATATGGATCACAGAGCCAATTCCCCACTTCAGCCAGACTGCCACCAAACAGCCTGTTTCCAGGGAGAACTTCTTGGAAGTGAGGTGTGAGTCTTAACTTGACGTCTTTAAACTGCTTTAGAAGACTCTGCTGTCCTATACAACCAGTCTCTTTTACATTTCCTTGATCTAAAAACTATGCGCATCCAATCTATTCTTGAATGCATTAATTGACCCTGCCTCCACTGTTTCCTGTGGAAATGCATTCCAAGCATTCACCTTTCTTTGACTAAAAAAATATTTTCTCTTATCTAATCTGGACCTTTCTTTAATTCATTTGTAGCTGTGGCTTCTTGTTCTTGTAGGTGGTTGTAATTTGAAAAATGTGTTAGTCTAACAGTATAGACTGATCAGTATGTTTTACCTGACCCTGACTACTTAAAAAAAACACCTAAAAAAACAAAACTGTCATATGACATTTTTACCATTGCTGGGGTAGTCGAGGGGTTTTGAAGGCTGAAGACTACAGACCGCTTCGCCACGTTGTGTGCTGGCTATGTTTGTTTATTTCACCCCCAACAGAAAAACAACATATGCCTATATCAGGGATTTGAACCACTTCCCTTCTTGTCGGCAGGCAGACCTTGAAACCATTCGGCCATGGGCTCATCCTGACTAAATAGTCTTATCAATATGTTTCACCTGACCCTGACTAACATATGATCAGTATGTTTTGTCTGACCCTGACTACATAGTCTGATCAGTATTTTTCACCTGACCCTGACTACATAGTCTTATCAATTTATTTCATCTGCCCCTGACTAACATAGTCTGATCATTATGTTTTATATGACCTGATGTTATTCTCCTCTGTGACTCATAGCTGACAAGATCTTATTCTTCCTGCAAGTGGTAGCCCTGGAAATAAACTGCAGCCTGCCTAAGAGATTAGAGATCGAGGTGTGTGTGTGGGGGGCAGTTAAAAAAAATGACATTCTGAAGCTGGATGTGTGGGGATGAAAGGTGCAGGTATCGCAGCCTTGTTGTAAACTATGATACAACGTCAGAATGTTTTTTTTAGAATCAACACTGAAGAAGAAGAAGAGGAAGGAGGAGATCTCTGTTCACTCTACCGTGATAAGTGAACATACTACCTAGGTATTTGAACTCCCTTACTTGCTTGATACCAATGTCACTGAAGTGGAAACTTCAGACACAGCAGTCTGGATGTGATGCTCTAAGTTATATACTACAGTTGTAGCTCTCACTGTACATTCTCATTGAACAACCTGATATTATTTCATCGGGGTGACTACTTCTCAATTCTTGGTGAAGATAGTTGAAAGCAGAGCAGGTTTTTTTGGGAGCCATGTCTGGAAAATAGGGAGCTTGGTGAACCAGAGGAATGTTGTGTTTGGCCTAGAAAGTCTGAATCAGGTGTGAAGAATGGGCAGGTACGTTGTCATGATGATGCTGTCAAGTTCCCATTGTCCACAGGTTCTGTGGTTTGCATCACACAGCATCACGAAGGCCAAACACAACATTCCTCTGGTTTGTCAGACTTCCTATTTTCCTGACATGGCTTGTGATTTGTTACTGTTCCCCAAGCTAAAAATTGAGATGAAAGGGGCATGATTTGAGCCCACGAGACGACATTATACGGAATACGACTCAGCTGTACTCCATTTCTAAAGAGGCCTTTCTGAAATGCTTCTAACATTGGCAGGATCATTGGGAGAAGTGTGTGGAGTCCCAAGGAGAATGCTTTGAAGTGGATTGGGATTTCAAACTTCCAGCTAGGGGACGGCGTGGGTTAGTGGTTAAGTGACACGGCTCACAAGACGAACGTGCTGGGTTCGCTCCCCATCACAGCACCGGCCTTTACCCCGAGGAAGCTAACCCTTAGAAAATGCAGGAGGAAGCAGACCCTTACATAAAATGCATGCCGAAGACAGATGCACTGGACTGACAGGCACAATATAAATCCTGCTACTTGCAAAGCCCTTTTCAGGGCTCGTTAGTGGGAGATTGAGAACAAACGATCAAAGAAGAAGTAACATTGTGCACATAGATAACTTTTCTCTAGTTATGTCATGAAAAAATTTCTTTCACAGATGATCCGTGATAACAGAACAGTCACCTGCACATGCTCAAACGGTCCTGAACTCGTTAACGCCCTGTATTTCAATCTAGCTCCAAATACTATTCACTTTCCATCAGTATTTAGCAAATTTGATGTGAAAGTGCATGGAGCAGTATTTGGGCTGCTGTTAGCCATTTACTTTATCTTTGCCTTGGTCGGCATTTGGGCTCATTACAGGGACAGGAAAGGCATCTTTCAGGTACAATTTGTGTTTGTAAAGCTTTCCAAGCTTCTGAGATTAATTTAGTAGTACTCTAAATCCTCATTTTTAACTGCAGTAAATGTATGGAGCATTACAGTAGGTAAGGGGATATTTTCATTCATAGGCATCTCAGTCTTTGCAGACCATGCGTGTGGCACCCTGTGAGTAGCCTCTCATGGGGCAAGAATATGGAGACCTTGGACTGTCCAAACTGCAGGATCCCCCTCTCGGCCTCATTGGGTGGAATTCAAAGGAATGCAAACCATGACAATTTGGCACCAGCTCAGCCACAGGGGCTGCCGGAATGAGTTTGCAATTTTGAAACCATCTGCGTTAGGTGCTACCTCTTCGGATTTTCTGTCTGTGTTTACTTTCATAGCCCTACCCTCTCCTGAGGTTTCCACAAGGCATCGTCGCAGATGATAGTTACTTGAGACATCCAATGATACTCTCATCGTCCCAAGACTAGCCAGCACTCTCTGGGACTTCTGGGTTTAAAATCAAAGTTCCTCCTCTCCGAGGCGAACTGCCTGAACAGGCTAACAAGCTTCATCTACCCGGGTTTAGAGTCAGAGTTTACCTTCTCTTAGATTTGCTGCCAACCAAGGCTAATGAGCCAAATCTGCCCGCCCAGTTATACTGCCGGGTACTCTGTCACACCCCAAAGCAGGCTCTGTAAGAAACAGGGGACCCCTTATGAAGGTGCTGCTGGAGACACAATAATGTAAGAGAGGCCATTGGCATGGAAACTCCTGAACAAGCCGAACAGTAAATCCAGCAGCGATCTCTACACATGGAAAGGAGAGGCTATATCAGACGCTTCACTTTCCTTTAACGAGCGGGACGTCCAGCTCAGACCTCGCTCCCCCCCCCACCCCCCCCCCCCCCCCATTGGGATATAAACATGCTAAAAAGTGATACTATCAAGAAGTGCAGAAGGGCTAGAGCAGCTAATTTCAGCCATATATGGACACAGTAAAGATCAAAATCTGTTTATAAACATAAACAAAACAAAAATAATGACCACCAACAAAACACGATGTCAACATAAATTTACAGTAGGTGGTGAGGAAATAGATCAGGTCACGCATTTTGAATATCTAGGCAGGAAACGCACCTCAACAATAATCATAAATTCTCAATCAGAGGATACCAGACCTTCCGTCTAGATAGAGAAGGCCACAAAGGAGGGGTCCTGATACTGACCAGAAACTGCATACCGAGTAGCGCGGTATCTGTCAATCACACCGGACAAGCAGAAATTGTAGGAGTTGACATAATGGCTCAAGAGACGAAGCTCCGCATTTTCAATCTGTACGGACGACCAAATAGAGACCTATCGCTCTCAAGTATGGAGGTCAGAGACTCCAACTGCATAGTAGTTGGAGATTTCAACAGCCACTCGGAGAGATGGGGATACTCTGACACAGACAGCAGAGGTGACGAAGTGGAAGATTGGGAGATAGATGCAAATCTCTCCCTAATCAATAGGCCGGAGGATAGCCCTAGCTTCTATTCAAGAACATGGCATACCACCTCGACTCCAGATTTGGCCTTCTCCACACAGGACATACACCATAAAATAGACCGCCAGGTGCTAAACCAACTGGCAGGTAGCGACCACAGGCCGATCAGACTAACCATTGACATGGAAGTAGGCCCACAGGAAACAAAACCGCTCCCACGTTGGAATTACAAACGAGCCGACTGGGACAGATTTGCAATCCTGACAGATGGGCTGTGTGAAACCATCAACACACGAAACACAAAAATGAAGCCCATGGTAGAGAGCCTAAGCAAGGCAATAATGCAAGCCGCCACTGAAACCATCCCAAGAGGAGCTAGGAAAAACTATAAGCCCTACTGGAATGATGAGTTGCAGAAAGTGGAAGATGCAGTAACAAATGCTAGGAACATGGCAGAGCGAGAAAAATCCATGGAGGCAAACATCGCCCTCAAAGCCGCCGCGGCGAAGTACAAACACACTCTCAGGCAAACAGCAAGAGAAAGCTGGAAAAATAAAACGGTAAGTCTAAACCTGGACAAAGACGGGAACAAGCTATGGAAGCTAGTCAGAGCCATGAACGACGAAACCCCGTCAAATAAACAAATTACTATCAAGCAGGGCGAGAACTTGATCACAGGTAAGAAAGCCGCAAACGCCTTTGTCGATCACTATGCCAGAGCAAACCACATCGAGGTCCCTGCAGATAAGCATACAGACATTAGCGAAGAGCTAAAGGGACACGAAAACATAAATACGGCTCCTGAAGAGCACATGATGGCCAAACTAACTGCGCGAAATGGAAGAGGCTATGAGAACACTAAAGAAAAGGAAATCTCCCGGAAAAGACGGGATAACAAACGAAATGCTGATGGGGCTGGGCCAAACAGCGAAGAAGAAACTGCTATCGGTCCTAAACCAAAGCTGGAAAAGGGGAATTGTACCACAGGCATGGAAAGATGCAATACTGGTACCAGTACCAAAAACAGGAAAGGACAAAACAGATCCAAATGGATACAGGCCCATAAGCCTACTGAGCTGTGTCGGCAAGCTGATGGAACGGATGATAAACACCAGACTGATGTGGCATCTGGAAGAAAAACGAATACTAATTCCACAGCAAGCCGGCTTTAGACAGCACAGATCCACTGAGGACCAGGTCATCCTCATAGCCCAGGAGATAGAAGATGCCTACCAGGCACAGAAACACACAGTAGCTGTTTGGGTGGATCTGGAAAAGGCATTTGACAAAGTCTGGAAGGATGGACTTAGAGTCAAGCTAAGAAGAAGTGATGTCTGTGGGAAGATGTACAAGTGGATCAACCACTACCTCAAACAAAGAACGGCCAGAGTCCAAGTACAAGGGCAGATGAGCAAAAAGGTGACACTCGAGCAGGGAGTACCCCAAGGGGGAGTATTGTCACCCACACTCTTCCTGGTATATATAAACGATATTACAGAGAATATACCAAGAAGAGTCCATAGCTCAATGTTTGCAGACGATCTGGCTATGTGGACCTCTGAAAAGAATCTCACCATAGCAAGAAATCGGATGCAGACGGCCCTAACATCGCTGGAAGAGTGGGCGAACTCATGGCTGGTCAAAATAAACGAGGAGAAAACCACATGCACAATATTCTCGCTTTCATTAAAACCCCAAAGTACCAAATTAAGTCTAAATGGCAAAATCCTGCAGCCAAACGACAACCCAACCTATCTGGGAGTCACATTTGATCGGCGCATGACATGGAAAAGTCAGATTGAGAGAAACCGAATGAAAGCCAGAGAAAGAATGGCAATCATGAGGAAACTTGCTGGCACAAGCTGGGGAGCAGACGAAGGCATACTAAAGAAACTGTATACTGGAAGAGTGAGACCAGTTCTCGAGTATGGCATTGCGGCATGGACAACAGCAGCGAAGGCGAACTTCGATAAAGTTAACAAACTTCAAAACCAAGCCATGAGAATTATAACAGGTGGCATGAAGTCAACGCCAATTGTAGAACTTGAAAAGATTACAAAACTGCAATCCATGACCGATAGAAGAGACTGCAGAGCCCAGCTGCAGTCAGAGAAACTCCGAAGACTGACTGACCATCCAATGCACCAGAGGCTAAACAATTTGGGAAATGGGAAACTAAAGCGGAGAAACTTTGCAGAAATAGCCAAAGCAAAGATGCACGAAGATCCCATAAAACGCACTAACAACACCAAAACCCATCACTACTGTACGAAAACCTACCTGGAGGCAGGATATATTTCCAGAGGTGGTAGAAAATATACCAGGTATTGCAAACAAAAACTGCCAGACTGAAAAAGAAAGGAGAGATACTACCCTAAGCTTCATAACGAAAAGCTACCCAAGCATGGACTGGACCCATGCATACACCGACGGTTCTGTAACAAACACTACACAGAACGAAGGGGCAGGAGCATTCCTGAACCTACCAAATGGCAGAAAAATAACACTGTCATTCGCTACTGGTAAGTACACAAGCAATTTCAGAGCGGAGGCAGAGGCACTGAGGGCGGCAGTGGAAGAAATGGTGACACACAGTGACAATGAGAGCCATATAGTCCTGCTGACAGATGCTCTCGCCGTAGTCACAGCGCTAAAAAGCCAGAAAAATACTGAGCTTAATGACTTAAGAGCAGCACTCTGCAAACTGTGCCAGCAGTCCGCACCAAAAAGGGTAGTGGTACAGTGGGTCCCATCACACTGCAACATCCAAGGCAACGAGGAGGCAGACAGACTGGCAAAAGAAGGTGCAAGACTACCACAAACAGATACCAGTATGACGTACGAAGAGTCAAAACGGCTTATCAAAGCCAGATACATGACCAAATGGGAAACCGAACATACTGGTTACACCAAAAACGATGCCTATTACCAGTTGAACCGAAGAGAGCAGGTCGTTGTCTTCAGACTTCGCACTGGCCACAACAGACTGAGGTACCACCTATTCAACAAATTGAAGATAGGGTGTACCGACGAATGCCCGTGCGGTACTGGTAAAATGACGGCTGAACATCTGCTGCAGAACTGCCCGACATACGAGGATCAGAGAGAGCAGATGTGGCCATTACCAGTGGAACTGCAAGACAAGCTATATGGCAGTGGCGAGAGCCTCAGGATGACCGCCGCTTTTTTCGAAAAAATAATGGTTACTGTCTGACTGCGTACGAAGAAGAAGAAGAAGAAGAATATCTAGGCTCCAGAATTGACAAAAATGGTGACTGCTCGAAAGAAATCAGAAGAAGACTAGCCATGGCAATGTAAAGACTGAAAAGTATGAAGAAATTATGGCAGAGCACCAACAAAATGACAAAAGTGAAAGTCCTGAAAGCCCATGTATTTCCTGTGGCAGCATATTAGTGTGAATCATGGACGATTACCAAAACTTCTAGGCAAAGAATCGAATCCTTCGAGTCCAAAATGTTACAGAAATATCATCAGAATACCCTGGACAGAGAAAAAGACAAATAGAGAATTTTGGCAAGAGTTAAACATAAAGGAGAACTGGTTTATCAATTCCATTATGGCCAGAATATTGAAATACTTTGGTCACAATAAGCGACACAGCGGTTTAAAGAGAACAAATAATGAAAGGTATGATGCCAGGCAAAAGAGGCAGGGGTAGACCAAGAAGACGGTGACACCAAGATATCCAGGAATGCCTGGGTATGACTATGGCGGAGGCTGAAGATTAGGTAACGTAAAGAGTTTCTTTCATATAGACTGTAATGGGAGCAACGTTCTATAAAGAACATGCTACATGATGATAAAGGATACAAAGAAGAGCGACAAAACTGATAGTGGGATTCCAGAATTAATATTATGAGGAATGACTCAGTGTCTAGAAAAGAGAAGAATTTGAGGTGACTTAATACAGGTTTATAAGATAATCAACGGAAAGAATAAATTAGACTATAATGTTTTTTAAAATACAGCCGCCTTCAAGAACAAGTGGGCACAGGCACACATTAATTAAAGAAAGGTCCAGATTAGATACCAGGAAATATGTTTTTAGTCAGAGAGTGATGAATGCTTGGAATGCATTGCCATGGGAAATAATGGAAGCAAAGTCAATTAATGCATTCAAGAATAGTTTGGATTCACATAGGTATTTTAAGATCAATTGAATATAAAAGAAACTGGTTGTATACAGACTCTGCAGTCTTCTAAACCATTATAAAGATGCTAAGTTAAGTTGGTTTCACTGGAAGGAGTCTTTCTATTCCAAGACATGTGTGTGTTCTGTAGCACTTTGTTTCCCATGATGATGGTGCAGCAGCCAGACAAAAACTATTGAAACCGACCACTTTGCTAAAACATGACCCGCTGATCAAGAAAGAGATGGTCAATGTCAATCACTGAACCAATAACCCAGACTTTCACAGCACCAGCATGACCGCTCGGGAGGACTTCCGAGGACATTAAAGAGGACATTAAAATCCAATCGTCCACTGGTCACTTTGTGACAAAATTACATGGATGGAGACCGTGTTTGGGCATGCGCAAGATTAACTACCTTGTCGAGGGACTGGTTGCCTTGACAAACTATTCCCCAATTTGTTATTTTAACTGCTGAAGAAATGTGTTGGATCGAAAGGGGCAAATATTGCAGTCAAACTGTAAACTAGCGATACAACGCATCCGTTCTCCTCCAGACTACATCCTGCTACTTGCACAGCCCTGTTCAGGGCTTGGTAGCGAGAGATTGAGAACGAACGCAGAAGAAGAAGTTATTTTAAATTTACTATTTAAGAGCTATATGTTATACCTTAATCATACGATTGGCAGAGGAGTTAGACCTCTCAAAACATAAGGTCTATCTGCCATGTGTTCTGGAGATTTGATTGACTGATCGAAACACATGATTTCACTCATGATGGCATCATAACTGGGTTGCATGTTGTTAAAACCAAATGACACCACCATGTTACAAGGCGCTGCTCTGGATAATTATACTTACTTACTTTCCGTGTCCCAGACACTACGTCACACATCATTCATCCAGTAGTCAGCCACATGGATTGCCCTGTCGTTGCCACTCAGCAGGTCATCCATACTGTAAGTCTCCGGGAGGTTTGGGCAAAGATGGGAAGTTTGGGCAAAGATGGGAGGTTTGGGCTTCAGGTGGTGTTGGTCTTGTGTTGCTCCACATTTGCATGTTTCATCCACCCTGTATCTCCATCTTTTTAGGTTTTTCCTGCATTGTGATACGCCGGTTCAAAGTCTATTTAGTGACTTCCATGTTGCGTAAAGCAGATGATGTTAAGGCACAGGTTCCACCAGTAACTCGGCCCACGGGACCTGTGTCAGCTCTTTCCATCTTTCAATACAGTGTTTTCCAAGACAAGTCTGTAGGGGCTGGATTGACTGTAAGAAACTTTGTTTTGATTTAAATCTTGTGCATTGCACCTGATGTCCAAACATAAGGTGCCTTAGGTCGTTGACCTGTTTCTCTCTTTCTATCTCTGATGCCATAACTCTTCGTGTCTCAGGTGGCACTGCGTTGATAATGGGGTCAATTTTCTCAGTTGGTGTAGGTCTTAGGTACCCAGTGACCAACCGGCCTGTCTCATTCATTGCTGTATCAATAAGTTAACATCTGCTGAGTTCTTCCAGACCTGCGCCCTGCACTTAGCTTCAGAGAAACACAGGGCGAGTGCTGAAGTTCTGAGGAGATCTGGCTTTGCTCCCCGTGTTGTGCCAGTCAGTTTTCGTATAATTGAATAATTCTGAAAGTTAATTATTTGTTTAAAAATTCCAGCACTCCTCCCCTGCTTCACATCCCCATTGCAATCATTGATAGGTATGAGAGGACACTATTCAGGAACAATCATGGGCTTGTTGAGATGGGGAGAAGAGATGAGGGAGGGGGGGGGGGTTCGGAGAAGAGAGGAGATGGACAGATTGTAGAGAGAAGAAGATGGGCATGGTGATGGGCCAGTTGAAGGAAGAAGAGACTGGTGAGTTCAGAAGTGCGGCACAAGTTCATGGGGAGAGGGAAAAGATGTGGAAAGAGGGCAATGGGGATGGGAGCAAGTGTAGCAGAGTCCAGGTTTCCACTGGGGTTATTCTATCTAGAATGTTATCACACTCATCCACATCATTCACGACCACACTCATCCACATCATTCACGACCACACTCATCCACATCATTCACGACCACACTCATCCACATCATTCACGACCACACTCATCCACATCATTCACGACCACACTCATCCACATCATTCACGACCACACTCATCCACATCATTCACGACCACACACATTGGAAATAATATAGCACGCAGCAGGTGGCATATTTAAAATATCATACTCATACAACTATTAAAGTGAGTGCAATGAAATACAAACAATACAAGAATACATCTTATCTACATAGATACTCTGAGTTTATAAGCATAAGCTATTGATGTTGCTCCCAACTAATCCAACCCAGTTCTAGCCGCATACTCCTCTCCCCTTATATGCACCCTTAACACACTCTCAAAAAACTCGTCTTCACGTTTGTATTCTGTGACACTCAGATCCCCTCAGGCGGGTGATCTTGGCATAATATATTCAATATATTCAACGTATACTCACATATGATCACATACTCAATCGATCTGCGTAGACACATGCTCTGAAACTTACATCGTTCCCTCAGTGTCTACACACACCACACACACATCTAGATCTCACCTACTCGATCTGTACACTTGCGTAACTCTTTAGAACATACATCATTCCCTCTGTGTCTATACACACCACACATACATCTAGATCTCTCTTAGACACAGGGCACCCAACACACACCTTATAGAGCAACTGGCCAAGACTCGAAGGCGTATGTTGGTTCAGTGACCATGTTCTCACACATTCGTAAAAATAGCTTATCAATCACTCTTCTATTAAGTCGGTGAGCTAAACAGACTTCTAGCTAAATTCTGTCTCTCTCTCTCTCTCTCTCCATGGCCAGTCTGCTTGAGTTAAACTTTGTCTAGTATTTTATAGTCTCAAACAGTATCAGAGCTGTCCAATGGCCAGTCTGTGGGATGTCTTGACCCAGCCATTCAGCTGCCATTGGAACGCATCACTCTAACTCCTGTCACTCATCCCACACTACCCAAATTGGAAAGCCAGTGGTCAGCACCTAGCCTCTTACCTGTCTAGACACCTTCTTTCCCCCAACCCCGTTTTCCTTTGTTGACTTTGTATCCAGACGGTGAGTGACCTTGGCACACATTCAGGTACCTTTGTTCTCAGAGTCACTATCCAGACGGTGAGTGACCTTGGCACACATTCAGGTACCTTTGTTCTCAGAGTCGCAGACCACATTACCCCTGCCCTAAACGCTCATGCTTGGGCTTGAACTGTTACACAAGGGGAGGGATATTGGAAGGATGTGTTTTTAATTAACGACTTTCATAATTATCCTGGGCAGCGCCGAGTTAAGTCCAATTATACCATTAAGTCTCTAACACTCTATCCCCGACAGCAGTATCTGCTATGGGGGCTGTCATTATCTTTATCATCGCTTACCAAATAATCTTAGAATTACACAAGCTAGGACACACTTGAACTACAGGGACACTAATGGACGTGCTGCTCTTATTGTTATATTTTAGTGGGGTGTTTTTCCTCTTGCGGACAACTACGCAGATGAAGATTATTTCTACCTAATCACAGTTCACACTGGGCTGCGAAAATCAGCAGGCACTAAATCCAATGTCAGTTTCTGCTTGTCTGGAGAGCTGGATGAAACTGGTGTGAGGCAACTCACAGATCGGATAAGGGAGGCAAGTTATGTTTATCATGATTCATTATGTTTTACCGTTTTATTTAGAAATTGATATCTTAGTTATCTGTCTGATTTAGGGAAGACGAGCCAACAAGGAAGGGAGTGGGTCATTCTACTGAGACCTCGTACATTGCAGATTTTGACACTTAAATTACCCAATAACATCATTCGTTATGGAAATTGACATTTTCCTTTTAGGGAAGACAACCCAATGAGGAAGGGAACTGGTCATTCTACTGAGATACTTGGTACATTGCAGACTTTGACACGTAATCACTCAATAACAGCATCTACTTTGGGACTTGACATTTTCCTGTTAGTTTGGGAAGATAAATCAATGAGGTAGGGAACAGACCTCGCACAATGTAGACTTTGACACTTAATCACCCAACAAAATCATCTGCGATGGGACTTGATATATTCCCAGGAAGATTAGGATTCAACAGCCATTTTGTATCTATTTTTAATGAGAATGAATGGTAATCAAGGTCAAGTAAAGTTACATACTTGAAGTGGACAACTGTAAAATTATATTTGATAAGGAAGAGCATAATTACGAAATTTGATGAGACAAAGATGTGTGATATCACCTATTCACTTTAGCACATATATTGACAGAATAGCGCTGGATGCAAAGGGGGAACTCTTACACAGTAACCTCAATGAAGAAGTGCTAGAGAATATCATTGAAATGAACTGCTATTCGCAGATGATGAATGCTTACTATATGAGAACGAAGAATACCTACAACAATATATGACTGCGCTCAACTCTGCATACGGAAGACACAATGTTGATTTCCTCGATCTTAATGTTTTCTTCTAAATCTCTGGTTTCCTCCCCTGTAATAGAGTCTGTAATTTATGGAGCTGCATCTTCCTCCACGGTTAGGAAGTCTAAGAAATATGTTTATTATTCCCCCCACCTGACAATCTGCAAAGCATCTTGTTTGTCTTTTACAAATTACACAGTGCACTCCTTGTCCTTTTCCATGTTCTTTAGGGTTTTGTAGAACAGCTTCTGGTTTTCTACAATATTTCACCTTGTTTTTTTCCCCAAGTATTTTTCCCAGTATTTTTTGTGTCGCCTCGACGCTATCATGCTGGTACTGGAGGGCTCTGAGTTGTTGGTTCTAGTGTTGGCATAGACCATTTCTTTCCTGATCAGCGCGTCAGGCTTGAGCATGGTTGTTGGTTTCACCACTTTTGTCTGGCTGGAGACAGTGTTGGAACTCGCACAAGATTAACTACCTTCTCGAGGAACAGGTTTCTAATAACTTATGACTTGCAACATTGTAACATAGCACAAAATAATAAAACACTTAATCCGATTCCATAGTAAGTCACGTGGCATTACTTTTTAATCAACAGGGAATCCCCACAGCAAGTGTGCTACATTTTGTAATGGCCTGTCCAGCGTCACTGGGGGATCTGCAGTGCCTGCGAATTTGGCATGACAACTCTGGGAAAGGGAGTTATGCATCATGGTACCTAGATCGAATTGATGTCACAGACATTCAGACTGGTCAATTGTAAGCAGATTTATATTCTTGTTGTCCAGAAATGTATTTCTTAATTTTTTTGGTGCAGTGTTCATTTGTCTGGTACATTATTATTTACTTGTCACTCGCAGTTACGCTGTCGCAGAATTCTTCAATCTGATCAGTGGTCAAAGACCATTGCACCTCTCTGTGCATAGGCCATTGACCCCATCTTACCAGCATACATGGTCTTGTTCTACTGAGCAAGTCCAGGTAGCAGTGAAAAGGCAAATTTGCAATGTTAGGTATGATAAAAAGAAATATTAAACATAGGAGGAAGGAAGTGATAGTCAAACTGTATAAAGCATTAGTTAGACCTAGATTGGAGTACTGTGTACAGGTGTGGAGTCCTTATCGTAGAGGAGATATAAACATGGTAGAAAGGATACCAAAAAAAGTGACAAAACTGATAGTGGGATTCTAGAATTACAGTTATGAGGAAAGACTCAGAAAAACCGAGAATAATTCAAGGTGATTTAATACAGGTTTATAAGATAATCAAAGGAACGGATAAATTAGACAATAACAAGTTTTTCAAAATACAACCACCTACAAGAACAAGAGGGCATAGCTACACATTAACTAAAGAAAGGTCCAGATTAGATACTAGGAAATATTTTTTTAGTCAGAGAGTTGTGGATACTTGGAATGCATTGCCACAGGAATTAGTGGAGACTGGGTCAATTAATGTATTCAAGAATAGATTGGATGTGCATACATATTTTAAAATCAAGTGAATGTCAAAGATTCTGGTTGTATACAGACCATGCAGTCTTCTAAACCAGTATAAAGATGTTAAGTTATCTTAGTTTCAAAAGTTACGTGTTCTTTACAGAACGTCACTCTCACAACTACTAACCTAGTTAGCAGTAGAGAGTGATGAATGCTTGGAATTCATTGCCTCAGGAAATAGTGGGGACAGATCAGTTAATGCATTCAAAAATATATTAGATGCACATAGTTATTTTTAGATCAAATTGAGTGAAAAAAACTGGTTGTATACAGACTCTGTAGAGCCTTCTAAACCAGTATAAAAAAGTTTAGTTAAAGTAGGTTGCCATTACTTTCTGTACACGGAGAAGCAATTGTACCAAGAAAAAAACTACTATCTGCCAAACTAAACACAAGCGGCATTCATACCCAGTCGCTGGGATTGGATACAGGATGTTTCACCCCTAGTCCACACTGCTTCACATAATGGGAGCATCAGATATTGATTGAGATTTGAGGAATGATGAGGACGCTGAAATCAATCAAGGATTGTTCATTAAGTGATGGCACCACATTTAATCAGTTGAAAATGTATTCTATTATCTCTTAGGTACTTTTTTGTGTGTGAAGAGTGGCTTGTTCCTGAAAACAACACAATAGACAAAATAATTGAGACTTCCAATGTAGAAGATCTGCAGACCCTCAAGAGCATGATGTTTTTCAACACCAAGAAGCGCATTACAGATGAGCACATTTGGTTGTCAGTTGTAATTCAACCAGAATGGAACAGCTTCAGGTGAGCTAATTTGGATGTCAGTTGTAATTCAGAGTGGAACAGCTTTAGGTGAGCTAATTTGAATGTCTATTGAAATTCAGAGTGGAACAGCTATAGGTGTGCTAATTTGAATGTCAGTTGTAATTCAGAGTTGAACAGCTTTAGGTGAGCTAATGTGGATGTCAGTTGTAATTCAACCACAATGGAACAACTTCAGGTGAGCTAATTTGGATGTCAGTTGTAATTCAACCACAATGGAACAACTTCAGGTGAGCTAATTTGGATTTCAGTTGTAATTCAACCAGAATGGAACAGAGAAGACAAATAAATGGTTAAAATTATTGATCAGATTAATGCATATTGGTCCTGTCATTATTCCTCTAAGCCTGTGAGACATGGACAATTATTTCTGACCAGCAGCGGAGGTTAAAAGTCTTGGAGATGACATGGTTTCTAAATGTCACAAATAAAGACCGAGTTACAAATGAGAAAATACAAGAAAGAATTAAAACAGCAACAGGGGCCTTTAGAAGACCTCTTAGCAACGGTCAAAAGACGGAAGCTTGGTTGGTATGGCCACATATCAAGATCAAACGGTCTTGCAAATACGATCCAGTACGGAAATGTGCAAGGCGGACAATGAAGAGGTCATTCCAAAAAGAGGTGGGGGGACAACATAAAATAATGGACTAATCTCTGACCAGAGGAGGCGCATACAGCGGCCACTGACAAAGAGGGGTGGCGTGTGGTTGTGGTATGTCTTCATGTGTGCCCCCATGACCTCACCAGTATAGGATAACCTGACCTGACTGATAAAATAACACTGACAGTGAATACACAGTGATTATGTATTTCTCCTTCTTATTAAATCCTTTTCCCATAACCTAGAGATGGTCATTGAGGCATCAAATCTGACTATATTTTGAATTGTTTGTTTCAAGGTTTTTTTTTCTATCAATTTGTGAACATTATATCTACAAAACATTCTGGTTCTTCCTCTGTTTCTTGTGTAACAGTGTTATGTGTCATGGAGCAGTAGATAACAGGACCACCAGCCAGGAAAACATAAGGGGTAGAAGGAACAGTTTATTTTGTGGAGTCAAAAATTTGACTTAGGAGGTAATTGATGAGGTTAGGGAAAACTAGGGACAGCACAACGCCATTGTCAAATTGAATTGGAATCGTGAGAGAGAGAGGCAGTGTTGTTTACTAGTTGTTAGGACTGGGTTGTCTGGGGGGTGGGGGGTGGGGGTGTACCTTTCGACTCCCCTTTGTTATTTGAGTGACAAGGAATGTCAGGTGGTTACATTTGAAATGACAGAGGGACAGGTAAACTTATGATTCAATGTGATTCAAGATGGGAGTTGCCAAGATAAGATTGACGGATGACCAGTTGGCTGGGAAGGAACACTCGGCTGCTAACTTGACTAAAATGGGGGTCTTTAAAAGAGAAAGCACACAGGATTTTCGGCATACGAGAGACAAAGCTTATGGGAGGTTATCCCATCATACATTAAAACATTGAACTTTTGCTCACAGGTGCGAATGATGGACTCCCTGTAGGCGACATAGGAATTGAGAGAAGATACCTGTAACCTTCACTGTTGTCACCACGGATGATCTGTTGAGGGTGAGAGATAAACTGAGGTCATAAACTCAGTGACAATTCAGCAGACGTCAGTTCTTGATGTGCAGTTGAGGTAGAGAACCAACTGATCGTACGCACGAGAAAGGTCAGGCTGAGCAAAAGTGAGATGTACCTTAAAACCCCCCTTAGGAGCACACGCACAAACATAGCAAGAGGCTATTATTGCACAACACAGAACCGAAGACGGCCAGAGATCAACATCAGCACCAACTACCAGAGAGCACACAAGATTACATAGTAGGTAGTAGTTGGCTTGGCTTCGTTTGTTCTCGATCTCCCGCTACCAAATCCTAAAACGGCTTAAGTAGCAGAATGTAGTCCAGAGAACAGAATGCATTGTGTCGCAGTTTACAGCTTGACTACGATATTTGCACCTTTCAGTCCAACACATCCGACTTTAGCAAGCATTTTTTTAGTACCGGGTTAGCATTCGATCACTTCTTCTTAGCCAGTCTGCCTGCTGCAGTATCACCGCGTGGAGGTGTAGAAGGGACTTGGCAGCTCTGGTTCGCTGGCCCTTATGCTAGCAGTCAGCTATGGGTTGCTGACCACTGCAGCTCATGCACTGCTCAGCATCTTGATCCCAGGTAGTAGTTAATCAGTTAGAACAAGATTTGTATAGACTTCCAAATATTTTAGATTGAATATCGAACTGGGTTTTATAGTTCCAGGGATTCCATCTAGCTCATGCCAACATTCACTGAGTTAGAACGAATTATTGATGCTTAGTTAGCTCAGAGTTTATTTTTAATTTTGTAAACAGATACTTTTGTAATAAATGAATATCTTATTTTATTGTTCTCATAAGCTTTTAGAGTTTTCTATGTTGAAGTCGTAACGTCAAGTATTAGATGTAACTATTACTCACAGTGTTAAGGAAAAATCCTAGGTCTGCTACACTTGTTCCTGGAACTGTCCCTTTCACTATATTGTTGTGCAAATCTATTTAACCTTGACACATGTCCCTAGCATTGAAGCTTTTTTACAACTGTCAGTGGTCTTCATGTGGTCCAGCAGTCTCATCGTTTATATTTTGTATGTATGATATGAGGCGTGTTCAAACTGCAATAAGTGAACATACGTACGATGCGCATGATGATATCATTTCTGGTGTAAACAGCACATACCAACCGTCAAGTTTGCAAAATTTCATTATCCTCCGACTCATAGTTTCCTCAGCAGACCGTTGAAAACATGGTGGATGTGATTTAGAATCTGTCCAGAGTAGATCAGCAAGCGGTGATTCAGTTTCTAACAGCTGAAGGATGTCGACCAGTTGACATTCATCACAGAATGCAGGCAGTGTATGGTGACAAAAGTGTGTTGAAGACAACAGTGAAGAACTGGACAATGATGTTTAAAGCATCGTACGTATTTTCACTTGTTGCAGTTTGGTCTAGTTTCATTTGAACATGCCTCCTATGTATATTAAAAAATAAAGATTCTGAGGATTAGCAAATTCACAGTGGCAACGTACTGCATAGATAACATTGTATTTAATGGGTGCACTATCGTTTATGAGATCTGACAAGGTTAATTAAATTGTCTTTGTTTATTTTGCTCTCCCAGCCGCTTTGAACGGACAGGATGTTGCTTGGCCTTTTTGCTTCTAGCAATGATCACCAGCGCCATGTTTTATAAAGGAGCACCTGATTCTGACAGGCAGAGACCTCCTAGTGATCTGCAAATTGGTCCAATTAGACTCAGCATACAGCAGGTACTTTGCTCATTAGATACATATTTTATTTGAAGCCAGGGGCTTGAAATATTGGTATGTTAAGTGCTCCGTATTTTGTGATTCATGTGATGAACACTATTCGAATGATGAAGCGGAGGTCGAGGCTATAAATAAATACAGTAGTTGAGATTTTGCACCAACAGTTTGACTTAGGCGAATTAATGTATATAGACACTGTGATTTTTAGTGACCAAGTCAGTTCTGGAGGTGCTGAAGCACATCCCATGAACAAGGAGATATTTTTGATGGGAAGGGCGATCAACAACATTATCACTGCCTACAGGAGTAATGTCACCATGCAATTGATCCCTAGACATAAGGGGCTACCAGGAAATGAGATGGCTGACAAGATTGGCAAAAACAGGAGCATCCAGTAACCACACAGTAAAACAAATTATTAATAATAATACCAAGGAAATCTGGATGGGCAGGTGAGCGACGGGAACAACGGGTCGCAGTGTATTTAGTGAAATGTCAAAGCCAAAAAAGTAATGACATAAATAAACTGCATAGAAGAGATCAAAGTCGCATCTTTCAGTTCCGAACAGGCCACACCAGAGTCAATAACTGCTTGAATCGCATCAATCCCCAGCAGCTGCCCATGTTCAGACATTGCTCTCACCCTGATGAAACAGTTTGACACCTACTCATTGAGTGCAAGGCGCTTGCAGACATGAAAAGATTTTTGTGAACACTGCCAACAATTGCCAACACACTGTACGAAGCAGTGAAACAACTGAAGAAGACCTGTATCTATATAAGAATGGCATTATGCTGCCAAAAGCAGGCTTGCTCAGCAACTATGGGATAACAAAAAACAACAAACAAGTGCTCTGTGTTGATCAAGCCACTGGTTACTGGGGAATAGTGTATATGACCACTGCGCCTAACTATGCTGTTCTGTTCTTAAGAATCGATTTCACTGCACTTGAGGCACACCCATAGGTTCTCAGTCTCTCTCAGTAAATGGTGAATGGTGTGGATACTGATGGTCCATATAGCTCATTCCCGTTTCGTCCTCTCATGCACCAAACTGCTCTCCACCAACCTTCACCTCACCAACTCTACTCCACAAACTCTACTCCACCAACCTCTACCTCACCAACTGCACTCCACCAACTACTACCTCACCAACTGCACTCCACCAACTACTCCACCTACTCCACTCCACCAACTCTACTCCACCAACTCCACTACACCAACTCCACTCCACCAACTCTACTCCACTAACCTCTACTCCACCAACCTCCACCTCACTAACTCTACTCCACCAATCTTCACCTTACTAACTCTACTCCACCAACCTCTACTCCACCAACTCTACTCCAGCAACCTCCACCTCACCAACTCTACTCCATCAACCTCTACCTCACCAACTCTACTCCACCAAACTCTACTCTGTCAACTTCACTCCACCAACTCTACTCTACCAACCTCTTCTCCACCAACCTCTACTCCACCAACCCTACTCCACCAACCTCTACTACGCCAACTCTACTCCACTAACTTCAATCCACCAATTGCACTCCAACAACTCCACTCAAATAACTCTACTCACCTTCATTTGTTTTTACAATTCTTCAGTTTGTGATTTGCTAATTCATCAATTGCAATGTCGTCATCCAACAGACATCATGTCATTCAGCAGACGGTCATTGATAGACATAAAAATGTCATCCATATACAAACTGTTCATAATAGGTGCTTGTGTAGCGCCAAGATGTAAGCTCATTCATTGCCTGGAGCCCCACCATGACCAGGACAGTAGATATCAGCCTCTGGACATTTGAGGCCTAAACTGTGGCTATTTACTGTACATTCTTCTTCTTCGTTCATTCTCAATGTCCTGCTACCAAGCTTTGAAAAGGGCGTTGCAAGTAGTAGAGAACGAATGTGTTGTTTCGTAGTTTACAGCTTGACTGTGATATTTGCACCTTTTGGTCTAACATATCTGACTTCAGCAAGCATTTTTGTGGACCCGGTTAGCCTTCCCTCTTTGACACCGTCTCCTTAGTAGGTCTGCTCTGCTGCAGCCTGTTTTCCAGGATCACAGATTGGAGGTGTAGAAATGTCTTTGCAGCTCTGGTTCGCTGGCTCTGGCGCTAGCAGTCAGCTATGGGTTGCTGACTGCTGAAGCTCATGCACTACTCAGCATCTTCTATGCTTCATGTAACTCGACCAGCTGCAGTTGTGGCTCTATACTTCAGGTGCAGCAAAAAAGGAAAGAAGAAGAAGATGATGAAGAAGAAAAAGATAATGGGAATGAAGATGAAAATGATGGTGATGGCGACAACGGTGGTGTTGATTATGGCGGCGGTGGTGATAACAATGAAGAAGAAAAATAAGATGAAATAAGAGTATTGAAATTAAGAAATAGTATTTTATCAAATATTTGTTCAAATTGTCATCAACAGTTGTACTATTCAATGGTGTCCGCTGTAATCACTGCCATACCAATTGCTGCTCTGGTCACGATGTTCAGAAGAGCTAGACTTCATTCAAACGAAGATGAGAGGTCTTGCTGTTGCAGAAGTAGAAAGAAAGGTTGTGTAGAAATTTGAGAATTGAATGTGTGATGATGTTTGTCCATCATGTGTGATGATCTTTGTCCATCATGTGTAATATTTGTTCTTCATGTGTGATGTTTGTTTATCATGTGTGATGATATTTGTCTATCATGTGTGATCTTTGTCCATCATGTGTGATGATGTTTGTCCATCATGTGTGATCTTTGTCCATTGTGTGTAATATTTGTCCTTGATGTGTGATGTTTGTCTATCATGTGTGAAGATGTTTGTTCATCATGTGTGATGTTTGTTCATCTTGTGTGGTGTTTGTTCATCATGTGTGAAGATGTTTGTTCATAATGTGTGAAGATGTTTGTTCATCATGTGTGAAGATGTTTGTTCATCATGTGTGAAGATGTTTGTTCATCATGTGTGAAGATGTTTGTTCATCATGTGTGAAGATGTTTGTTCATCATATGTGATGTTTGTCCAGTGTGTCCATCATGTGTGATGATGTTTGTCCATCATGTGTGATGTTTGTCCATCATATGTGATGATGTTCATACATCATGTGTGATGATGTTTGTCCATCAACTGGAAATAGCACATGATTCTTTCTCAGGGTTTACTCCTGAAGCATTTCCTGTAAACAGGTATTCAGCAAGGCAATGGGGGTGTGACATACAATAGGTTCGGAATGTAAGATGACAGGAGTAAATCTCTATATACGTAATAAATGGCGCAGAAAACTGTAAGTACCAAATAATGTTCCAGATATTCACAAAGTGTTGTCACAGAGTGAAAGTCAAAGCCACCCAAATAATGACAGATGCACTATTATTAATCCAGATTACCTGAAACCCACAGAAAGAAGTGAAGGTAATCCAGCCAAACTGTGATGATGAGCGCGAACTAGAGATACACAATTAATGACAATGACAATTGAATAATGAGTCATTCGCTGCTGGTAATCCACTTAGTTGTTGTTTCAAATGCCCACAATGAATAGGTTTACTCTTTTGTGTGCCCTGAAAAGGATGTTAAGTGGCGGGTTGCAGTAGCTTTCCTCACATCCCGAGCGTGCTGATGAAGCTGAGCTGGGGTCCTCCAGGTGGTTGTGCTATGCTTGACGTCATCTGCGTATAGCTCACTACAACGGGGATCACGTAGATCCCTCACTTCGTTAGCCAGACTGCCATGAAAACAGCCTGTTTCCAGGGAGGGCTGCTAGGAAGCCGAGGTTATGATCTAGGCCAGCATATTTTGCCTGACCTTGACTAGTCTTCCTTCGATATCCACTTTGCAATCCATCAGATAGTGTAGATGGAAACCTGACCTATATTTAGGGAAGAGAAGAAAGCAAGGAAAGAAGGGGTACTCACCTCAGAAAAAGCTGCAACCTTATACAGTGAAGTCTTTGAGTGTATCCCGGGACCCTTAACTAGAGATGAAAGAATAGGACCACACCCACCTGCATGCATGTCATGTATGGCAACTAGAGAGAGTTGTGCATGGAACTAGTGACCTCATCGTGTAAAACAAATTGCTAGGGCTGAAGATGCAGCAGTGGATGAGCTGACAGCAGCCAGCAACTCATCTCTGGCTGCTTGTGTTGAGGTTAGCGAACCATAGCTGACCAAGACCCTGTTCTGCCTTAAAGTGAAGGCTCTTGACACAGGCTGCTTTCATGTAGTCTGTCTAAGAGAATCAGGATCGAAAAGGGAAGACATACCAGGTCTAAAAAATGCGTAGTGTCGTGACTCATGTTGACAAATATTGGGAATCAGTGGTCTCAAGGTAAGGTGTCTGCCCTAATCTCTGGGGATATCTCTTTGATACTAGGAAATATTTTTTTAATCAGAGAGCGGTGAATGCTTGGAATACATTGCCATGAGAAATTGTGGAGGCAGAGTCAATTAATGAATTCAAGAATAAATTTGATGCGCATAGTTATTTTTAGATAAAGGGAAGTAAAAGAAACTGGTCATATACAGACTCTGCAAAGTCTTCTAAGCCAGTATAGACAAGTTTAAGAAGCATACAGTGAAGTCTATAATACTTCATCGTCAAGTGCAGCATCTGTTATTGGACTACCTTTACCTTTAAAGCAGGTTGCATTGGTTCTGTTCTTTAATCCACAAAATAAGTTCTGGGATTCACACAGGAAAAAGTGACTACATTCACACCATCATTTTATTAATCTTGATCATGTATTGTTAAGTAAACCATTTTGATATTTTTTAGATGTTGAAAGGACAGCTGATCCAAAGGCAGTGAAGAAGTCCACACATTCATGTTGTGCTAAGCTCCCATGGATGGCGAAGCTGGAGAGACAACTGGAAGGGCTTGAAAAGATACTGTTAGTTAGGCCAGGTTGGTTGATGTTGTTGGTATTCCGAATGCCCATAGTGACTTGACTTAACGTCTTTATACTGGTTTAGAAGACTCTGCAGAGTCTGTATACAGCCAGTTTCTTTTACTTCACTTAATCTTATAACTATACGCGTCCAATCTATTCTTGAATGCATTAATTGACCCTGACTCCACTACTTCCTGTGGCAATACATTTCAACCATTAACCACTCTTTGACAAGAAAAATATTTTCTAATATCCAATATGGACCTTTCTTTAATTAATTTGTAGTTGCGCCCTCTTGCTCTTGAAGCCAATTGTATTTTGAAAAACTTGTTATAGTCTAATTTATCCATTCCGTTAATTATCTTATAAACCAGTATTAAGTCACCTCGAGGGATCAAGATGCTGAACAGCACATGAGTTGCAGGGGTCAGCGACTCATAGCTGACTGCTAGCGTCAGAGCCAGCGAACTAGCCCCTTCTAGCTGCCAAGACCCTTCTACATGTCCACGCGGTGATCCTGCATAACAGGTTGCAGCAGAGCAGACTGGCTAAGGAGAAGGAATCGAAGAGGGAATGCTAACCCGGTACTAAAATAATGCTTGCTGAAGTCGAATGTGTTAGACCAAAATGTGCAAATATCGCAGTCAAGCTGTAAACTATGACACAACGCATTCCGTTCTCTAGACTACATTCTGCTACTTAAGCCCTTTCATGGTATGGTAGCAGGAGATTGAGAACGAACGAAGCCAATTCACCTCGAATTCTTCAAATTTATAGATACTAGACTGGTTTTTCTGAGTCTTTCCTCATAAATCTGGAACCCCACTATCAGTTTTGTCACTCTTTTTGTATCCTTTCTAGCATGTTTATATCCCCTCTGCTATAAGAACTCCATACCTGTACACAGTACGCCAATCTAGGTCTAACTAATGCTTTATACAGTTTGACTATCACTTCCTTGCTCGTATGTTTAATATTTCTTTTTATCATACCTAACATTGCATTTGTCTTTTTCACTGCTACCTGAACTTGCTCACTCACCTTACCTGTATGATCTATTATAACTCCTAGGTTCCTTTTCTTTTCTTTTCTATCTTTCCAATATTGCTCACTCCCATTCTGTAATTATGTTCCATATTGGATCTACCCATGTGGATGACTGTACATTTATCTAAATTAAACTGCATTTGCCAGCTCACAATTGGTTTCAAAACCAAGCCCTGTGGCACTCCACTTTTTATCTCACACTACTTAGAGTACTCCTTATTTATTCCCACTCTCTGCCTTCTTCCTGTTAACCAATTTTCAATTCATTTGGCAACTTTCACACCTATTCCATGTGATTTTAACTTTCTAAATAATCTTTGATGAGGTAATCTATGAAAGCTTTTGCAAAATCTAGATAAATAACATCCACTGGCTCCCCTCCATCTATCATGTTAGTAACCTCCTCTATGAATTTTTAATAGATTTGTCAAGCATGATCTTCATTTAGTAAACATAAGCTGACTATTTCTGATTAGATTAAATTTATCTAAATGTATTACAATGCTTTCTCTGATTATTGATTAACAATTTACAGACTATGCTCATCTATATATATATATATATATATATATATATATATATATATATATATATATATATATATATATATATACACACACATATATATATATATGAACACTATCTTGACCTGGATGTATCCACTGAAATGTATCCACTTTCGACCTATTCAATTTTTAAAAAACAATTTCCTCTGTAATTTAGATTGATCTTAATCCCACTGTATCCATGTCCCTTTGAAAAATATTAATGGACTCTTGGATCTTGAAGTAGTTTACTTTTGTGTAGACTGTGTCAAAGTACTGATTTGACCTGAAAATTTCCGGCAGACTTTCCATGTGATTGTCCCACTTGATAGAGCGTGTGTCCAACTGAATCCGGTTGATATGGTGCCGGAGGTTAACGTTTTGATTAATGAAAATTCCACGTATGATGATGTAATTATCTACACAGATGGATCCGTCAACCGTGGGTTGAGAAGCGCATGGGCCTTCACGGCTCAGAGGGTGGGATAACGACCAAGGAGGTGTCTGGGGCTTTTGCGGTGACCACATGCAGTCTGACCATAGAGAACATTTCTGTAACGAATGTGATGGTCTGGCTTGAAAAAATAAGTGCCACACATGTGTGCATCCTCAGTGATTCATTGAGGATGCTTAGGAAGGTGGAAACAGGTTGTGCACGGCGCCAGTGGTTGGAGTTGGTGGGGTGGTCACATTTGCAGAGTCACCTTCATATTTGTTCCGGGACATGCAGATGTCGAAGGGAGCGAGAGAGCTGATAATTTAGCGAGTACAGCTATAGTGGAGTGCAGGAAATCAATGGACCAAGCCAATGTCTTAAGCGCCGTTAGGGAAATTGGCTGGAAGGAAGATTAAGAAGTTGATCCAGAATCTACGTTCTTGGCGCGACTGGTTGAATTGGATGTTAAACGAGGGGCGGCAAGGAAGGAAAACCACACGGATCCATAGACATCTGGTTAACCAGCACAGAACCGGAATGATCAGTCATCGCATGCTGGCAGACATGCTGAGAATGAGATCTGAGCACGTTTCGACTTGTCCTAAGTGCAATGAAGATGAATTGACGACTAACTAACTAAAGTTCTGATTGAGTAGATTAGCAGCATCCCTATTGTCACTTATTATTTTTCTATGCTATCAATGAGAGGGCCTACTGTCTCTTTCGTTCTCTGTTTATTTCTGACCAAAATAGATTTTGAAACAACCTTTTTTTAACTATTAAATAATTCAGAAATATCTGTATTAGACATATTGCACATGGTTATGGTTCAGCTTCCTGATAATAGTGTCAATTTGCAACTTTGAAAATTTTAATTATTCATCTTGAAAAATAAAAAAGTTATGATGTTTTTAGTGGCGGACGGTGTCATTTTTCAAAGAAAATCTAGACAAGAAATGAGGAAATCTCATGAATAGGTTTTTGCAAAACTTGACTGAACTTTTTGATTATATTGCCATTTATTTGGATTCATAAGCTATTTTTACATTCCATAACAGATGCAGAAGAGATGAAGAAAACTTGGCCTTGGTTCTGGCGATATGTTGCCTGGCTTCTTGTGGTCACCATTACTGCAGTATGCAGCTTCTTTGTGATTCTCTACACGATAGAATGGGGCAAGGATATAACAGAAGAATGGCTGTCCTCATTTTTTCTTGCATTCCTTGAGTCTATGTTCGTTGTGGATCCTTTCAAGGTAGATGTCATTGTACATTAAAAAAAAAATTACATTTTCACTTGTGTGTTTACTACAAATAAATAAAAGCACAGAGAATTGGGACTCGGTGGTCTCGAGGTAAGGTATCTGCCGGAGGTCGCGGTTGCGAATCACGGTGGAGACTGGGATTTTTTTCACGTGGATCTTCTGGTAAAAATTGACATGATCTCTGGGTAGTGAGATCGAACTCCCGTGTTCAGTGTCGAGTACATTAAAAATTCCTTGACAGTTGGAAATTAAAAAGAGAAGGCTTAACGGCCTCTGCCTGTACAAAATTCAAAATTCTAGCTATAAATCTGCCCAAGTTATTTGTACCTTCCCCCATGTAGTTTGTTAAGAGTACCTATAGATGGCACCTAACTGGCTGTGGGTCTACTTACCTCTAGTGTTGAGTCTACTAAACCACCCTTCAAGAAACTGGTTGTATACAGACTGTAGAGTCTTCTAAATTCTAAATCACTATAAAGACGTTAAGTTAATGACATCAGGAAAATGAAGATGATGAGTTTTAATAACCTTCTATTTTCCACATTTTTTATAATGTCACAAACATTTAGACTTGCCCATTTTTGGGTACATCAGTCCTGTTGAAGACGGACGTGTCGGGCCTAAAAATATCACAGTCAAGCTGTAAATTAGCGACACAACGCATTCCGTTCTCCGGACTACATCCTGCTACTTGCAAAGCCCTGTTCAGGTCTTGCTAGTGGGAGATTGCAAATGAACGCAAAAGAAGAAGAAGAAGAAGAGTGCACCTTGTAAATCAATTAAATTGCCACAAAGCACTGGTAGTGTTCCTAACCAGATCGGCATATCTGTTAGTTTCCACAACAAACGTATTTATAACATCTGCATAAACAAAGTAAACAGACCTACCTAAGAAAAATCTGTTCATCACAATCAGTCCTGGGATAGCCTTCAAAATCCATGTGAAACTGAAACAAAATTGTTTACAAATTATCTTAAATCAAAACCACCAATGTTATTGTTGTCGGGGCAGACGAAAATTGTCTCGTTTTCAATTCAGCCATTTCTATAGCAAAACCGGTGTTAACTCAACAAATACACTGATGAGTATACAGAGACAATGCCCCAGGTGAATAGTGTCGCTAGTTTACAGCTTGACTGCAATATTTGTACCTTTTGGTCCGATACATCCATCTTCAGCAGGATTTAATCATATGATACAAAGATTCTTGATTGTGATTCTTGTGCTGGTAAGCTCAGCTGTTGTTGCTCAAAACTAGTCATACTGAAATAAGTTAACTCTTGATGATATTTCTTTGGTAGGGGTTTACAGTGGCTCTTCTTACATCCCAAGGTGGACTGGGGTCTTGATCAATGTAGCACAATGTGAGGTAATGGGAAAGATAAGAAGAAACTGGTTGAAAACAGACTCTGCAGTCTTCTAAACCAGTACAATGACGCTAAGTCAAGATATTACAGTTTGGAAATGTCATTGTATGACATGTGCCGACATACTTGAAACCGTATGTGTTCAATGCTGCTGAAATGAGGCCATGTTCTTGAAAGATTGTCACATGATGATAATGAAGTATGTGATTTAATAAACACACACAAAAACCTGCCTGCTGTTTCAGTTGAATCAGAATTTGCCCTCAGCAAGGCTAAACCAAGGTCAAACACTACACGGGATCAAGATGCTGAGCAGCGCATGAGCTGCAGTGGTCAGCGATCCATAGCTGACTGCTAGCGTCAGGGCCAGCGAACCGAGCTGCCAAAACCCTTCTACACCTCCTCGTGGTGATCCTGGATAACAGGCTGCAACGGCGCAGACTGGCTAAGTAGAAGGAATCAAAGAGGGAATGCTAACCCGGTACTAAAAAAAATGCTTGCTGAAGTCGGATCTGTTTGACTGAAAGGTGCAAATATCGCAGTCAAGCTGTAAACCACAACACAACGCATTCCGTTCTCTAGACTACATTCTGTTACTTAAGCCCTTTCAGGGTTTGGTAGCTGGAGATTGAGAACGAACGAAGTCAAGCCAAGCCAAACACTACACATTCAGTAATCAAACGATACTCTAAAACAACCAAAAAGGGGGACGGCGTTGGCTAGTGGTTAAGTGACACGGCTCACAGCCCGAAGGTGCTGGGTTCGCTCTCCATCACAGCACCAGCCGTTACCCCGGGGAAGCAAACCTTAAGAAAATGCAGGAGGAAGTAGACCCTTACATAAAATTTATGCCGAAGTCGGATGCACCGGACCGACATGCGCAAAATAAAAACATAGTACAACGCACTCTGCCTTAGGGAATATAGAAATAAGGCAAATGGAAAAAAAATACAACCAAAATGATTCTGTCTGTGTTTGAAAGCAGCTTAATTCACCAAAAGAAGGTAAAGTATATCAAAGAAGAAGAGTATTTCAATGAACATACCTGTTAGCTATTCATATACACATTGGTTTCTTAGCTTCTTGTGCAGTCATAGGATGCTTAGTTAAAGTATAAGCTTTTGTAAATTGATTGTCCTCGCATGTGTTACACGGGCCAGAAAGGGGAACAAGGAATAGTAACACTGCAACCTGCTAGGTATGTTATCAATGGTGACTAAGGAGGGTTGGTCACAGGACCAGCTACCACATCCTGTAGAAACTATAAGCCACAAGAAAAAGAAGACTGTACACCTTGTGGTAGAAGAGGAGTGACTAAGTCATTGCTCAACTCTGGGTGCTATGTGATGATGTGCAAAGTCTAGTCAAGACATTCATTTTGCTCTGCGCTTGGGAGAATATGATGATTTCTATCTGTAAAGTCAAGTCAAGACTTTTATTGTCATATTGCTCTTCTCTGGGTTCTATATAACGATCTGTAAAGTCAAGTCAAGACTTTTATTGTCATATTACTCTTCTCTGGGTGCTATATAATGATCTGTATCTGTAAAGTCAAGTCAAGACTTTTATTGTCATATTGCTCTTCTCTGGGTGCTATATAATGATCTGTAAAGTTAAGTCAAGACTTTTATGTTACTCTGAACAGGGTGGAGTACAATGATGTCTATCTGTACATTTGTTTTTGAAAGGTTCAGTGCATGTTATTTCTCTTATTATTGAAGTGTTAACCCAAAATTAGAGATAATAAATCCATACATTATTTTGATTGCTCTAGGCATATTGTTATTATCAGATCATGAGATGAATGCTATTTCAGTTCTTTATTGTGAATGTTCAGTTCAGTTCAAGTGCGATCTTTGCATCAAATGTTGGCTGTAATGGATCTCCAGTGTACTCTATCTCTTGCCGTAATGGTGCAATCTGACAAGCTTTTCCCAGTCCATCTCCTGATGTTGTCCGTCCACTTTTTACATTGCCTGCCTTATTGGGGACTGCTTTGCACCTTTACCCTCTAGTATAGTATTACCCTCATTGTTATATGGCGAAAATATCTTAACTGTCTAACCTTGAAAAATCTGGCAAAGATGGCACCATAACTGGCTGCCAGTCTACATTTCTCTACTGTTTTGGATCATTATGGATGCCGCCAGACCACGGATTTGCCTGGAATTCACACTAGTCGACGACTTACACTTGTGTTCACAGAAACGTGGTGTTGTTTTCCGTCGGGACTTGTTATTTTGTTCTTTTTTTGTGATTTCTTCCATCCGTTTATCCTGGTCTGGACGCCGGCTGAATGGCACTACGCTTATATCTGTGTCGTATTTCACGGGTTAGTTCTGCCGGTTCACCTTCACGAATTTGGCGTGTGGAAATTTTAGATGCTACTATGATGAACTGAACACAGCTGGGGAGAGATGCCAGACTCACTCACACGCTGAGTGTTGTCCATACGACCTCTTGTGGTTATCGAAAAGGCACGACAAACTGCGTTAGATGCCATCCCACCTTTCTACCCTGCGGGTTACATGTTTACGGAAAGGCTTCGGTGGTAACCTTGAGGCAAAATCTGCATCCTATGCTATCTCCAGTCGTCTCGATGAATGTCTTGCCACTGGCAAAAGGTAGCTTAGGCTCTGTGAGTGAGGTTGACAAAAGGCGCAGTTTCTTCCTCACTTTAATCCAAATCTTCGCGCAAGTCACCCATTTCAGCGGACACAGCAAGAGATACGACTGTCCACACGGCTGAACAAAGAGAGTGGTCTTCATCACTTGTGATGGACAAACTATCAACCTTGATTTAGGTTATTAATTCTCTTTTCACCCCCAACATTTTCAATACCGCCACATTTATTTTCTTTTCTTTCCTATAAATGTGACTCACATTTCAAAGGCTTCGATTCCCTTTTCTAACTTTTTATTCAGTATCCATGTTTCTGTGCCATGAAGTAATGACAAGTATACATAACACCTGACTACTTTCATTTTCGATTTATAATTTATCTGTTTGGATGTTAGTATATGTTGCCAGTTTAATTACAATCCTCCGCCAGCGCCACTTGAGGCAACTTAAGTCACGTGTGCAGAATGGAGGACAGGCAAATACCAAAAGATATCCTATACAGAAAGCTGACTACAGGCACAGAAAACAAAGGCAGACCCTTCCTCTGCTACAAAGATGTTTGCTAGTGCGACCTAAAAGCGTTGGATATGAATATCTGCAACTGGGAGGAACTTGCTACAGACAGACCCTGCTGGAGGCAGGCTTTGTGTGTTGGTCTGCAGGCAGGGGAAGACAAGATGCGTCAAGATGCAGACTCCAAACGTGCGCTGCGAAAACAAGGGTAACAACTGACTGTCCCCTCTCTAGCGTGAAGTCCATTGTCTCTCGAGACTGACAGGATGCCATTTCGTCTTTTTTGCGTATTACATGACCTAGATAGGAAAAACTCTGTACCTGTTCCAGTAGATCTTTTATTTCTATCTGCACACATGGTTCCTTGTCACTTTTGCCAAGTATCATAGCTTTTGTTTTCTTTAATGTTCATGTCTAATTTTGTATTTATGTAAATCCTCAGGTAGTATTTATTTCATTTCTGCTGTCCGTCTTTGTAAGAAAGCCCAAAATGAAGGGTGTGGATGAGCTGGACCTCAAGCTTATTCTTCAGATCAACAGAGAATATGGCATCAAGAACAGTGAGTTTTGCCATGGGGTTGAATGTTACTTCTTGGTAATGACACATAACTTAACATCTTTATACTGGTTTAGAAGAGTCTACATAGTCTGTATACAGCCAGTTTCTTGGAGGGTGACTAACCAATGTGCGGCTCCATCTTAATAGACTGGAGCACTAGAGCAAAGTAGATCTACAGCTTGTTAGGCGTCATCTATGCTGCTCTTAACAAACCACCAAACCATGACCGGTATTATGCCACATCACACAGTCACTTTTTATGAGTCACCTTTTACCTTTTGCTGTCTGTGGGGTAGTCGTGCTATTCGCTTTTCTTGTCTTTGTCATACACAATGACCCCCGCGGACCACTCAGGAGTAAGCAACTTCGTCATGTAAAATAAATTGCTACAGAAACCACCACTTCAGCACATGCAAAGTGCTTTAGCGCAGGTTTCCTGAAAGTGGCTAACTGTAGAAGTGTCACTATAATCCTTTTGCTGGAGGGAAAAATGTCAAGAAAAAGAGTAATTTGATTTTTATATGCTCTTTCTTCTTCAGCGTTCATCTTGAAAAGGACATTTGAGTCGTAGTTTACAGCGAGGCTGTGACATCTGCGCGACTCGTCCTGACACATCCGGTTTCAACTGGCTTTTCTGGGCACCGGGTATGCCTTCCCACTGCAATCCTTATTCCCTTAGTCAGACTACACCACTGCAGCCTGCTTGTGGGTCGTGGCTTTGAGGTGAAATAGGGTCTTGGTCAGCTCAGGCTTGCTGGCACTGATGCAAGCAGCCAGCTGTGAGTTTTTGGCTGCTGTCAGCTCATTCACTGTACTCCATCTTGTATATATTAAATTCACTGATATTTTTTTATTGCTAGCCTATTTCTATTTGTGTTACTGCCTAAAATAATATTTTAATTTTTTAATTCAATCGGCACTACATTGAATTATTCTTTTTCTCACAGAAACAGACCCTCCTCGTGAGTGTGTCTCGTACTCGTCAACCCTTTCGGAGGAGCAACTAAAAGTAGTAACTCGGAAACGAAAAATCCATGTTATGATTCGCAGCACCCTCTGGGAGCTTGTAGTCCATTTTGTCTTCATAATCATCATCAGCAGTATCTGCTACTCAAATAGGACCTCTTCCGATTATCGTTTATATAATAAAGTCTACACTGATCTAGTTTCCCACAAAGATACAGGATTTAGTTCAGTAAGTCTGTTTATTTTAGTTAAAAGTCGTGGCTGAAAGTGTTCAGGATATGCATATGTTTGTGATTGAAGTTTCGAAATAAGTTATTTTTTTCAGAGACCTTATATTTATTTCTTCTTCGTTATTCGTTCTCAAACTCTCGCTACCAGGCCCTGAAAAGTGCTTTGCAAGTAACAGTATGTAGTTCGGAGAATGGAATGCGCTTTCATAGTTTACAGCTTAACTGTGATATTTGTACCTTTTGGTCCGATACATCTGACTTCAACAGGCATTTTTGGGTACTGGGTTAGCCTTCCCTCTTCGATCCCTTCTCCTTAGCCAGTCTGCTCTGTTATCCAGGATCACCGCGTGGAGGTGTAAAGGGGTGTTGGCAGCTCAGGTTTATTGACCATGACGCTAGCAGTCATTTTGGGTAGCTGACCACTGCAGCTCATGAACTGCTCAGAATCTTGTTCCTGGAGGCTTATATGGCCCTTTATTGAGGAGAGAAGAATCGGACCTTGTATGTAACTATTCATGTAGAAATTAATAACTAAGGAGGGTTGTACACAGAGCTGGCTGCATTGTCATCGTTACAGGAAGAACTACTTCATGAGCTCCAATATGCTTTGGATCCAGTGGATCCTTATTGGGGAGGAAAGGATAGGACAAGCACCTTTTCATTCATGTCATACCTAGCAACTATGGAGGGTTGTATACAGAGCTGGCAAAATCATAACAAAAGTTGCTGTGGAAAAGAATGCTCTTTCCAAAGTTTATGTGAAACATTCCCAACATCGAAGACAAAACGTTACAGACAGCAGAGCACAGAAAACACATAACCACCAAATACATCAACTAGAAATTCACACTCAAATTCTGGAACCTTGTGTTTATAGATGGCTCAACAAATTATGCAGTAAAAAATTTGGGTCATAAAACTAAAAAATGAAGCCAATTATCACTGAGAGATACTGTAATAACTTCAATGCAGCAGCTACAGGCATGAGACAGGTAGCTGAAACCTCATAAACTGCATGGTGCGGGCAGAAAAATAAGTGCTTGTTTTCACAGATGCCCGTTTACTGTAACCAGTCCTCAAGAACTATCATAAAAATGAACTCACCACCCTAGCAGACTCACTCGAACGCTTTACCCAGTGCTGCAAATGAAACACATTTCAGTGGATACCTGCACAGTGGAAATTTATGAAAATGAAGAAGCAGACTTGCGAAAGAGGTGGAAGACTGCAACAAAGTGACACAGCAATAACATGATTTGATGTTCGTCCATCACATGTGATGAAGACCACTCTCTTTGATCAGCCGTGTGGACAGTTTTTTTCTATTGACGTGTCTGCTGAAATGGATGACTTGCGCAGTGATTTGGATTAAAGTGAGGAAGGAACTGTGCCTTTTGTCAACCTTCCTCTCTTGTTCTGAGCTACCTTTGGCCAGTGGCAACATTTTATTGAGATGCCTGGATATAGCACAGGATATAGATTTTTTCTCAGGGATTACTCCCGAAGCCTTTCCTTTAAACAGGTATCCTGCAAAGCAGCGGAAGGGGATGACATCTATTGTTGTGTGTCATGCCTTTCCCATAACACAAGAAGTCGTAGGGACATCATTCAGCATGTGAGTGATGTATTGGGCATCTCTCCCGGACTGTGTTCCAATCCATTTTAGTCATGTCTAAATTTCATAGTCACACCAAAACTGATGCTGTTTGCTGCTAGGGCGAAGGGATTCAATCTCGTAAAGTTTAGCAGTGTGAACTAGACATACGATGACATAAATGCAATTACCAAGGTCACGTTCTGATCAAAATGGAAAACAGGTCACATAGAAGATGACGTCTACAACCAGTTCTCCAGACAAGATCAGTTGATCATTATCTGTGTGCGCATGAGGCATTACAGGCTGATAATAAATTCAAGATTTGCTCTATGAATCTATGTACCTGTGACACAACCCCATCACAGCGAAACACCTGTTGCAGTTCTAGCCATTATGCACAGGGAACTGAGACGTTAGTTTGGTCAGGTATACCATTCTAACCAGGACGTCATGTCATGTCAGGCACAATGAACTTCAAGGTAAAGTGTTCGCTTCGGATGCCTGCGGTCACAGGTTTGAATCACGGTGGTGACCGTGATTTTTTTCACATGGATCTTCTTGTAAAAATTCCCCTGATGTCTGGGTAGTGAGATGGAACTCCTGTATTCAGTGTCGAGCACGCTAAAAATTCCTTGGCAGTTGGAAATTGAAAAGAGTAGGCTTAACGGCCGCTGCCCGAACAAAATTCAAGTTTAATATTTACCAAAGTTATTTGTACATTTCCCCAGGTGGTTTGTTAAGAGCAGATATAGATGGCACCTAACTGACTGCGAGTCTACTTAGCTCTAGTGATGGATTTATACAATGCGTGTCCACATATCGCGAACATTGTTCAGAAAGCGTTAGCACAGAAAAGGTGGGAAGTACTGCCATACTCATCTTATGGCCCCGATATATCCCCTTGTGACTTCCATTTGTTCAGACCCTTAAAGAAATTTCTGAAGGAACAAAGATTTTACTCTGAGACAGACATCATGGCCTTCTCGGTGACCAAATGGTTCAAAGAGCAACCAAAGTAATTTTTTTCGTATGGCATCCACCATCTACCCAAGCAGTGGGATTTATGTCTGAAGTGGAAGACAAAATGTCGTTGATGAACCACGGCATGGGAGACCAGCAAGCATGACAACTGACATAGTGAAACAGCAGATCGACCAACTATACTATGGCAACAGACAAGTCACGGTTGATCAGATAGTGTTGTAGGAAAGCGTGTAGCAGATGGGTCCCAAGGCAGCTAATAATGAGATAATGGAGGAATTGCAAAATTGGTTAAAGGTCACACCAATAGACTTTTTTTCTAGATGATATCCACGGCTAGTGAACTGGTGGGCAAAGTGTATTGTCGGGTACGGGGAGTATGTTAATAAATAAGACACAGAATTTCTGGTTCGCACTCCTGTAAAAAAGTTATTAATAAAATTGCTTTTGAGTTTTATTTCCGGTAGCTAATTTATTTTTCAGCGCATCACGTCATGTCATGGTTGTAGATTTTGAGAACCTCTAGTCTGTTTTGTTGTTGTTTTTTTGTTGTTGTTGTGTGTAGAGACATATGTTAATAAAGAACTTGTTGGTGTTATTGTTTTTATTGTGTGTGTGTTAGTTTCTGAGATACAATAAGGTGAAGGTGATAGTGTTGAAAACCATCACAACATATAGACTCACCCGCTTTTGGCGTCCCTTGGTTGAAAATAAAAAATGTATAACAAATTCACAAAATGTCTTATAGATTTTTAACGTATTGGTGATATCTGTCACTTTCAACTATAAAATTAATGTATCTAAATTAACAAATTAAATGGATCTACCTCTGGACAATCTGGTGCAGAAACTTAACTTCCCCATTCTCAATAATGGGTGAAAATCCAAGCGAAAAACAAGAAATCCTTGCCAAAAATCTAAAACAAATTTAAAAAAATGGCCGTTTTTGTATCTAACCATGCAGGATGAAAGTCAGAACTTTCTAGAACCAATAGAACAGTATGTTCAGCCATTTCTATGGCATTAACCTATTGGTTTATGTATGATAAACCGACGACTCTGGAGCTGGCGCTGTAACATATCGTTGGATATGGACGTAAATCTGTTCCAATGCGTTGTTGGTGTGTGAAAGGTTAATAACTGTCCCCCATATATAAGCTATTTGCGAAAACCTCCTGCAAGGAAGACAACTGCATTTACAGTCACAAGAACATACTGGACGACAAAAGGATTATGTGGTGTGCCACTCTATTTGCTGATAGAGATTTAAAAGGAAGCCTCAAATGCTTAATAATCTTAAAAATATAAATATATGAAGGCATAGCTGTTCTTAAAGGACCACATGTAGAAACAATTGGAATAAGTGGATAAATCAAAAATGGAGGTGGGAGGGGTATATCTCTATCAGTTGTATAAAAGTGTAATGTGTTTTTAAAAGTTGTATTTGTTTCGTTTTTATACACTTTATTATCTTTATGTTGTTTCAAATTTTTCTTAAAATTTTCACTTTTTTAAAGTTTTTCTCTCTCGCTCATATCCTCTTCTCTCTTTCTATCTCTCTCTCTCTCTCTTTCTAGCTCTCTCCATTATTATTGCACACACAAACTCACATTAAAGCACCTACACATACCTTATACAAATATATGCCCTCTACAAACACCCCATGAACATGTGCACACTCTTAAAATATACTAAATATGCGACAAATTTGTATAAAATAATATTTCAAAGGGGTTTATTATATAGCAGAAAAATATCCATTAAATGCTGTTTTGTGCTCCGATAAAGGTAACATCAACCGCTAAGTACTTTGCCTGGTTGGAGAATGTCTTGGTCCCATGGCTTTTTCCAGAAAAGGACCATATGGATCAGTCGATAATATCAGAAGACAGACAGTACACTGCTGTGTGGAGTCTTTATCGACTTGGTGCCCCAAGATTGCGACAAGTACGCATGAGGAAAGGTCAGTAGCAAATAAAATAAGTATTCGAAGAACCACAAATTCTGTTTGATGAAACAATTGTAGATATATTTACTTGAAGTGGTCGACCGTTTTAACCTTTACCACTCTACATACAAACTTGATGCAATTTTCCCTGCCACTGAATTTTATTTTAGGACATCATGTCGTTTAACTATGGTTGCTACTTTGAGAGTTCGTAACATTTTTATTTGATGGTCTATTGATATGATTTCTTTGTGAGTAGAGAAATAAATTATTAAAAAATTATTGGTGTTATTATTTTTGTTGTGTGAGTGTTAGTTTCTAAGATTTAAAAAAATTAAGGTGATAGTGTTGAAAAAACAGCACACTTACTCTCCCGCTTTCATCGTCCCTTGGTTGAAAAAAACATAAGACATCCCCGACAGTGTATTACCGATGTTTACCATAATGGTTATATCTGTCATTTCGACTCTAAACATAATTGTTGTGTCTAAATAAACATTCTAAACAAATCTACCTCAGAAAAATTTGTTGCAGTAACTTGACACCCACATTCTTAACAATGGGTTAATCTTCAAATTCAAGCGAAAAATATAAGAAATCATTTTCATATGCCTAAAACTAATTCCATGATTGCCATTGTTGGTATCTATCCATATATTTCGGAAGTAGGAACTCTCTACAATCAAAAGATCAGTAAGGGGACGGCGTGGCCTAGTGGTTAAGTGACACGGCTCACAACCAGAAGGTGCTGGGTTCGATCCCCATCTCAGCACCGGCCGTTACCCCGGGGAAGCAAACCCTTAGAAAATGCAGGAGGAAGCAGACCCTTACATAAAATGCATGCTGAAGTCGGATGCACTGGGCCGACAGGTGCAAAATAAAAACGCAGTGCAATGCACACCGCCTTGGGGATTAGAGAAATAAGGTGAACACAAAAAAAAAAAAAAGAAAAGATCAGTATCGTTCAGACTATTACTATGTAGCCGTTCATTTTTAAGTTCTATTAGAACAGCCGCTGCTTTATAACAGCAACGTAAGTTGAATACCAGCAACCTGAGCGTCTCGATTTTTGTAATGTCAGTCGCACATCAGCGACATATGTGAGATAAAGGTTAAATATCTGGGCTCAATTATCAGTGATGAAGGATCAAAATGTGAGGTGTTGGCCAGAATAGCACAGACAATAGAGGTCACGATTTAACAAAATCTGGCAAGACAAACGGTTAGCCATATGCACGAAGGTCAGATTAATGCGAATATTGGTCCTGTCAATATTTCTCTATGCTTGTGAGACATGAACAGTTACAGCTGACCTGCAGCAGAGGATACAGGCTTTGGAGTTGAAATGTTTCTGAAGACTTCTAAATGTCACATGCAAAGACCGAATTACAAATGAGGAAATACAAGAAATATTTGGAACAGCGATAGGTCCTTTTGAAGACCTCTTGACAATGGTCAAAAGAAAGAAACTCGCTTGGTACAGCCACATATCAAGAGCAAACAGTCTTGCAAATATGATCCTGCACGAAAAGTTGCAAGGTGGACGATGAAGAGATTGTCCCAAAAAGAGATGAGAGGACAACATAAAAGAATGAACCGATCTCCAACTAGAGGAGGCACAGGCAGTGGCTACTGATAGAGAGGTGTGTTATGGGGGTGTCTTCATGTGTGCCCCAATGCCCTCATCGGTTACAGGATGACTTGACTTGAGACAAATTCAGTTTATGCCACAGGATTAAGGGGTACAGGGGATGAGAGAGTTGGACTGACACAGTGCAAGTCTTTCACACTTGTATCTGTTCAACCACATGTTACAGCATCAGATGAATCGTTACGAACAAATTAATGAACAAGGTAGCGGTATCACATTGACAAATAATGTTGAACAATCAATCACAGACGTAAGAATTTGTTCTAAACACTCAAAAAGCATAAACAATAAAATAGAAAATGAAGTAACAAGCACTATTTTTAAATAATAATTTTTTATCTTTGTTTTTGTCATGTACCTTGTTATGAATTTATTACCCTTGATTGTCTATCAATTTTTCCCTAGGATTTGTTCCATGCCATTACACCTGCTATTAGTATTTTTTGTTTTATCCTGATATGCATGTTTTTAATTGAATACTTGGAATACTTGGAATCATAGTATTCAAACAGGTATGTTAATGTCTGTTACCAGGTAGCCGAATGCTTTGGCTATATGTAGTAGGTGTTTTTTAAAATCATTTCATGCGGCTTACTAGGACTGGGGGAAGATACAAATAATTTGGTTAGATTTTTAACTTGAATTTGTGTCTGGGCAGTGGCCGTTAAGCCTACTCTTTTCGATTTCTAACGGCCAAGGGATTTTTAATGTGCTCGACACTGAACACAGGAGTCTGATCTCACTACCCAAAGATCATAACAATTTTTGCCAGAAGATCCACGTGAAAAAAATTCAGGACTCCACTGTGATTAAATCACAGGCCCTCCGGCACCGAGGCGGACACCTTACCTTGAGACCACTGAATCCTTCTAACTCACAGGTTCCCAACCTTTTTCAAGTCGCAACCTCATTTAATAGAAGCAAAGTGACCTGCGACCCCGAAGGCTTATTTATAGCGTAACAGAAAACACATTGAAAATAGATTTTTCATTATAATATAATTCAATATAATTTTAACTTCAATAATATGTAAAATCTGGGAAATAAATGTGTCCGGTGTGATTCTGACCACATCATCGATTATAACTTAACTTAACTTAACTTAACATCTTTATACTGGTTTAGAAGACCCTGCAGAGTCTGTATACAACCAGTTACATTTACATCACCTTGCTCTAAAATCTATGCGCATCCAGTTTATTCTTAAATGCATTAACTGTCCCTGCCTCCACTACCTCCCCTGGTAATGCATTCCAAGCAGACACCACTCTCTGACTAAATAAATATTTCCTAATATCTAACCTGGACCTCTCTTTAATCAGCTTGTAGCTATGTCCTCGTGTTATTGTAGGTGGCTGTATTTTAAAAAACTTGTTATAGTCTAATTTATCGATTCCTCTGATCATCTTATAAACCTGTATTAAGTCACCACGAATTCTTCTCTCTTCGAGACACTGTAGGCCGGTTTTTCTGAGTCGTTCCTCATAACTGTAATTCTGGAATCCCACTATCATCTTTGTTGCTCTTTTTTGTATTCTTTCTAGCATGTTTATGTCCCCTCTATGATAAGGACTCCACACCTGTACACAGTACTCCAATCTAGGTCTAACTAAAGCTTTATATAGTTTGACGATCACTTCCTTGCTCCTATGTTTAATATTTCTTTTTATCATACCTAACATTGCATTTGCCTTTTTCACTGCTACCTTAACTTGCTCGCTCACCTTTCCTGTATGATCTATTATAACCCCTAGGTCCCTTTCCTTATCTATCTTTCTAATATTGTTTTCTCCCATTCTGTAATTATGTTCCATATTGGATCTACCCATGTGGATGACTGTACATTTATCTACATTAAACTCCATTTGCCAGCTTACAGACCATTCTCGAATTTTATCTAAATCCGACATCAATATATCCACTTCTGCTTTAGATGAGACACTACTGCATAGTTTTGTGTCATCAGCAAATTTTGCAATCATGGATCTCATATCAATGTCCAAATCATTTATATATATCAAGAACAAAATTGGTCCCAAAACCGAGCCCTGTGGCACACCACTTTTCACTTCACTCCACTCAGAGTACTCCTTATTTATGCCCACCCTCTGCCTTCTTCCCGTTAACCAATTTTCAATCCATTTGGCAACTTCGCCACCTATTCCATGTGATTTTAACTTTCGAAATAATCTTTGATGAGGTACTCTATCAAAGGCCTTTGCAAAGTCTAGATAAATAACATCCACTGGCTCCCCTTTATCTATGATTTTAGTAACCTGTATACAGAGACAAGACCACGGGAAAATGTGTTTGCCAATGGTTCAGTAAAGATTAATATAGTAAAATAAAATCTTGATTTCAAAACGCTGCAGTCAGTAATAATTTATCTATTTCCATTTTTATATATTTAGGAGACTGTGTGTACCAAGTCACTGACACTCAACCCTGCACTAATAAATACAGTATATTTCAAGAAGAGACTGCTGAATTTTGCATTGGCTGGTCTGAGAAGCCTTGCCCTCAGACAGACCAACTACGTGTCACAGCTGGGGCCTGGTATTTCAGATCAGCTCTCAGCATCTCGGGACTTCCCATAGCTGGGGAATACACCACCTATGGAGGAGGGGGATACATTGTGAATTTGGACATCAACTTGATAGTGAGTATAATACTTGACTTGACAGTGAGTATATAACTTGACTTGACAGTGAGAATATAATGAAAGTAAATATATAACTTGAGTTGATAGTGAGTATATAACTTCCGTGGCCCAAGACAAGGTACGTTGGAGACGTAGTTGAGGAACAGGTCATCAAGATCAAGATTACTTTTCACTCTCAAATTAGAAGTAGAGATACCATGTTCACACTAGTGTGATATATAGGGAATATAGTGCTAGGTCCATTTAATTCTTGACCAGAGGCATACTAGGGGTGATGTCATCAACATGTCCTCAATATACGCCCTAGACACCTCATGGTAAAGATGTTGAGCCACTGGTCCTGCTTAGTGTAAGTGCTCCAAGTCTCACTTCCATACATGAGAGTGCCAAGAATGCAAGTCTAATAGACCTGGACCTTGGTGTAGTGAGACAGCGCATTGTTCTCCCAGGCGCTATTCGTCAGGCGGGCCATGATGGTACTCGCCTAACCAAGCCTACTGTCTATCTCACTCTTGAGCGAAAGAGTGTTGCCAATGGCAGACCCCAGACAAGCGAAGCTGCTAACGATCTCCAGAGTGACGCCATTGATCCTTATGGAGTGGGGAGTAGTATTACATTATGCGCAGACCTTTGTTTTTTCCAGGCTTATGGTGAGCCAAAACTGCTTGCACTCCTCGATGAATCTATTTCCCAGTCTCTGTAGGGCCTCTTCACTATTGGTCACTAGAACCACATCATCCGCAAATAACATCTCCCTAATGAGCACTATCCTCACCTTGGTCCTTACATGCAGTCAGGACAGGTTAAACAGCTGCCCATCTGACCTGGTGTGCAGAGAAACACCGTCCACAGACGTACCATAAGCGTACAATAGGAGCACGGAGAAGAAAATTCCAAGGAGAGTTGACGAAAGCACACATCCCTGCTTCACTCCACTCTTGATGGGAAAAAAGTTGGAAGAAGATACATCTTGCGCCCTGGAGAGGTAACTTCAGCCTCGCTCTTGAGTGAGGACACAACACAAGCTGGCAGTCTACGGGTTATAAGTCCCAACAGATTGGCGTAGGGAACGGGTGCCACAGGTCAGCTAAGACGGGGGGAGGGATCATAGCGATCCATTGGTAGACTACCGCCCGCCTTATCCGGGCAGTCCCCAATCAGTAGGGTGTTACTCGCCAACATCTGTCTGCTCCAGTGAGTGCCTGGAACTTAGTGCATGTATGACAAATGGATGTTAAATTTGCACCAGACAAAACCAAAAATTAAAAGAGAACTCCAGCTCTTCGATTTACAAGCTGGAACGTGCGTACTATGTGCACAGGCATCTCCGATGATCTTCAGGAGGTCGGTGATGCCAAGAAGACAGCTATCATTGATAGGGAGCTCTCTCAATTGAATGTGGACATAGCTGCCCTACAGGAGACCAGACTTGCCTCTAGTGGCTCACTTAGGGAGAAAAACTACACTTTCTTCTGGTGGGGCCATGAACCTGAAGATTCCTGACAGCGTGGTGTTGGCTTTGCTATTAAAAACGCTTTTCTGGCCTCTGTCGATACTTTCTCCAAGGGCTCTGAGAGGTTACTGGCCGTTTGCCTCGTCACTGCTACAGGTCATGTTAATATCCTTAACATCTATGCCCCAACCCTGCATCTCCGGAAGAAGTAACGGATCAATGATAACAATACTCTGTAAATAATTATGAGATTTGATATCTCTTTTCAGTCACATCTTAGTAAAGTACTTGAAAGCACAAAAATTCTCATTCCTTCTTTCAATTCATTTAAAAGAATGTGTGATTTTCCAGGTTGCCCGAGCTATCATTGAAGAGATGAAAAAGTACTTATGGATCTACCGGGAAACAAGTGCAGTATTTTTAGAGTTTACTCTTTACTGCCCAAATGTAAATCGCTTTGTTTACGTGACATTACTAGCAGAGTTTATAGAAACAGGAGGTGTGGTACCATTTTATAGGTAAGGTTGTTGTTGTCTTTCATTGCCTGCAATGAGTAAGTTTACTCTTTTGTGCACTCTGAAAAGGACGTTAAGTGGCGGGTTGTAGCAGCTTTCCTCACATCCCGAGCGTGCTGATGAAGGTGGACTGCAGTATTCCAGGCGTTAGTGCTATGCTTGACTTCATCTATGTGGCGCTCGCTACTACGGGAGTCACATCGATCCACATCTTGTCAGCCAGGTTGTCTTGAAAACAACCTGTTTCCAAGGAACGCTGCATGGAAGAGAGATTGTGGTCTTTGCCAGTGTATTGTGCCTTTTGCCAGTGTATTGTGCCTGACCCTGACGCGACGTCCTGATCAGTAAGTTGTGCCTGACTGGACTAGTGTCTCAGTTTCCCTTTAGGTAAGGTACTTTGATTGACACCATTTGCAGCCAGCAGACTATATCCTCGTCTTAAATTCTTTAGTCTTTAGTACTGCAGCTTCAAACATATTTTGCACTATTCTTCTTCAGCGCTCGTCCTAAATAGAACATAGTGTCATAGCTTACAGGGAGGCTGTGATAATCTGCGGTTTTCGACCTGACATCCAGTTTCAGCTGGCTTTTTAGCTACTGGGTCTATCTTCCCATTATTATCTTAGCCAGACAAGACTAGTACAGCTTGTTTCCAGGGCTTCCAATTGAAGATAGAACAGGGTCTTGGTCAACTCGGCTACAGTGTCTAGAACTGACCTACAGTGTCTATAGTTATGAGGAAAGACTCCAAAAAACCGACCTACAGTGTCTATAACCGGCCTACAATGTCTGAACCGGCCTACAGTGTCTAAAGTTATGAGGAAAGACTCCAGAAACTGACCTGCAGTGTCTAGAACTGGCCTACGGTGTCTAGAACTGGCCTACAGAGTCTAGAACTGGCCTACAGTGTCTAGAATCGGCCTACAATGTCTACAGTTATGAGGAAAGACTAAAAAAAACTGACCTACAGTGTCAATAAAAAGAATTTGAGGTGATTTAAAAGAGTTTTATAAGATAATCAACGTAAAGGAAAAATTAGACTATAACAAGTTTTCAAAATACAGCCGGCTACAAGGACAAAGGGGCACAGCCACAAATTAACTAAAGAAAGGTCCATGATTAGATATTATGAAATATATTTTTAGCCACAGAGTGATTAATGCTTGGAATGCATTTTCCACAGGAAATAGTGGAGGCAGGGTCAATTAATGCATTCAAGAATAGATTGAATGTGCATAGTTTTTAGATCAAGAACATGTAAAAGAAACTGGTTGTAAACAGACTCTGCAGAGTCTTCTAAACCAGTATAAAGATGATGTTAACTCTTATTCGTGAACCCTGATGCAGGCAGAAAGGTGTGAACCACTGGCTGCTGCCAGCTCATTCATTGTGTTGCATTTTCAGCACCATAATAGAAAGTGAGTGTAAGTATGACAAGTTCAGGGTCAGAGCACACAGTCACCAATGGCAACATCTTTGCACAAAGACAGTGAGGGCAACAAAGAGAGGAGATATTGAACTCCTTAACAACATGGCATAGAAGACCATCACTATATTACTGGGGTCGAAGTTCAAGTTCAAGTGCCATCTTTGCATTTAAGGCCGGCTGCAATGAATCTCCAGTGTGCTCTATCCCTTGCCATAATTGGGCAATTCGACAGGCTTTTTCCAGTTCATCTTCTGATGTTATCCACCCACTTAAAACGTTGTCTGCCTCTTAAACGATTGCCTTCCACACTACCCTCCAAAATGATCTCCAACAAGGAGGTATGTCTTGTTATATGACCAAAATAACTTTTCTAACCCTGATTTCAGCCTGATTAAAAACCTAGCATAGGTACATACAGATACACACATACATCCAAGCACTGGTTTATGCATCTTATTATCGCCCAGTTGACTACGGTCTGGGGTGGAATAGGTGCACCGCTGGTGGTAGAAACTAATGAGGCAAACACATAAAAGAAATTTTTAAAAGAAAGGCAAGAACAGAATTCATGTCACTGAATAATGTATGGAAATCCAGTGAAATAAAGATTCTCAAAATCTTGGTATTCAATCAGGCATGTGTCTCTGATGCCAGGTAGCCAAATGTTGAGTAAACTCATTTCGCTCTTTTTTCTTGTTGGACCCAAGGCTTCCATTATGTTATCTCTCCACCTCATTCTCGGTTGCACCGTGAGGGCGGATAAAGTAGTATGGCCACCATGACATCACTCTATGTGTCCATTTGTTATCCGGTATGCGCACCACATGGCCGGCCCATCTGTACTTTTCGTAACAATGCAACATCTATAATATCACAGAGGAAGTTCGAAGTCTGACCTCTGTGTTGTTAATTTGGTCTTGAATGGAAATCATCAATGTTCTTCACTCCATTGCTCATTGGGCAATGTGTAGTCTATCTGCATCAGCTTTTCGCAGGTTCCACACCTGGAAACCATATACCATTGCTGGAGTAACCGTACTGTTGAAGGTGTGAGCCCTGGCACTGTTGTTTCGCATCTGTTGCAGTATAGGTTTAATACAGTTAAAGCTGAGCAAACCTGCTGAAATTAAGATTAATACCAAATTGTGATTGTTTAATTCCAATGTCAAGTTCGTACTCCAGTACAGAGCAGAAAATTGGAGAACGGCAAATACAATGAAGAGAAAGCGCTAGTCGTTCGTCAATAAATGTCTTGGGAGGGTAATGAGTATGGGTTGGCAAGACATGGTGAGGAATGAAGACTTAAGGAAGCCAACAAGAACCAGTGGAACAACAGATCAAATGTAGGAAATGGGGTTGAATAGGACACATGCTACGGAAAGCACCATCAAATGTAGCCAGACAGGTCCTGACATGGACTCCACAGGGGAAGAGGAATAGAGGTATATCAAGAAACTGGGGTAGAAGAAACTGAAAATAAACTTATATCTCTAGACCTCAATTGAAGATAGTCAGAAATGACAGCTCACGATCAAACTTGGTAGAGGAGGGCTGTCAGTGGTGTGTGCCCCGAAAGTACTAATGGCCATTCATGATTAATGATGAAAGGCAGTCCTATATCAGACACTGCCATCTGGGATGAAGTGTTAGAGACTTCATTGTGCGTGGTTACATTTTGTTTATGAAATGGTGGGGCCAGTTCCTTTCTTCACTGCCTTTCCTTCCCTTACAGTAAGCCAGGTACCCGGTACCCATTTATAGCTGAGTTAACTGGAGCATGCAGGTAGCAGAAGTTGATCCCTGTACCTCTGCTGTACCACTGTGCTAATCAGACACTCCAAGTTGTAGTAAGTGTCTAAGAAAGGTTGGGCATGGGGCTGGCTACTCTTATATTGTAACAACTATAAGCAACAAGAACAAGAAAACAATAAAATTCATGGGACAGGGAGGAAGACTAACGTCTGGTCAGGCTAAACATACTGATCAGACATGTTAGTCAGGGTCAGGCAAATTAAACTGGCCAAGACACAAGACCCTCACCTCAGCTTTTCCATAGCCCTCCCTTGAAACGGGCTGTTTTCATGGCAGACTGACTAATAAGGCGAGGGATCAACGTGATCCCCATAATAGTGAGCAACACGCAGGTGTAGTCAAGCATATTACAACTGCCTGGAGGACCCCAGTCCACTTTCATCAGCACACTCGGGATGTCAGGAAAGCTAAGACTTCTTCTTCTGCGTCCATTCTCAATCTCCCTGCTACCAAGCCCTGAACAGGACTTTGCAAGTAGCAGGATGTAGTCCTGAGAACGGAATGCGTTGTGTCGCTAGTTTAGAAAGCTATGACAATCCGTCAATAACGTCTTTTTCAGGGCGCAAAAAAGAGTAATCCTACTCATTGTGGGCATTCAACAACAACAATAGCGTTAGGGACAGGACAAAGATGAATGGGGAAGCAGAGAAACACATGGTGAAATATAGTATAGGAGAAAGACTGCTCAAATAGGGTCTCGTGCGTAGGCACTGAACAGATGGCACTGGCTCTATGTTCCAATGAGAGCCAGATGGATAAATGATTAGGTACATGAAGATGTGGATATCCATGATTGTCATCACTAGATGGCAGGGCACATGGGGATGCTTATGATGATGTTATTTTGTAATACGCTAGCATAAAACAACCCATTCATTGTAAAGTAAAGTAAAGTAACCCATAGCATTACTGCTGTAGGGGTATGAGGTGTTAGCGATCTCACATTTCAAAGGCTCGGCCATATGAGGGTGGTAGCCATCTCTTCTCCCTCGCCGCTTTTACTTCCTGGACTGAACCGGTACCCATTTAAGGCTGGGTCGACCCGGGAGCCATTGCGGTCTGAAAAAACATTACCACCTCAACTGAAGAATGAACCCAAGACCACTCAGATGCGAAGCCAGCGCGCTAACCACTGCGCTATGCGGATACATTCGTTGAGGCTCATAGAAAATGAGACACCCAAAAGCTGACTCCTCACATGTGTGTCCGGGATTGGTCTTTACAGTCATAGGAGAGCACATCTCGCAGCACAAGTCTGATGCTGTTGCCATCTTTGCTTGCAATCGTCAACTATTCACCATCATCTTATAGAACGTCGCTCTCCTTACAGCCAGCCGATAAGAATCTCGGTCTGCAGTCAATCTCCCCACCTGCTCCATGTTCATGTTTAGAGTATCCTTGATATCTTGTATCCACCTTATCAACGCTAATTATTATATATTGTAATAAAATGTACATTTCTATTCACTTCCAAAAGTATGTCTACAATGTACGTACTGTGTCTAATAAAAGTGTTAATCCAAACTTGATTTTATCTTTTTATTATTTTACTTTGCAGCATCTACCCTTTCAGAGTTCACAGACCTGCTGGCTACATGGGTACATTTGTAATCATCTGTGAGGTTCTGTACTTATGCTTCACAGCTCTTGGCTTTTTTTATGTCATTTTTGTATTTTGGAAACAGAAATTGGCAGCATTGAACAACCGTTGGTTTTTGCTGGATATTCTTGCAGTTGCTGTAGCTATAGTTACAGAATCAATGTTCTAGTGAGTATGAATAAACACATTGCTATTCTGTTCTGTTCTGACTTAGTCTCACTGCACTAAAAATGGACGCAATTTCCCCTGCACCTGCACTATTTGTCAGCACATTACTTAACTTGACGTCTTTATACTGGTTTAGAAGACTCTGCAAACACATTGGCCCACTCACGCGCAAGCATAAGGACTGGTTTGATGAGAATGATCTGGAAATACAGGGCCTTCTCGATGCAAAACATGAAGCGCACAGGGAATACCAAAGGGACACACCATCTCCGGCAGCAAAAGCTGCCTTCAATACTGCTCGCAAAGCTGTCCAGACCAGGCTTAGAGAGATGCAAGACTCCTGGCTCAGCAAAAGAGCTGACAAAATTGAGATGTTCGCCGAGCGTCATGACACCAAACAGTTTTACGAGGCACTGAAAGCTCTCTACGGCCCGCAGCCCTCTAGTAATACTCCAGTTCGCAGTGCGGATGGGGTACTGCTAACAGATAAGGTTCAGATTCTAGACAGATGGGCAGACCACTTCTGCAAAATACTAAACCACCCATCGTCCATAAATGAAGAGGCCATCCGGCGAATGCCGCAGGTGGAACTGAACCTGGCATTGGATGAAGTCATTACTGAGAAGGAAGTCAACAGGGCAATCAGTTCACTATCTATAGGAAAAGCTATAGGAGCTGATGCAATACCAGCAGAGGTATATAAAACAGCTGGCCCATCCCTCACCAGAAGGATCACTGAACTCTTTTGTCACATGTGGGCTGAAGGAAAAATTCCGCAGGAGCTAAAGGACGCCTCAATCGTTCACCTGTACAAAAGAAAAGGCAACCGTCAGGAATGCGACAATCATCGTGGAATATCGCTACTCTCCGTAGCAGGCAAGATCCTAGCTCGCTTACTGGTAAACAGGCTCAACAAACACCTTGAACATAGCCACCACATAGCCAATGTGGATTCAGAGCCGGAAGAGGAACAGTGGACATGATTTTTGCCGCTCGTCAAGTACAAGAGAAGTGTCGAGAACAAAATCAGACCTTGTACACCACATTTATTGATTGGACAAAGGCATTTGATACAGTTAACAGAGGAGGGCTGTGGATGATAATGTCTAAGTTTGGCTGCCCCAACAAGTTCATAACAATGGTAAAATAGCTACACGAAGGCATGTGTGCTCGTGTACTGGACAGCGGTGCAATCTCTAAAACGTTTCTGGTATCAAACGGAGTAAAATAAGGATGTGTACTCGCCCCGACTTTGTTCAGCATGATGTTCGCGGCCACGATGACAGACGCCTTCAGATCATTGGAGCTTGGAATATCCATAAAGTACCGCACAGATGGCAAATTACTCAATTCCAGAAGAATGAAGGCAAAGAAGAAAACCAAAGTGGCTGGCGACATAATCAGGGAACTTGTATTTGCTGACGACTGCGCTCTAATGAGCAACTCAGAACTGAACAGGTTGGAATGGACCAGTTCTCTGCCGCATGCGACAATTTTGGCCTGACCATAAATGCCAAAAAAACAGAGGTCATGTACCAATCAGCACCAGGCATGCCGTACACAAAACCAGAGACTACAGTCAGCGGGCAGACGTTGAATGCCGTAGACAAATTCACATATCTGGGCAGCACGCTGTCGAGATCTGTCAGCCTAGACGATGATGTGGCAAGCAGAATAGCAAAGACCAGCACAGCCTTTGGTAGAATGCGCTCGATGGTCTGGGCACGTCGTGGCATCAGCGTCAAGACCAAACTCAAAGTCTACCGTGCAACCATCATTCCAACCCTACTATACGCTAACGAAAGCTGGACTGTATACTCTGGACATGCAAGGAGGTTAAACCACTTCCACACAGGTTGCCTGAGGCGAATATTCCACATCCGATGGCAAGATCGTGTCACTGACATCGAGGTTCTCTCGAGGGCTAACATGCCCAGCATCCATGCACTGCTAGAAAAAGCACGACTAGGATGGGCCGGACACCTCGTCCGTATGTCAGGCGAGCGGCTCCCAAAGAAGCTTCTCTACGGCGAGCTGAGAGAGGGATGGCGGGAGAGAGGGCGCCCAAAGAAACGTTTTAAAGACGGTCTGAAGGACTCACTAAAAAGTTGCCAGATAGACATCGACACATGGGAATTTCTTGTGCAAAATAGATCTGACTGGAGAAGCGCAGTCAAATCGGGTGTAGCTGCCGGTGAAGACGACCGTGTTGTGAAAGCCCAGAGCAGACGCGAGACGCGGAAATCCCGAGCAGCGGGAACACCATCCCCTTCTACAAACCTCGTGTGCCCGATATGTAGCAGATGTTTTCGTGCTCGCATTGGCCTGTTCAGCCACATGCGCACCCACACCCAACAGGGAAATCTGTGGCAAGGATGATGTCGGCGGTCCTCATCGACAATGATGGACAGCTATTATTATAATAGAAGACTCTGCAGAGTCTGTATACAACCAGTTTCATTTACATTACCTTGCTCTAAAAGCTATGCGCATCCAATTTATTCTGAAATAAATAAACTGTCCCTGCCTCCACTACCTCCCGTGGCAATGGATTCCAAACATTCACCATTCTCTGACTAAAAAATATTTCCTAATATCTACTCTGGACCGCTCTTTAGTTAATTTGTAGCTATGCTCTATTGTTCTTGTAGGTTGTTGTATTTTGTAAAAACTTGTTACAGTCTAATTTTCCATTCTGATTATCTTAAACCTGTATTGTCACATTACATTCTTCTCTTTTCTAGACACTATAGCTCTTTTCTAGACACTATAGCTCTTTTCTAGACACTATAGGCTGGTTTTTCTGAGTCTTTCCTTATAACTGTAATTCTGGAATCCCACTATCAGCTTTGTCGCTCTTTTTTTGTATTCTTTCCAGCATGTTTATATCCCCTCTATGATAAGGACTTCACACCTGTACACGGTACTCCAATCTAGATCTAACTAATGCTTTATACAGTTTGACTATCACTTCCTTGCTCCTATGTTTAATATTTCTTTTTATCATACCTAACATTGCATTTGCCTTTTTCACTGCTACCTTAACTTGCTCACTCACCTTACCTGTATGATCTATTATAACCCCTAGGTCCCTTTCCTTATCTATCTTTTTAATATTGTTCTCTCCCATTCTGTAATTATGTTCCATATTGGATCTACCCATGTAGATGACTGAACATTTATCTACATTAAACTCCATTTGCCAGCTTACAGACCATTCTCAAATTTTATCTAAATTCGACCTCAATAAATCCACTTCTGCTTTAGATGGGACGCTACTGCATAGTTTTGTGTCATCAGCAAATTTTGCAATCCTTGATCCCATATCAATGTCCAAATCGTTTATGTATATATATATCAAGAACGAAATTGGTCCCAAAACCGAGCCCTGTGGCACTCCACTTTTCACTTCACACCACTCAAAGTACTCCTTATTTATGTCCACCCTCTGCCTTCTTCTCGTTAACCAATTTTCAATCAATCCATTTGGCAACCTCCCCACCTATTCCATGTGATTTTAACTTTCTAAATAATCTTTGATGAGTTACTCTATCAAAGGCCTTTGCAAAATCTAGATAAATAACGTCCACTGGCTCCCCTTTATCTATCCTTTTAGTAACCTCCTCCATGAATTCTAATAGATTTGTTTAGCATGATCTCCCTCTAGTAAACCCATGCTGACTATTTCTGATTAGATTAAATTTGTCTAAATGAATTACAATGTTTTCTTTGATTATTGACATCAAACAATTTGCAGACTATGCTCGTTAAACTCATCAGTCTATAATTCGCTGGATCTGATTTTTTGCCCTTTTTTTTATAAGGGGATCACTCCTACATCTTTCCAATCCAGTGGAACAATCCCTTTGCAAGTGATTGAGAACATAATATAGCCAATGGTTTTGCTAGTTGGTCTCTAATTTCAAACAGCAATTTTGGATGAAACCATCTTGACCTGGACATTTATCCACTTTCAACCCCTTCAATTTTTTAAAAACCATTTCCTCTGTAATACAGATTGATCTTAATCCTTCTGTATTCATGTCTCTTTGAAAAATATCTATGCCCCACAGGCAACTGAGAAGGTTTTAACTGATTGATTAGTTTGATTATATTGATTGATTATAAATATATACATTATGTTTTACAATGGTTGTTGACTTTGAGAGCCTTTAACAATTTTATTCTTGTGGTTTATATAAATGATTCCTGTCTGTGTATAGACAAATTAATAAAGAATTTGTTGCTGTCAATGTTTTTGTTGTATGTGTGTTATTTTCTGAGATACAAGATGAATGGTAAAAATATCACAAACATTTAGACTCACTTGTCGAGTTTGTCTGGTGTCCAACAAATTTTTTGCAATTGTCACAGAGCATTGATGGTGTTTACTAACAAGAACGGCATATCTGTTACTTTCCACTTAAAAACATATTTATTACAGCTAAATAAACATGCTAAACAGATCTATCTCAGAAAAATACGTTGTAACAACTTCACTTCACCATCCTCAATAATAGGCTAAGTCCATCCTAGTGGAAAAGAGAATAAATCGCTTCAAAACTTATTTGATAAAAATCTACAAACACTTTTTTGCCATTAAAATCAGTCAGAATGGAAGTAAAGTAATTAAATTCAAGTCCAGATATGTTCAACCGTTTCTATAGCAATGAATTGGATATTTTACCACAATACAAACATTGAAACCCCTAAGGCCGACGTGTTGACTTGCAGCTGGGAAACAGGGTTTTTGGTGGGTCAGAAACCTGGCCCGTAGCTTGGTAGAGGTTTTAAGAATCTACGACATTGTTCTCTGAACAGACCCATAGATGCTCATTCCCTCACAGCAAATAGCGAAGAGTGAAGATACTGATGGTTCCTGTACCATGCTGGTTGTACACACTCCTTCATCCTCTCAGGTGCCCCTCTGTGATGGACCCACGAATGATTTTAGAATCCTTCAATATTTGCTGGTTCATCGACTGCAGTGTCTTCATACAAAAGGTGCTCGTTTATTAACTTTAAAAATATCACCTCTATTTATTGTCACTGTAATCACTGCGGGTGCCCCTGAGGTCAGGATGTCAGCTCTTTCATTAACGCAAACACCAGCATGACCAGGACAGTAGGTCCACAAAAGTTTCCGCAGATTCGAGGCCTCTATCCACTATCCACTCATTTCACAGCCAGCCCTTCTGAAGCAAGGATTGAGAGTAAGAGATGATTACGGTCCTCATTAAAGAAGTCTCAGAGCCGAAGTCACTGCCTCGATCTCAATTCTGACACTAGGTGTTGTTGTCAAGCATGCACCGCTCCTATCAACTACAACCCTGCACCTCACTAATAGTTAAGCCTGAACCAACTTTCTTGCCGTAAATCACAGATCCATCGGTACATCAAACAGTATCAGAATCATGGATATTATCTCTCTCAAAATCCTGGTATTCTATCAGATGCCAGATAGAAAAATGTTCAGTAAACGGATTTCGCTCTTCTGCCTTGGTCTACCATGTTGAACTCGCAGCCTCTTTCAGATCATATCTCCATTGCAAGCTCGGTCGTCCACGAGGGCGTAAGAAGTTGTAGGGCCACCACAACATCACTCTATGTGTCTATCTGTTATCTGGCATGCACACCACATGGCGACATCTATGATGTCATAAAAGAAGTTTGACGTCTGATATCTACATTGCGGATTTGTTCTCGAATGGAGATCTCCAATATTCTTCATTCCATCGTTCGTTGGGCAATCTGAAGTTTATCTTTATCAGCTTTCCATAAGTTCCACACATTGCAACCATATACCATGGCTGGAGTAACCATACTATTGAAGGTGCTTTAGTGTTGTTGTTTCGCATTAACTTTTCTTAGTGAACTAATCAATCAATCAAAACCTTCTCAGCTCCCTGTGGGGCATAGGTATTCAACAAATACACACCAAGCCATCAATTGTTAATTAGTTAGTTTTCTTTCCACTTGTGCCATTGAGTATTGTGGGGAGCTTAAATCTTCTGTCCTGCGCCAAGTGCGTTGCGTCGTTCAATGTGAGTCCGTGTCATTGCACAATCATTCTTATGTCATCTATCCACCTGTCCTATGGCTGCATCCTTGCCCTGTAGCAAGATCTACCATGGTTGTAAGCCGTTAGTGGAAGCTGATAAAAGTGCCTTCTCATAAGTTGATCGAAACAGCTTATTTTCTGCCTGGAAATTTACTCTGCACAAGTTGTAGTGCAGAATGTCATCATTTTGCATTGTCTTTCCTGGTAACACTGATGACCTTCCTCAAACACTTCATTTCACACGTCAAAATTCTTTTCTCATGCTCGCTGGACAAAGACAATGTTTGGCACTAGTAGCACAGTCTGCATAAATATAGTGTTTACCAGATATTGCTTTATTGCCAAACTAATGCTCGTGTGCCTAAGCAGTTGTGTCACCTGATAAGTTACCGCAGCTGCTTTCTGCCACAAAGTCTCGATTTCCATGTTGAGCCTACAGTCTGCGGAATAATTAATGTCTAAATACTTGGACTCTTGGGCCTGTTGAAGAGCCAAATCATTTACACTTATTTTGAGTGGCCCAGGGACTCTACTGATTCTAAAGTGTAATAGAAATGAGAAAAAAACCATGATAGCACATGCAGGACACTTGTGACATCCTGAGCAACCAAATTAACAAGTTAAAATGCAAAGGCATGGTTTTTCTCATTTCTATCCCACTTTAAAGGTTTTCATTTGAAGACCCCTCATATTTTAAAACAAAATTAAACTTATTATTATAGAGACGTGGGTTATGGAGGGAGGGAAAAGAGAGGGGTGTGGGAAGGGGTCGATTTGCTAATTGTTGAACTATTATTGTTTCTTTCATATTGTACAGTTCCATTGACTCACAGATCTTCTACATGGATATTGCTAGTAATTTATAATGTTTGCTTGTTGTTAAGCATGCGCCTGTCCAGTGCAAAAATAGCATTGTCCAAGATGAAAGAAGACAGGACGCAGTTTATGAACTTTCATCACGTTGCAATGTGGGACACAGGTTTCATCACTTCCCTTGGATTTCTCATCGCTGTTGCTTATGTCAGACTTCTCAAACTGGCTGGTTGCTCAGAAAGAACTATGAGGGTAAGACAATTTATTAGTTTGTTCATCATCTCATCTCATCTCATCTCATTTCATCTTATCTCATCTTATCTTATCTGTCCACTTCTGTCATTAGACGTGGGGAAAGTGCAATCTCTTAACTTAACATCTTTATACTGGTTTAGAAGACTCTGCAGAGTCTGTATACAACCAGTTTCATTTACATTTCCTTACTGTAAAAGCTATGCACATCCAATTTATTCTTAAATGCATTAATTGTCCCTGCCTCCATTACCTCCTGTGGCAATGCATTTCAAGCATTCACCACTGTCTGACTAAAAAAAATATTTCCTTATATCTAATCAGGATCTCTCTTTAGTTCATTTGTAGCTATGCCCTCTTGTTATTATGGTTGTATTTTAAAAAACTTGTTATAGTCTAATTTATCCGTTCCTCTTATGATGTGTCATCTATGTGGCCATTGATATTTTTTACCTATGTTGGTGAAAGTTTCTTTAATACCATCAGTTCATCTTTCTATTGGTTGTCCTCTTGCTTTGAAGTACTGTTTTATGTTGCTATAACCACACATTATGCAGGAGTTTGGAGACTTCACTTTACTTCACTTAGTCATTCCACTTAGCGTGGAACATTAACACTCCACAGACTTCTGGGACAACGAAAGAGCTGATGCAGTGGCGGGACAAGCTGTGGTGAACGATGCAGTGATGATGAGAGACAGGGTTGAGTTGATTAGGCAGTTATGAACACTCTACAGAATAATGAAGAGACAGAATATCGTAAAAATGCGTATGTGCAGAGAATGATAGATTCGGGAGTGACTAGGGGAGAGAGGAGAAAGTGTGTTCTATCTGGAAAGATCCGAAGAACACGAAATCAACACCTGACTGGGACTCGTGTGTATATATACGCTTGACTGGCTGCTTGGACGGTGAACGGAGCAACGATGGGAATGGTCCCTGTGTGATATTGTTGGTTCCTAGAATCAAGAATCTAGTCATTCCACTTCTACACTTCTACCTCTGTTGAGGTGTAGCGGCCTTTTTATACTTGCAATTGAGCGAGCAGACCTATTGTGTAGGTGTGGAGACATTTTTCCGATATGATTGCTGCCGAAGACAGATATGTCGGACTGAAAGGTGGAAATATCGCAGTCAAGCTGTAAACTAACGACACAACGCATTCTGTTCTCTGGACTACATTCTGTGACTAGCAAAGCCCTGTTCAGGGCTTGTTAGTGGGAGATTGAGAACAAATACAGAAGAAGACTTGATATGACCAAACCACATATACGCCATGTTTGACATTGCTTCCACTTTTTGTTCTGACTCTTGTCTTCTAGTGAGCCTGACCACTTTCCAGAAGCATCTCATTCTACGTGCCGTGATGTTTTGTTCTTGTATTTTAGTCAGTCACGGTCCATGCCTGACACTGATAACAAAATGTTGGAATGAATATACTGCTGAGTATTTCTCTTCTTGCATGCATTGGAATGTTTAGGCGTTGAATTAATGGTGATAGTTGACATATCATCATTGCATTTGCTTTTTCAGTTCATGCTTCTGTCTCCCTGTCCATCCTGCCATCATCTGTTAAAGTACATGATTCTAAAAAATCTGTATTCACTAACTTGATGAAGTTCTGTATTTCTGATCTAGATATGGAAAGACTTTTCTGTTTCGGTGACTTCCATTACCTTTGTATTTTGGTGTTTATTTTATTATTTTCTTCCCACATTCTTCATACCTGAGACGCCTCTTGATCATGCAAAATGACCTAAACCCAGAATTAGCAAGATGGCATCATGAGGGTTTAGTGGATTTATCGTCCATAAGACAATATTAGACCATACTCATGACCAGAGCCTGTGCACCTCCCTCTTAAACTCTATAGTACTCCCTGCAATGGGCTGGGCTGAACTCAGAGGGACCCAAGCCTCCCTTGAAAGACTCATAATCGTTCTCACACTCCACAACCAACACATGAGAGGTCTTCATAACACTGATGTATGGCAGTTGTCATTAGTGAAGATTGTGGTCACCCATGCTGATAAGATAACACATTGTTGGACTGGCCACCTACTTCGTAGAATGGATGATGACTGGAACACCGCGGCAGCAATCTGGTATTCACGAGACAGAAAGCGACCATGGTGAAGACCACCAATATGCTGGGCCAACTTCGTCCAACTCAGAAACAACATCCTTGATGCTTCAGATGCTTAGAACTTTCTAAATAATCTTTGATAAGGTACTCTATCAAAGGCCCTTGCAAAATCTAGATAACATCCACTGGCTCCCCTTTATTTATCATTTTAATAACCTCATCCATGAATCCTAACAGATTTGTTAAGCACGATCTCCCTATGGTAAACCCATGCTGACTATTTCTGATTGGATTAAACTTGGCAAAATGCATTACAATGTTTTCTTTGGTTATTGACTCAATTTACAAAGACTATGCTCGTTAAACTCACTGGCCTATAATTTGCTGGATCTTATGTTTTTTCTTTTTTCTGGAACTTGTTTTAATTACTTCCTTGAATTCTACTCATGTAATTGTTTTTCTCTCTCACTGATAAGGGTGAACCCACATTTCTGTCATTTATAATGTTGTTGAATTGAAACATTCACCTTTAGCCATTTTTATTTTGTTGGTGTTTCTGTTTTTTCACAGACCTTTTAACTATATGAATATATATACAGAAAGAGTAAGGCAATACTCATGGGAAAGAAAAGATAACAAATAAAGATGTCTTGGAGAAGTAGCAGCAAAAAGAGAATTAATTGACCAAATCAGAGTCAGATAGTTAAAAGGGACAGAAGATGCAGCAGTGAATGAGCTGACTGCAGCCAGCCACTCATAGCTAACTGCTTGCAACAGGGTCAGCGAACCACAGCTGACCAAAACCCTATTCCGCCTGCAATCAGGGAGTTCTGAAAACAGTCTGGCTAAGAGAATAAGGATTTCAGTCAGAAGACAAACCCAGTATGCAAAAAAGCAAGCAAAGATTTAATGTGTTGGGTCACAGTAAACCATGACTCAACACAGAATAAGAAGAAGATTTTTGAGATATTTTGACATTATCAAAACTCCCTTGCTGAAAACTATACTGGATGTAAAAAGAACACTATAAACATACCAGATGAAGACATGGCTATTAGTGTCAAGTTAACATCAAGAAATAGACTGGCAAATCCTGCCAGTTTGCACCGTCAATATAAGAGAGAGTGGAGATTGAACCTTGGAGATTCATTTCTACTAACTTTCGATGTGGAGATGTTGTTTAATGCCCACAATGATTATATTTACTCTTTTGTGCAAGGAACTGAGACTCTACTCCAGTCAGACACAACATACGGATCAGGACATTGCCTCAGGCATAATACACTAACCAAGACCACAATCTCTCTTCCATGTAGTGTTCCCTGGAAACAGACTGTTTTCAAGGCAGTCTTGCTGACGAGATGTGGATCAATGTGATCTCCGTAGTACTGTGCGCCACGCAGATGAAGCCAAGCATAGCACAACTGCCTGGAGGACCGCAGCCTACCTTTATCAGCATGATCGGGATCTAAAGAAAGCTGCAACAACCTGCCACTTAACGCCCTTTTCAGGGCGCAGAAAAGAGTAAACTTACTCATTGTAGGCATTAAACAGTGACTCTTTTGTGTATCCTGGAAAGGACGTTAAGTGGGGGGTTGTAGCAGCTTTCCGAGTGTGCTGATGAAGGTGGGCCGCAGTCCTGCAGACGTTTACTACTATGGGAATAGTATCAATCCACATCTCGTCAGTCAGACTGCCTTGAAAGCAGCCTGTTTCCAGGGAACACCTTACAGAAGAGAGATTGTGGTCTTGGTCAGTATATAGTGCCTGACGCTGACATGACATCCTGGTTAGTAGCGTCTAAGTTCCCCTCAATGTGGGATAGAATCTGATTTCTCAAATGACTGTGTTGTCATTGCTTGAAATCTGCTGCCCTTAATATTTTATTTTATTTTCAGGTTTTCCATGTTCTTAAGCTGGCAGTTTCCATCCTGCCAAGTTTTTTTGCATATATTTTCCTTGTCATTCTGAGCTTTGCATTCCTGGGCTTTGCCATGTTCAGCCATACCAGCCCCTTCTTCAAGAATTTTGGCACTAGCATCACAACACTTTTCACAGGAATTCTGGGACACGCTGGTTTCAAGGTGAAAATTTTAAGAGTTGGACAGATTTAATTTCTTCTTCTTCTTCAGCGTTCGTCCTGAAAATGTTTATGACATTGTGTTGTAGATTACAGCGAGACTGCAATATCTTAGCCTGATGGACATATACATCCTATTTCTTTTTTCTTTTTTTTTTGCGTTCGCTTTATTTCTTTATTCCCCAAGGTGGAGTGCGTTGCGCTGTTTTTATTTTGCATCTGTTGGCCCAGTGCATCCGACTTCATAATGCATTTTATGTAGGGGTCTGCTTCCTCCTGCATTTTCTAAGAGGTTTTTTCCATGGGGTTACGGCCAGTGCTGTGATGGGGCGTGAACCCAGCATCTTCGGACTGTGAGCCGTGTCTCTTAACCACTAGCCCATGCTGTCCCCTTACATCCTGTTTCAGCACAGCATTTTTGGAACTGGGTTTGCCTCCCCTTTTCGATTCCTAATCTCTAAGCCAGGCTGCATTGTTGCAGTCTGTTTCAAGTGCCGCCACTTGGAGGCGGAATGGGATCTTGGCCTCAACAAAATGCAAAGACCCTCAAATGTGGCTCTTCAGTGGCTACCCTCCCATTGTGGAATCACAGGGAATGAGAGAACTGATGCCCTGTCTAAAGCAGGTGGCAAGATGGAGCAACTTATCCACACAGAAAGGCAAAAACTATCATCCAAAATTAGTACAACTCAAAATGGAAGAAAAACATGGATGTGAGCAATAAACCTGACCCAATCCACTAGCTCCACAGACACCAACAAACCACCATCTTTCGCCTGAGAACAGGCTACTGCAAACTATTGGGTCACCTACATCGACTCAAGATATCACACACAAGTGACTACCCATGCGAAACTGGAGTCTAGTTTCCTGAACACTTCCAACAGGACTGCCCAATACACAGAGACCTGCTATGCCAAACCTGGTCAGGGAGCTGAGGTGACGCAGCAGTTGTGGGGCGGCCACCCGGACCTAAAGAGGACTGTGGAACGCAGAAGAAGCAGAATGGTCTTGGTCAATTATGGGTCAATGACCCTGGTGCAAGACGCCAGCCATGAGTCACTGGTGAACAAATTTAACTTAAACTCCTCCGTGTGGATACTAGAACCCTTTGTCAGGCGAGAAATAATAAAACCACTTCTCCATACTATGTTTAAAATAGCACTTAACTAAGGATGTGTATTGAACTGGCAACAACATTACATAATACAAAGTACCACAGAAACTACTGCTACTAAAAATAAGCATGATTAGTAATGCAAGCCCTCAAGGGCTGTAAACTCTTACATCTGAAGAATGACCTGAGCAGGTTAGCTGCCATTCTTCTGTAGGTAACATACCATTGTGGACTTTAAAGATGAAGGTGAAGGTCAGTCCCATGACAACAATTGCTGTCAGGGATGAAGATAACTCTTTGTGTACTAAGCCGCAACCTATATAAGGTGGGGTGGCCAGTTCCCTTCCTTGCTGTTTTTACCTTCCCCAACTCATATGTCAGGTAGCCATTTACAGCTAGGTCGACTGGAGGAGCGCTCGTACCAGGCAAGAACCACAACCTGGATTTTATTTCTGGCTGTCCATGAACTCAGTACAATATATAAAACCATAATACATATAGCAAAGATAACTCGAAACAAACATCAAGAAAACAAGGAAGCTGTGGACAGAGCTGGAACGGATGGCTCAGGACTCAAAGGAGCCAACAATATTCTAAATACATCCTGATTTCCTTTGATCTTTGATCGTGTCATTTGGACACATATTCAGAACCAACTCTGATATTCAAAGACAGTGTAGGTCTATAGTTGTGTGCCTGCTGATAACCTTGTTCAGTACTACAGCCAGAAGATCTCAAGCCCACTCTATTCAGTGGTTCTAAGGGGAAAAAACAAAACTTGTTTCTACCCACATTACATTATCCTCAGCGCCAGTCTAGCAAATGTCCTATGCAAAAAAGCCAACAATATTATATAGGCCCAGATCGGATGCAAAATTGTACCAATATGGACCTTGGTTTTTGGTCATCACATATGGGAGGCCCGAGGAAAAGGGTTGCCAAAACATTCTTGGTGTCCATTTGACTCTGTTGTCAGGCATGCACACTTCACATGTCTAGCCCAGCGATGTTTGCATGATATCACTTATTCCACATCATCCTGAAACATTTGGCGTATAATTTTTTCATTTCAGATCTTGATCCCTTATCAAAATATTAAGTATATAACTTTCATTTACTCTCAAAGTGACTTAGAGCTTCTTAACATCTGTTTTGCCCAAGTTCCAGACTTCACATTCACAAAACATTGCTCGAATGACCATGGTATTATGAGTGTGTGCTCTTGCCGTGGTGTCTTTCATCTCTTAGGGTATTGGCTTTAATTGAGTGGAAGCAATACCAAGCTGCTTTGTTCTGTCTGGAGATCTCATGGTCAATTTGTCTCTTGGCCTGGGTAGATATAGCTGATATCCTTTATGGTTTCATCTCCTAGCTTGATGTCCTGCTTTAGGCAGTAGGGGTTTCTGAGGCATTGTATTTTCTTTTAATTCTTCTTGAGACTGGCAGCTCTTGGTTGGTTGGTTGGTTTATTGATCCTGTCCTTTGGCCCAATACCATATAGTGATATCTGCAAATGTTTGTGAGCTGTTGTTTAGTTCTGTGCAAAGTGTTTCATTTGTCTGGCCTTGGAGGAAGAAGCTCTTAACACCGGCAAGCGCCGTACTGGCAGCTCTAATCAGCGTAAAGACCATAAAATCCTTCAAGTGGACCTCAGAAACTGGAATAAATACCATAATACTGGTGATAGTAATAGTGTGTATGATAGTAAGGATATATTAACAAAAGTAGGCTTTCATGTTTTGTTATTGCTGTTTAATTGTTTTTCAGGAAACCAATTTGCCAGAGTCTGACCAATGGGAGACAGTTCTCTTTTTCTGCCTCTTTGTCCTCATTTGTGTCATGTTTCTGACTAACCTCTTTCTGGCTATCCTCTTGGACATTCTGACACTCTCAGCGCAGAAAGACTGTGACGCTATTAAAAGTGATGAAGCTCAGATCTTTTCTCTATTGTGGGATTCTATCCTTAAAAAGCTTCAAATAAAGAGGGATCCAGTTGCTTGGATGCAGATAGAGGGTAAGTACATAGTAAAGATAAATTAGACTATAACAAGTTTTTCAAAATACAACCACCTACAAGAACAAGCGGGCATTGCTACAAATGAACTAAGTAGAGGTCCAGATTAGATATTTGGAAAATATTTTTGTAGTCAGAGAGTAGGGAATACTTGGAATGCATTGCCACATGAAGTAGTTGAGGCGGGTACATTTAATGCATTTAAGAATAAATTGGGTGTGCATAGCGTTTAGAGCCAGCAGATGTAAATGAAACTGGTTGTATACAGACTCTGCAGTCTTCTAAACCAGTATGAAGATGTTAAGTTAAGTTTAAGATTTCATTCTGTTAGGCGAAGGTCAGATGTAATGAATCTCAAACATCCTATTTCTCTTGCTTTGATGGTGATATCTGCCAGGCTTTTCCCTGCTCACATTTTTATGTTATCCTTCCACTTATAGCATTGTTTACCTCTCACACATTGACCTTCTACCTTTCTTTCCAGTATTTTTTTCAGCAAGGTGTGTTGTTTTATGTGACTAAAATATCTTAATTGCTAGATTCTGATTTGAAACATCTTTGCACCACTAATTTCTCCAAGACTTCATTATTTGTTTTCTTGGCCTTTCAACCTGGCGTCACACAAGGTGCTCAGAATCCCATCTTGCAGCACAATCCTGATGCTATTACCATCTACACTTGTGATGGGCAACTGTTATTCCAAATTCTTCTTCTTCTTCTTCATCTTCATTCTCAAACTCCCGCTACCAAGTCCTAGAAAGCGATTTGAAAGTATCAAGATGTAGTCCGAAGAACGGAATGCATTGTGCATTTGTTTACAGCTTGACTATGACATTTGCACCTTTTGGTCCAACACATCTGACTTCAACATGTCATTTTTGGGTTAGCCTTCTGTTGTTGATTCCTTCTCCTTAGCAAGTCTGTCCTGTTGCAGCCTGTTATCCAGGATCACCACATGGAGGTGTAGAAGGGTCTTGGCAGCTCTGGTTCGCTACCCCTGACACTGGCAGTCAACTTTGGGTCGCCGACCCTTACAACTCAAGCACTGCTCAGCATCTTGATATATTTCAAATTGATGTCACTGAACTCTGGGCTAACTCTTATGTGCTCAATCTCTGTCAACAAACAATGATGTGAATAGATATTGATAGTTAATATAACATATTGACTTTACACACTGCTGCTACATCCTCTCAGGCATCCGTACTAACAACCCATGTTTGATTTCAAGCTCTTATAATTAGTGGATCGGATTGCTGATTCATCTCTTGCATTACTGTGATTTAACAGGTGGATGCAAGGTCCATAAAAAGATATGAATTTGAGGTGACTTAGTACAGGATTAAGATAATCATGATTAGATTATAAAAAGTTTTTTTCGAAATACAACCATCTACAAGAACAAGAGGGCATAGCTACAAATTAATTCATGAAAGGTCCAGATTAGATATTAGGAAATATTATTTTAGAGTGCTGAATGCATTGCCATATAAAATAGTGAAGACAAGGTAAATTAATGCATTCAAGAATAGATTCGAGGTGCATAGTTCTTAGATCAAGGAAATTTAAAAGAAAGTGGTTGTATACAGACTCTGCAGTCTTCTAAATCAGTATAAAGACGTTAAGTTTTTAATGTGATCAATCACTTACTGATTTCAGCATGTCCCCTTTATCTTCTTCTTCCTCGGCGTTCAACAATGTTGATGTTTCTCATTCTGTTACTCTCCAACACTCCACACCATACACAGAAGCATAGAAAGTACGCAACTCTTGTAAATTCTATGACACAATTATAATTTGTATCTTCCTTTAAACAAGAATGAATGTATTTTTTGTTGGTAACTTTCAGACCCTCCAGATAAAGACAATACTGATTCACAGGTCAAAATTGAGGTTAATGACCAGTTTGAAAGAATAGCACGTGTTGCCAGTCGGTAAGCTCATTATAACCTTATCAGGACATGAACTTTGAATTTGATCAAATGAAAAGCTAAGACATGCAGAAATGATATGAAACAAAACAAAATAATGAAGAGTACGATTTTGCCCTCTACGGCTTCAAGGCAGTAGTGTATATTCAAAATGTGTTAGGTGTGCGCCGCACGCCAAGTGAAACTCCAACACATTTATTTTTAGTAGTATATAAAGAGAGTCTTAGTTTTAGTTGATACAAGTATGTTAGATCTTGTGCTGGTCCCAACTCTTTTGCGAGTTGTAGAGGCTGGGTTAATTTCTCTGCTTATGGGACAGGGCTTGAGCAGTGCTATGTTTTTTGGTTTTATGCTGGTCTCATCTTGATTTCCAGTCAATTCTGTCTTGGACATGGGTTGTCCAGTGGATGGCTAACTTGTTTGTTCTAAGATTGCGACTGTTGTGCAGCTCAAGCGAATCTTGCTATCAAGTAGGGGGTCTGCCAGGTGGTCTTATTTTGTCGTGAGGACACCACAAAGTGGTTGCTGAGCTCCAGTGTTCGTCTTTCCTTCTGACTACATGGCCAGCCCAGCGGTGTTTGGAGTTGTTGGCTTGATGTATGACGTCCTTGTCGTGTGACAATACCTGGGTGTCAATGTTGTATAATGAGAGTATTTTTATTAATTAAAAGATACATTTTTTTTAGTAGTTCTTCTTAAAAGATTTTTGTGCTCTAGAAAGCCACTAGGTGTAATAACCACTGACTGCTATGTTAGTCATGTTTCAAGGTTCAAGGGGAGAGAAAAAGAAGCACGAAATGAATACCGGGCATTTGCTTGCATATGGCTAGAAATGCAGAAGACAAGCTTCTGCTAGATATAGGTGGAAGATGGCTGGCACAAAGGACGTCACAGCTTGATGTTAACATTTAACCTTTACCCATCATGCGGCTAGTTATTACGCCAAAAAAAATGGTCGCTCTGACTCCTAATGGCTAGAAAATACGCCAGAAAGCTATTCTAGAGCATTGGCGTGTATTTACACCATTTGAACTCCTGGGGATTGTAATCTAAAAATAGAGAATACGATATTGTATATGTAAACAAGAAAGATGACCGTTTTAGTTTGAAAGAGAATTTTGAAATGATTTATTCTATTTTTCTGGACGATTGGAAGATTAACCCATTATTGCAAGTGATGAAGGTAAGTAGTTGTTGCAACAGATATTTTTCTGAGATAGATCTGTTTAATTTGTTTATTTAGCAGAAATAAATCTTCTTGTATCTCAGAAACTAACACACACACAACAAAAGCAATAACACCAACAAGTTCTTTATTCATTTATGTTTCTACACACAACACAATCATATCAATACAACAAACTAAAAAAATACAGGCTCTCAAAGTCAGCAACCTAGAAAAACGTGACTTGCTGATCAATAATTCAGATACTGGGGAACTTAGGTCCTTTTTTCATTCAGGTTGGTAAAGGTTAACCAACCATTGACAAAAGTCTCACACTGGACAATGTGTTCAGGTATTTGGTCATGCAAACTCTGCAGTTCCGTCGTCAGGACGAAGTTCAGTCTTTTTCAGGTCTGGACGACAGCCCTATAGTTTCTGTCTCAGCTTTGCTCTCTCAAGCCAGGTTTGGCGTTGTAGGTCTAATCTTGCTTTCCCCCAACCATTAGGTTGTCAGAGGTGTCTTTTAAGGCTAGGGATTTGATTCCATTCCTTCCTGGATGTAGTTGGTAGGAATGGAAACATGACGAGAGCTGAAATTGTCACATGATCATAACCTGTGGTCAAGTGTGTATTCTAATTTTTCCTGGTATCTGCAACATAACAAACACACTCTGTCTATCCTTGGCAGATCATGCTGACATGCTCTAAAGAAGCGCAGTGTTCTGTTATCCGTTATTTAGTTCTACGAATAGGAGAAATCTATCAAAATTCGTTAGTGAATGAAGGTTCTGTATGGTGATTCATACCTGGCTCTCCAGCAAGTGTATGAGTAGGAAGTTCTGTAACAGACTCTTCTTAACTGGGTCAGGCACATTGAGTAATGACACCAGAGGAAATTGCATTGTGATGAAAAATCACAAAGTTGCTGTAAATGAAAGAGCCACACTTCTGATCATCAATTAAGGTTTGTCACATCAAATGGGAAGGAAGACTAACATCTGGTCAGGCAAAATATACTGATCAAACATGTTAGTCAGGTTCAGGCAAAATATACTGATCAGACATGTTAGTCAGGTTCAGGCAAAATATACTGATCAGACATGTTAGGTTCAGGCAAAATATACTGATCAGACATATTAGTCAGGTTCAGGCAAAATATACTGATCAGACATGTTAGTCAGGTTCAGGCAAAATATACTGATCAGACATGTTAGGTTCAGGCAAAATATACTGATCAGACATATTAGTCAGGTTCAGGCAAAATATACTGATCAGACATGTTAGTCAGGTTCAGGCAAAATATACTGATCGGACATGTTAATCAGGTTCAGGCAAAATATACTGATCAGACATGTTAGTCAGGTTCAGGCAAAACATACTAGACAAGACCCTCACCTCGGCTTCCTTGGGCTGTTTTTATGGCAGCCTGGCTAACAAGGTGAGGGATTGACGTGATCCCGTTTTACTGAGCGACATGCACATGAAGCCAGGCATAGCACAACCGTTTTCATTTTTACGCTCAGGTTGTGAGGAAAGCTGTGACAACCCGCCATTTAACGTCCTTTTTAGGGCGCACAAAAGAGTAATCTTACTCATTGTGGGCATTTAACAACAAAAACAACAGTGGATGCCTTTGGAGCTGACTTCTGAAATAAAACAACAACGTAGTGCATGAGTGGCTACACACACAGCCACAAATTAATTTTTTTATTTCGTCAGGAATCCGTGCATTTTGTAGGTGCTGGAGGACTGATATCAAACACAATGGAGACTGAATAAAAAAGTGATACAGTTGTGTGTCAATTCTTCTGAATAACATTTGAAGAAAAAAATATTAAGTTTTCATTAGAATGAATGGTGTCCTCCTCTTCTTCTTCTACGTTCATTCTCAATCTCCTACTACCAAACCCTGAATAGGGTTATTCAAGTAGCAGGATGTAGTCAGGAGAAAAGAATGCATTGTGTTTACAGCTTGACTGCGATATTTGCACTTTTCGGTTCGACACATCCGTCTTCTGCAGATGAATGGTGTGTTATTTGATCATTAGTCTATTATCTTTTATGTCTACAGTATGGACACATATTTAAATTATACTTTCACATTTTATAGGATGCTAGATGACCAAGATGGTGCTGCCATAATGCAGTGGACAAGATCTCACGAGAATCAGAAGCTGAACATAAACAGTGTGAAGGATGACCTGAACTATGCTAAACCATTGTCCAAGCGTACAGCATGGAACCTATAAGTATGTGCAGGCTATAAGTGGCACGAAGGAGGTCGGATGATGGCAGTGGTATCACAGCAAGAAAATAGAGGGATTGTCTATGAAGAGCCTGCAGATCTGCAGATGCATCATTCAATTATAATCAGCTTAATCATATTTTAAAATTAGTTTTTTACAAAGAGCTGCCTCGCATAATTATGAAAATAGTTAATTGTTTAAATACTAATCCATCATATCCTACTACAATTCTAGTTTTTTATTAGATAACTCATATTTGTGTAATTGTTTGGTTATGTCCCTTGACACACATTTAAATTATTAATGTGGAATATAGAGATGATCATATGCCCATAACTTGGGGGAAAAAAAACCGTAAAACCTTGAAATAAGTTATCTACAAATCTTCTTTAGAATGTTTAGTAAAATATTCAGCCACTATGTCTTGCTGTTTGCATGTTATGGTGTCTTCACACACACACACACACACATATATATATATATATATGTTATCTAGTATTAGAAAATTTTTTATTTTATACAGATTTTGCTTCTTAATACAATATTTTAGATATAATGTGCAATATTGTGAATACTTAAATGTAACATGTGAGCTCTATAGTTTCTCTATTGAAATAAACTAGCTGTTGTTCCACTGAAAGTTTCTTGAAAATTGCTTGTTAGTGATGTTCTTGTATTAGTTCAAGTGTACAATATTGTAATATTTTGACTTGTATTCTACAATAGCAGAATTTTTTGCAGATTATTAAAAAATTAACTGAAAATATATTTTCCTATTTTACACTTATTGTATATATCTTTCTGGCAAAATAGGACTGAAAAATTGTTTTGAGCATTTGGCTTGTCTTCGTTCGTTCCCAATCTCCCGCTACCAAACCCTGAAAGGGCTTAAGTAGCAGAATGTAGTCCAGAGAACGGAATGCGTTGTGTCGTAGTTTACAGCTTGACTGCGATATTTGCACCTTTCGGTCCAACACATCCGACTTCAGCAAGTGACTTCAGCTCATGCACTGCTCAGCATCTTCATCCCGGAAGCATTTGAAATGGGGTTCTAATGTAGAATGGAAAGAGTGAGTTGGACAGAAAGAAGATCCAATGACAGTGTCCTCACTTACAAATATTGAAAATGATACCAAAACGAAGATTGAGTTGGCTGAGACACAATATGGGACTTGCAAGTCTTCTACAGAAGATACTAGAGGGCAATATCCAGGGGAAAAGATGAAAGTGGTGACCAAGAATCACCTTTACATCTCAGGCATGCAGAGACATTAAAGCACAAACATATGCTGAAATCGAGAGAGCTGCAAAGAATAGGGTCAAATGGAGAGACATGCTCAGACAACCTTAAAACCTGTCAGAACTGATCAACCAGATGATGATGATGTATTTATCTGCTCATACAATTTACACAATTTGGCAAATCTAGAACAAGCTTTTTACTGTAATGTATAACAAATTAAATTTTTTGCCTACAATGCTAATTCGACTGTTAGACATTGTGTGCTGTAATACTCTAATTATGGCATTCTTTATCTTCGGCGTTCATCCTGAAAAGGATGTTGTGACGTAGTTTACAGTGAGGTTATGATATCTGCGCCTTTCAGCCCAACACATCTGATTTGTGAATAATGCAGCCTGTTTCCAGAGCCGCCATGTGGAGGCAGAATAGGATCTTAGTCAGCTCTGGTTCGCTGGCCCTGTTGCAAGCAGCCAAACATGAGCCACTGACTACTGTCAGCTTATGCACTGCTGTATCTTGGTCCCATCATGGCATTCAATCAATCAGATTTTGTGTCTGCTTCCAGGTAGTCAAAAACCGCTTTAATTTATTCCATATTTTCCACTGGAATACAATGTTGAACCAAGGGCTTTATACAACCCATATCTTCATCTAACTGGTGGGCTATGAGTAGACACATAGCTGTAGGGTCAATTGAAGAACATTGTTCATGTCTTTTATTGTCGTTCATGTGTAACATATGCCTGGCCCATCTGTACTTCCTTAACAGAAATAAAGTGAATATATTGTATGATATTGTAAACAGATATGACACAGTGCAGAGTGGCCAGAAGCATGGAAGAAATCAATTTATATTCCCCTCCCCAAAAAAGGCAATCTAAAGCTGTGCACGAACTACCGAACGATCGTGCTGATCAGCTACGCTAGCAAGATACTCTTGCAAATTCTATTAAGAAGGATAGAGAAAAGGTTTGAATCTGAAATTCACGTAGTCCAGGCAGGTTTTAGGAAAGACAGAGGGACCAGGGACCACATATTCAATTTAAGGAATATCTACAAAAAATGTAGAGAGTTTAATGTAGACCTGTACACATGTTTCATTGATTACACCAAGGCCTTCAACACTGTAAAACATCAAAATCTGTGGAGAATCATGCAGGAAATGAGGTTTCTCTTGCTTGCATATAGTCCATCTCATTGAAACATTATACCAAGATCAACAAGCAGCTGTCTGAGTATCTGGGCAAACATCAGATTGGTTTGCAGTACAAAAGGGAGTCTGACAGGGATGTATCCTCTCACCTTATCTGTACAACATATATGCAGAATGTATAATGAGAAATGTTCGAGAAGACAAGAACATTGAATGTTTTGAGCCATTTACGAATCGAGTTACGATACGCAGATGACACAGTGATACTATCAAGAAGTGCAGCAAGGCTAGAGCAGCTACTTTCAGCAGTTAATGGACATAGTAAAGATCAAAACCTGTTCATAAACATAAATAAAACAAAGATAATGACCACTGACAGAACACAATGTCAACATCAATTTATAGTGGGTGGTGAGGAAATAGATGAGGTCACACATTTTGAATATCTGGGGGTCCAGAATTGACAGAAACAGCGACTGCTCAAAAGAAATCAAAAGAAGACTAGCTATGGCAATGCAGAGACTGAACAGCCTGAAGAAATTATGGCAGAGCACCAACAAAATGATAAAAGTAAAAGTCTTGAGAGCCTGAGTTTTTCCTGTGGCAGCTTATGGCTGTGAATCATGGGCGATTACCAAAACTTCTAGACAAAGAATCGAATCCTTCGAGTCAAAATGTTACAGAAAGACCCCCAAGATACCCTGGACAGAGAAAAAAACAAATGTAGACATTCGGTTTATCAATTCCATTTTGGCTAGAAAATGCAAATACTTTGGTCACATCAAGAGACACAACGGTCTTGAGAGAACGGTGATGGAAGGTATGGTACCAAGCAAAAGAGGAAGGGGTAGACTAAGAAGACGATGGCACCAAGATATCCAGGACTGCCTGGATATGACTGTGGCGGAGGCTGGTGTTTTGGCCATAGAACGTGTTTCTTTCAGACAGACTGTGATGGGAGCGACGTTCTACAAAGGACATGCTACATGATGATGATATTGTATGAGTGACTATTATAGTGTCACCCATTCTGATGCTAATGACATTTTTGTAATCTCTCAAACAAGCGAAGTTGAAGCAATCAGTCCAACTTATTTCAAGGCACCATGCCAATTTAAAGACTGAATTCTAGTTCTCACATTTAAAAAATTATGTCACAAACATTTAGACGTACCAATTTTTGGGTACACCAGTTGTCTTGTGAATCAATGAAATTGCCACAAACACTGGTAGTGTTCCTAACCAGATGGGCATATCTGTTGAGTTTTCACTACAAGCATATTTATAACATCAACATAAATAAGCTAAACAGATTTATCTCAGAAAAGTTAATTTCAGCAACATAACTTCCACCATCCTCAATAATGGAATAACCTTCCACCACAAACAGATACTAGTATGACGTACGAAGAGTCAAAACGGCTTATCAAAGCCAGATACATGACCAAATGGGAAACCGAACATACTGGTTACACCAAAAACGATGCCTATTATCAGTTGAACAGAAGAGACAGGTCGTTGTTTTCAGACTTCGCACTGGCCACAATAGACTGAGGTACCACCTATTCAACAAATTGAAGATAGGTGGTACCGACGAATGCCCGTGCAGTACCGGTAAAATGACCGCTGAACATCTGCTGCAGAACTGCCCGACATACGAGGATCAGAGAGAGCAGATGTGGCCATCACCAGTGGAACTGCAAGGCAAGCTCTATGGCAGTGGCGACAGCCTCAGGATGACTGCCGCTTTTTTCGAAAAAATAATGGTTACTGTCTGACTGCGTACGAAGAAGAAGAAGAAGAAGAATAACCTTCCAAATCCATATGAGACAAAAATCATTAAAAAGTTATCTAAATTTGCCACTGTATTATCATCGAGGTAGAGGGAAGTGGTCTTGTTTTCGATTCGGCTGTTTCTATAGCAAAACCTGTATTAACACAACGAATACACTGGGGAGTATACAGAGACAATGCCCTGGGCAAATTTTTCTGCCAATGGTTCAGTAAAGGTTACATAATTGTTATCTCTTGGTCGAAGCAAGTTCTAATAGGGCAACAAATTCAGTCAGTTTCTGCGTTGTTGAGGACAGTTCCTCCATGGCAAATGTGCCCTTACAGAGTGATTTTTTTAAATATTGAGAATTTAAAATATGCAATTGTAGATGAAGGTAGATCCCACAGCACTCAGTGCTGTCTGGGATGATGTGATAGAGGTTTCATTGTAAGAGGTCACAGCTTGTTTATGAGGTGGGGAGGGGGGGGGGGGGTGGCCAGTTTCTTCATTGTTACCTTTCCTTCCCTAACAGTAAATCAGGTACTTGTTTACAGCTGGGTTAACTGGAACATGACAGTTGAACCATGGATCTTTGTTGTTAAAAACGAGGGCTCTATCACTGCTAATAGAGACCTTCTTATTTCTATTGTGGTTTATAAATTGTATAGGATGGACTAGCTGTTCCTTCATCCAGCCCTACTTAGCCACCTCAGCAGTGTTATTATTCTCTGCTCCCCTTTTGGGTTCCAGTAAAACACAGGCAAATTCATACAGGAGAAGGAAAACAGACTTAATAAATTGCCTTTGCATCCACCACTTCCTGTGGCAATGCATTTCAAGCAACTCACCACTCTCTGACTAAAAAAAATATTTCTTAATATCTAATCTGGACCTTTCTTTAGTTAATTTGTAGCTATGCCCTTTTGTTCTTGTAGGTGGTTGTATTTTGAAAAACCTGTTATAGTCTAATTTTCTTTTCATTTGATTATCTTATAAACCTATATTGTCACATTAAATTCTTCTCTTTTCTAGACACTATAGGCTAGTTTTTCTGAGTCTTTCCTCATAACTGTAATCCTGAATCCCACTATCAGCTTTGTTGCTCTTTTTTGTATCCTTTCCAGCATGTTTATATCTCCACTACGATAAGGACTCCACACCTGTACACAGCATCAAATAGCATCAACAATGAAAATGGACTCCACAACGGATACAATACATGAGGCGGCAAGGAAAGGAAATGTGGCATGGTGAATTGCACATACATCACAGTCCAAATGTAAATTAACTTAATGTCTTTACACTTGTTTAGAAGACTCTGCAGAGTCTGTATGCAACCAGTTTCTTTTACATTTCCTTGATCTAAAAACTATGCGCATCCAATATATTCTTGAATGCATTAATTCACCCTGCCTCTACTATTTCCTGTGGCAATGCATTCCAAGCATTAACTAAAATAATATTTTCTAATATCTAATCTGAACCTTTATTTAATTAATTTGTAGTTATGCCGTCTTGTTCTTGTAGGCGATTGTATTTTGAAAAACTTGTTACAGTTTAATTTATCCTTTCCGTTAGTTATCTTATAAACCTGTATTAAATCACCTCGAATTCTTCTCTTTTCTAAATACTGTAGGTCATTTTTTAGGTCATTTTTTTGTAGTCTTTCCTCAGAACTAATTCTGGAATCACATAACGTTTCATATGCTTAACTGATTCTCTCCATAGAGGCAAGATTTTGGCTTTCAAACTTTCTTGTAAGGCTATGGAGCTGATATATTGGCTTAGACAATTGCCTTACTTAAATTTGAAAGTTTCTAAGTAAAAACATTTCTAAAAGTTATAAATGTAACTATAATTCCTACCGGGAGTTTTACATTTTAAAAATAGATGTGTCCAAAAAAAATAGAGTTAAAAATGACCGAAGTAGAAGAAAAAGTGATGCTGTCATTTTTAGCTATTCTTTAAATGCAGGAAAATGCCCATGGAGAAACATACATATTTGCTTGAAATCCACATTCTATGAAGCACAATAAAATATTTTAAATAAATTTTTTGGTTTCATGTCTGGGTATATTGCCTAGTGTCTTTATTCTTCAGTGTACTTAAGTGCAAATGGGTACCTGGCTCCGTTAGATAAAGGAGATATTCTTAACTTCTTTATAATGGTTTAGAAAACTTCAGTCTGTATACAACCAGTTTGTTCTACTTCACTTGATCAAAAAATAACTATGTGCATATAATATATGGGAACAGAAATTTACAGTGGGTGGTGAGGAAATAGATCAGGTCACACATTTTGAATATCTGGGCTCCAGAATTGATAAGAATGGCGACTGCTCGAAAGAAATCACAAGAAGACTAGCCATGGCAATGCAGAGACTGAACAGCCTGAAGAAATTATGGCAGGGCACCAACAAAATGATAAAAGTAAAATTCTTCAGAGCCTGTGTTTTTCCTGTGGCAGCTAATGGCTGCGAATCATGGACGATTACCAAAACTTCTAGACAAAGAATAGAATCCTTTGAGTCAAAATTTTACAGAACCTTCCTCAGAATACCCTGGACAGAGAAAAACACAAATATAGACATTCGGCAAGAGTTGAACATAGAGGAGAACTGGTTTATCAATTCCATTATGGCCAGAAAATGTAAATACTTTGGTCACATCAAGAGACACAACGGTCTTGAGAGAACAGTGATGGAAGGTATGGTGCCAGGCAAAAGAGGCAGGGGTAGACCAAGAAGACAATGGTACCAAGATTTCCAGAAATGCCTGGATATGACTGGCGGAGGCTGGAGTTTTGGCAAGGGAAAGAGTTTCTTTTAAACAGGCTGTGATGGGAGCGACGTTCTATAAAGAACATGGTACATTGATGATATAATATATTCTTGAATGCATTAACTGACCCTGCCCCCTCTTTCAATAAATCCCCTAAGACTTTATCCACCAATGGCAATATTTACTTTACTTTTGAATTCATAAAAAAAAAAAGTTATTTGAAGTTTATGTTCTTGATTGAATCTCTTCTATGCAGCTTCATTCTTCGTTCTGCAATGTAAAACTGTATGCAGATGTTATGTAGTTACTCAGCTTTTATTTAAATACATGAGCCTTTAGCATAAATAGTCTGCCATATTGTGTTGTTATTTTCATTTACATGTGTTATTGGTTGGTTTTGTTGATTATTGATCCAGTAGCCTGTGTGCCTCTGCGCTTTGGCCCAATGACATTTAATTGTATCTGCTAGTGTTTGTGAGCTGCTGTTTAGTTCTGTATGATGATTAAGATGCTGAGCAGTAAATGAGCTGCAGTGGTCAGACTCATAGCTGACTGCTAGTGCTAGAGCCAGGGAACTAAAGCTGCCAAGACCCTTCTACACCTCCACGTGGTGTAGCAGGCTGCAACAGAGCAGACTAGCTAAGGAGAGGAGATCGAAATGGAAAGGCTAACCCTGTACCTGAAAATGCCGGCTGAAGTCAGATGTGTCTGACCAAAAGGTCCAAATATCGCAGTCAAGCTGTAAACTATGTCATAATGCATTCTGTTCTCAGGACTACATCCTGCTGCTTGCAAAGCCCTTTTCAGGGCTTGGTAGTGGGACTTTGAAAATGAAGGAATAGAAAGAAGAAATCTGGAAAGAAGAGCTTGGGAAGAGAAGGATGACCAGCTCAAAAACAAACACAATGGTGGTCTCGAGAGAAAAGAAGCGACATTACATTATGCTGGGTGAACAGCCGCAGGAACAGGTTACGCAGTTCAAATAGCCTGGAGCTCTAATTAACCTGAAGGGAGGTAATAAAGAAGAGTTGGTTATAAAAAGTGCTGCAACTGGTAATAAATAGAAGATGCCTAAGCAAAATATAAATAATTAAGCAAACTAAGATGGCTGTGTACACTTCACCTAAGTACCAGTTTTAACTTACGGACAGGAATCATGGACAATGGCAATAACGCCGAAAAACCAGCTCCATGTCTCGGAAAGAAGATATCTATGAAAGGTGGTCCAAGTAACAAGAAGAGATGATGTTCACAATCAGACAATATGCTACAATCTAAAAAGTCAACCCTACAATGTCAGAAGCAGGGTCCTTCTTATCTTACACTCTGTCCAACTATCACACTCTTACACAACTTTCACACTTGCCCTCAGGGTGAGGCCCTTCCTTTGCACTTTGGTTGAGTTAACCTCTGAGATCATCCTAACTAGCATAGGTTCATACCGACGCACACACGTATCCAAGAACTGGTTAATACGTCCTGATATCACCTAAATGGCTGAGGCACGGGGTGGAAAAGGGCGTGCCTCCGCCAGTAGAATACAGATAGGCAAACACTTTACAACAACAACAAAAACCACCCTTCAAGAAACTGGTTGTATACAGATTGTAAAGTCTTCTAAACCAGTATAAAGACGTTACATTAAGTAACCCAGAAAAACCAGCTACAGGTCGTAGAAAGCAGATATCTATGAAAGGTGATCCAAGTAACAAGAAGAGACAAGGTTCACAATCAGACAATGTGCCACAATCTCTAAAGACAGCCCTTACAGACTCAAATGTAGTGATCTTGACTTCGGTAGTTTGGCCATGTCAACAGAGTGAAAGAAGAACGACTACCACAGCAGTCATGGGAAGCATAGAGCCGAGAAGGAAGCGATTCAAAGCAGAATATACAACAAAAAAAAATACCTAAAAGTATTTCTGAACAGTTTCTCATTGATGTGGCCTCCAGGGAGATACTTGCTCCAAATCACTCCGTCTGGCACACTACCATCACATACGGTGCTCACGTCACCGAGCAGAGTATCACTGTGAAGCAAAAAAGGACAGAATATAAAACACCCCAATTACTGATACCGTCTACATGTTTTTAATATGCAGTAACATTTGTTGCACTGCTGTTGGTTTTGTTTTTTGCGAATGCCCACAATGAGTAGGTTTACTCTTTTGTGCACCCTGAAAAGGATGTTAAGTGGCGGGTTGCAGTAGCTTTCCTCCCATCCTGAGCGTGCTGATGAAGGTGGACCAGGGTCCTCCAGGTGGTTGTGCTATGCTGGACTTCATCTGCATGTTGCTCACTATTACATGGATCATGTCAATCCCTCCGCTTGTTAGCCAGGCATTTGTCGTGCTCAAATCGAACTGCACAGTTTTCTTCTTCTACTTCTTTTTGTTCTTCTTCTTTTTGTTTTATTTTTCTACATTCGTCTTTAAAAGAATGTTTGTGGTGCTGCATCATAATTTACAACAAAGTTGCAATATCTGTGCCTTGTGCCCTGACACATCGGATTTCAGCACGACATTTGTGGGACTTGGTTTGTACTTCATTTTCAACACTAATCTCTAAGCCAGGCTGTATAGTTGCACTCTGTTTTCAGGGTCACCACTTGGAGGCGGAATATGGTCATGGTTAGTTATGGGTCAGTGACCTTAATATTTTGTTATGTTATAACGAATTAATCAGGTCTGAATGATGAGATGGTCTGGTCAGACCACACATACTGATCTGACATAGTCATCGTCAGATAAAATATGCTGGCCAAGACACCAACCTCACTTCCATGTAGTTCTCTCTGGACACAAGCTGTTTTCATCGACGTGATCCCCATAGTAATGAGCGACACTCAGATCAAACCAATCATAGCACAGTTGCTTGGAGGACCCTGGACCACCTTCATCGAGATGTGAGAAAAACTACTGCAACCCGTTACTAAACGGAAAAACGCCACGACAATTACGGAGTTTATGCTTTGTCGTCGGCACTTTCATCCATGAAAGAGACTGAGGACATATGGGGTCGCCAAGGTGCAATAAGTCGGTTCTATTTGCCATAAAATTTGTTATAATTTTCTTAACACAAGAGAAGTAGACTGACCAAGACGCACATGGAGAAGAGAACTTGAGACAACAATAAAGGCAGCAAACAAGACGTGGACAGGGCGGGAAAGAATGACGCAGGACAGGAAGAACTGCGAGTATGTGTTGAAAAACTACGTCCCACATCCTACGGGCAAAGACCAAGATACAAAACCTTACCTGCAACTCCACAACGACAGTAGTTGTTGTAGATGGCAATCATTTTGGTTCAATTGATCATTTAATTTACTCTGCCAGTAAAAAAAACTTTGATGAACGAAATCACTCGTTCATCATTCAGAGTCGAAATTAAGATGCTAGAGAAGCGCATGAGCTGCAGTGGTCAGCAACCCATATCTGACTGCTAGCGTCAAGATCATCGAACCAGAGCCACCAAGACCCTTCAGCACCTCCACGAGGTGATCCTGGATAACAGGCTGCAGCAGAGCAGGCTGGCTAAGGAGAAAGGATCGAAGAGGGAATGCTTACCCGGTACTAAAAAAATGTCTGCTGCCGACGACGGATGTATCTGACAGAAAGGTGCAAATATCACTGTCAAGCTGTAAACTAGTGACAGCGCAATTATATTCTCCCAACTACATCCGGCTACTTGCAAAGCCATGTTCAGGGCTTGGTAGCGGGAGATTGATAACGAATGAAAAAGAAGAACAACCAGCAGATTAACTTAACCTAATGTCTTCATATTGGTTTAGAAGACTGCAGAGTCTATATACAACCAGTTTCTTTTACATTTCCTTCATCTAAAAACTGTGCGCATACGATCTAATCTTGAATGCATTAAATTGACCCTGCCCCCACTATTTCACGTGACAATGCACTCCAAGCATTTACCAATCTCTGACTAAAAAAATATTTCGTAATATATAATTTGGACCTTTCTTTAATTAGATATCAACTTAAACCAGGATGGGATATATCACCACAACAATACAATCTTGTGAGGCCAGCTCCTGTGTTAGCTTTGAAGGCTGAAGGAAATGATTTATACACCTTGGGTATATAGCCTTTTGATGAACTCTGCACATTTACTAAAAGCAAGTTTCTGATTGACAACAAGACAACGTAACCATGACCTACTTTAGATTACAGTTGGCCATGACGTAACTCACAAGCTAATAGAAGCATCAGTAAAGACTTTTCCCCAACAAATATTTGATATAATTTTTATAAGTTAGATTTTCAAACATGACTGCCCTTGTCCCTCAGGCGACAGGAACAAGCATGCACTGACAGTCTGCAATAATCACTTAAGATTATCACTATTAATCCTTCTTATACAATAATGTAGAGTGGTCTGCCGGGGTCTTTGTGTATGACAAGGACAAGAATAGCACTACTGCCTCACAGAGAGTATATCGTAGGTGGTTTATTTAGAGCAGCATAGATGGCACCTAACAGACTGCGGATCTACTTTGCTCTAGTGTTTGAGTCTATTAAGATGAACTTGCACATCGGTTAACCATCCTCCGTTAGCGATTGTCCCAACGCAGCAGAGTATTAAGCTGCTCGAGCCTAGCCCGTTAAGCAGGAAACCTTTCTCCTGGCTACATCCAGCTCATACCAGAAATGGGACCTGCACAGAGGCATCTGCCTCTGTAGAAGTACAGGTCGACTAAGAACTAAGAACAATAATTTGCTAACTGATGTATAATTTTCTTTCAATTATCAATTTCAGATGTTACAAATGAAATCATCACTTCATACATTGTGGGGCACTGATAATTAACATGTTTCCATCTCAGAACTTGCCCTGGCTATCTTGTTGGCCATTTAAAGTCTATCATTTGTTTGTTTTGCCAATATTTCCAGCAGTCACTAGTTTTTCCAGACACATCTTTTGCTATTATTATTTCCAGCTGTCACTAGTTTTTCCAGACCCTTCTTTTGCCATTATTATTTCCAGCTGTCACTAGTTTTTCCAGACGCTTCTTTTGCCATTTTTATTTCCAGATCCCTCTTTTGCCATTTTTATTTCCAGATCCCTCTTTTGCCATTATTATTTCTAGCTGTCACTAGTTTTTCCAGGACCCCTATTTTCCCATTATATTTATTACACTTCATAAAAATTGTATTTTGTTTGGGAAGCATCTCACGAGAAGAACATGGTTGGAGCACACTTATTTTGGGTAGAATGGGGGGAAAAAAGAGGCACATCAACAAAGAGAGAAAATGCTGAATAATTTAACATTATGTCAAAGGAAGACGGTCAGCATGGCTCATGATGATAGTATTCCTAAAACTGGAATGCAGACATGTAGAATATTTATTGTTACTGGTTTATCTGGTCAGCATACTCAAGGAATCTTTGTGTACCTTTCCCTCAGACAGACACTGTGGTACAGACAGACACTGAGATATGTCAAATTACGTCTTGTGTGTTTTTGTTGTTTGATTAAATATGTTGTAAGGATCCAACAATACCTTCACCATATGGTGAAGGGAGAGTGAACACCCATGAATCTGCCCAGAGTGCATTGATGTTGAGCCTATATAAAATACGGCAAAGGTAGTCCCATAAACCAATGAAATTCACTGTACTAGGCCTTGGCTTATTATGTGGTGAGTGGCCAGTTCCATTTCCTTCCCTAAAGGCCAGGTACCCATTTACAGCTGAGGCAACTGGAGCATGTCAACAATAGTAATTGAAATTGAGAACCCTTGCCATGAGAAGTGATCTACACATACCACTGTGCTAATCAGATGTTCTACGTAATATAATGTACAATTATATTCTCTAAGTATTCAGTCACTTTTAGACAGAACCAAGAAAATTCTATCCATCAGGGCATGAAGAGATCATGCAGGTGGATAGGGTTCGAACACCACTGGAGACGGTAGAAAGCTTCGCATACCTACGGAGCATCATAAACAAGAATGGTTGTGCAAATGGGAATGTAAAAGTCAAGATCCAAAAAAAGGCATGAGTGGCCTTTGCCATGTTCAAAACCATATAAAACTGGCAAATGATGAGAATGCATACCAAGGTAAGGAACCTCCAACTTCAATGTGGAGTCCATTCTTTTATATGAAGTAGAAACATTGTGAATGGTGAAACTCAAGATTAAGAGACATTGTGAATGGTGAAACTTGAGATTAAGAGACATTGTGAATGGTGAAACTCGAGATTAAGAGACATTGTGAATGGTGAAACTCAAGATTAAGAGACATTGTGAATGGTGAAACTCAAGATTAAGAGACATTGTGAATGGTGAAACTTGTGATTAAGAGACATTGTGAATGGTGAAACTGGAGATTAAGAGACATTGTGAATGGTGAAACTCAAGATTAAGAGACATTGTGAATGGTGAAACTCAAGATTAAGAGACATTGTGAGGGTGAAACTCAAGATTAAGAGACATTGTGAATGGTGAAACTCAAGATTAAGAGACATTGTGAGGGTGAAACTCAATATTAAGAGACATTGTGAGGGTGAAACTCAAGATTAAGAGACATTGTGAATGGTGAAACTCAAGATTAAGAGACATTGTGAATGGCGAAACTCGAGATTAAGAGACATTGTGAGGGTGAAACTCAATATTAAGAGACATTGTGAGGGTGAACCTCAAGATTAAGAGACATTGTGAATGGTGAAACTCAATATTAAGAGACATTGTGAGAGTGAAACTCAAGATTAAGAGACATTGTGAATGGTGAAACTCAAGATTAAGAGATTACAAGGCTTTATCAACAAATCCAAGAGAAAGATTCTGATGCAGCAGTTGTTCAACAAGGTTACAAATGAAAGCTTATGGGAAAGAACAGGACAAAGACAAGGTGGAGTCAGGACATTTGATCAAGAAGGTGGCGCTAGATAAGCTACACTATGTAGTATGTGAAAGTCCTAGACAAGCAATCTCTGTAGTGATAACCACGAGACAAAAAAAGGAAGGACAATGTACACAAGGAGAAGAGATGAAGAGGCTGATTCAAAAAGAATATGGAGAATGGAAGGAACTGGTCTGCTCGCAGAGGGTTGTTTGATGGTCTGTGTATGCACCCCAAGGTAATATTGGTGACGTGAAAGAGTTGGTTGATGGAGATAAAAAAAGGGGGGGGGGGGGGGGGGGGGGGGGGGGTACTGGTTTTGGGAGGTGTTATTAAAAAAAACACACCAGTTATTGTATGACGTCATATTTGACCGAAAGCAGAAGGGAAATAATCTTCAATGAACACTCCCTACAGTAGAATTCAAGATGGCAACTACCGGTCATGCTGCAGATCCTGAGCTCGCAAATGTAAACAAATGAATTTTACATGCTTTTAAATTTACTATAATACAACTGTCATGGGCAAATAAGAATTATAATTACACTGGGCACTTTAATAACAGTTTTATACTATTTGTTGGGGTATACAACAGTTTACATTGCAAGCGTTGTAAATATTGTTGTAATTTATTTGTATCTTAAATAATTTATAAATCTTAAATTAATAAAATCTATCTCACTATCTCCAACAACTTGGAACGCCGGAACGTTGCGTTAATTTATTTAGGACTTTCATTGTTTCAAATTCAAATGAATCTGATCAAATTAATCAGTCAACTCAGTCAAAATAAAGTAATTCGATTTCGGAAATTATTTAGCATGAAATGAAAAAAACCCACCAAACAAGCACAATTAATAAATGAATTAATATTAAAATTAGTTACAAAAACTGCACATGCTATAATTTATATTAAACGTATATTGTTACTACTACTACTACTGCTACTACGACTAGTACTACTAAGTTACTACTACTACTAACTATCAATACTATACTATTACTATCATAAGGACTAGTTAGTTCTAGTAGACTTCTTTATTCTTAGTAGTAGTAGTACTTAAGTACTAGTAATAATAGGTAGACTAGTAATAGTATAGTATAGATCTACTTATTTTATAGTCTAATCTATTTATTAGACTCTAATGATAATCTGTTGATTAACCAATCAGTCATAATGTATTTTGTGTCTTGTAATAATTGTTGAGCTTTGAAAACATCTTTCTTTATTTAGTGTCTTTACTGTCTAGCTTGGCCTAGGGTAGATGGGTTGCTGAAATATACTCGTAATAACTTAGCCGTAATGAAAAAATAAAAACATTTTTCACTTATTAAGTTATTTGTAAAAAAGAAATATGTAATTTCACGAATACTATAAAATGGACAATTGAGTAAGTTTTTGTTTTCGTTTCACATACCCATCTATAATGCTTTGGCACTTTGTTCTTTTACACTAGATAGTTTATCCCCAGTGTTATTTTAATTGTATAGATCTAATTTTGAGCAGTATCTTAATTGTGTGGATAAAATCGGTTTCTTGGGTAGTGTTATAAAGGCTGATGAACTCAGGTGACACGCTATAGATCATGTATTGTAGATTTCATTACATGAAACCAGGGATTTTTATCTACACCGAAATCCTCTACATTTATGTTATTTATGTCTGTTACTTCCTGTTTGCTCATATCTTTTATTGCTTTTTCTACTTCTAATCTAAGAATGCTGGGGCTGTTATTATTAAATGTTGATGGTTTGTTACCTCATTCTTCTGCGTTCGGGCTTTTTGGACACGTAGATCGATATAGTCCCGTCACTAGGACAAAGTCCGCAGTCCTCTCCAGACCCACAGCTTCTGCGACACCTTGACTTCCCCTGGCAAGGTTTTACATTGTAAGTCTCTGTTTATTGGGCAGTCCTGTGGGATGTGTTCAGGAGTCTAGACTCCTGTTACACATGGACAGTCACTTGTGGGTGATATTTTCAACTGATGTAGGTGACCTAATAGTCTGCAGTGGCCTGTCCTCAGGCGAAAGATGGTTGATTGTTGGTGTCTGTGGAGCCGGTAGATTGGGTCAGGTCTATTGCTCACTTCCATGCCTTTCTTCCACTTTCAGTTGTACTGATTGTGTATGATGGTTTTTGCCTGTCCATAGGACACTGCATAGAAAAGTTGCTTCATCTTGCCTTGGATAGGGCATAACCCCTCTAATTCCCTGTAATTTTACAATGAGAGGGTAGCCACTGAAGAGCAACTGTTGAGGTTCTTTGGATTTTGTTGAGCTCTGATCTGATTTCCTACAACATTTGTTCACCTCTGGTGTTTTGTATTGCTTCCAGTAGTCATCTGCAATCTGTAAAGAATACAATCTGAGTTGGCGAGTGTTCGTCTGATGTGGTGAATATTCTTAGTGCCTGTAGAAGTGTCACACACTTTGCCTTAGGGCTGGAAGAAATCTTCCCAGTAGAAAAATCTCTATGAGCTATTTTTCCATTGTTGTATCTTACAAAATGCCTCCTCCACCATCCTTAACTGCACACTCTGCAGATCCATCTGTGTAAATATGGTTCCAGTTCTTAGGGCTCATTTTCCTTCAATCATCATGTAGGTGTTAAGCCTGGCAATTTTTCTTTTTTGTTCCTGGGATCTCTGTGGTAATTAGGATGTTTTCATGGCAATAGTTTGCCTCCTCATAGTCAGTCAGGATTTTAATTTCTGTGAATTGTTTTGAGAGGATTTCATGGTGGCGCTGTAGGTGTTTTGAATTGTGTAGAAAGCTGGTTCTCTTTAGTTGTTTTTTTTGTCAGATTTTGAAGTTTGGCTTGCATGGGAATGCGTTTGACATGCCATATTCCAATATTTGTTGCCTCAGTTGTCATCAAACAGTTCACTGATATATTCCGCCCATCGGTTTAATAGATCTTCTTTTTCATCAAGCAAGATGTCTTCATTCTTGTCTTAATGCATCCTTCTCCTTGAACCAGCCGTATCATTTTTGAAAGTTGCTTTATTTCTGCATACTTAGATCTTATGCTGTGCTTTTTTCCTCATGGCTTCTATTATTTTGATTCTTTCAACTGTTCTTTTACATGTCAACACATAGTGCATGTCTATTTGTCCAGTGCTTTATATTCAGGAGTGTTTTTTGCTCTCTTTCTTTCATTTAGATTAAGATATCATTGGTCATCCATACTTGACTTTTCTTAAACTTCTTTATTGGTAGTTTTACTTTCTACTTGTATGCTTGTTTTGATACATTCCCACTTAGTGCTTTCTTTCTCTTCTCGGCTTTTTTTTTCATATCATGCCATGCTTCCTGACAGCTGGCTGTCATATTTGTTCTTGGCTTCCACAAAATATTTCTGTTTAATTATTGAATGCTTCAATCAGCGTACGAAGAAGAAGAAGAATGCTTCAATCATGATGTATCTTTGTGGAATAATTTGTATATCTTATTTCTGGATTATTCAATTTGTTGGCTATTTTATTCACTACAGGATTGTGATATGAATTTATGTTTGCGCCTGAATATATTTTTGCTGATGTGACACCATTTTTTAATCTATTCTTTATTATGTTAAAGTCAATGTGATTACTTAGTATATTTCATGGACTTTACCACACATATAGTCTTCTTCTTGGAAAAATGTGTTATATATAGTGAATTGGTTTCGCATAAAAATGTATCAGCCAGCCTATCTCCTCTTTTGTTTTTTTTCCCTATTTAAAATGACCCTACTACATTATTGTATTTTCCGTTTCATATTTTTGAGTTCATTTCTCCCATAACAGAACGTTAGTAGATTTTACTGGTGTACTCACTTACTTCAAATATCTGAAATCATTATTCATAGTCAATCAATTAATTGCTCAATCATTCAGTCATTCAAAAACTTGTGGAGCATAGGTGTTCAACAAATATAGACTAAATCATCAAATGCTGACCTGTCTATATCGGTTGAAGTTTTTGTGGCTTAGAGTTTCTATAGGATGGATAGCCTAACTCTCATTAGGTACCTCCTACAACATGCCTTGCGGGTTACAGTGTACTATTTTTCACTTACCTTGCCAACCACAGTAACGCTCTGGCTATTTATAGTACTGGTTTTAATTTTTGTAATGTTAAGATTAGGAATGAAAGTGACAAGAAAAACTGAAAGATAATAATGTAATAAGTCATACAATTAAATTCAAATGTTGAAATAAAAACAGTTAATGGGATTTATGTACAAATATTTTGTCAACATTATATGTATCTTTAAGCTCGAATGTCAAGCAAAAGGTTCCCAGAGATGCTTATGTTTAGCGAACTGAGTGAAGGAAGACGATCACGAGGACACCAAAAAAGCATTTCAAGTTCAGTCTGAAGAAGTCCCTTAAGCCTAAAAGTGCTCCCATTGGCTTGATCAGTCACATGCACATCCACATATTCAGGGATGCATTATGACATGGATTAATGTTGGCAGTCTTCATCAATGATGATGGACAGTTATTATTATATTATCTTTAGTAATTTAGGTTATACAATTCATCACATTCATTGTGGTTTGCCAAGTTCTTATAATTATTGAAACTATTATTTGCAATTTTACGGACTGATCCATCCTTGGAACGCTTGTCTTATTGAATTTTTTCTCCTATCAATCATTTAGTGTTGCCAATTGAGAAAAGCTTAGATCAATTTCATACAACTCTAAATTCACTTGACCAAATATTGGTAAGAATGACTTGTACGGGAAGAACTAGACATCTGTAATTGAGTTAGAAAGTCTTCCCACCTAACAGCAAAGAGACTGAGTTGACAACCGCGGTACCTTTCCTGAAAAGGGCACACATCCACTGACATGTTCTTGAAGCCCCAGATCTTACTCGGTATTTTCACCTCATTCTGCTTTTTAACAACTACACCCAGCCTTTTTAAGTCTTGCTGAGCTTCTTAACAAATTACTTCAGTTTTTTTAACAACTTCACTTAATGTTTTCACCCTCACCTTTTCATAAACTCAATCATTTTCACACTCATCCATCCTTTAATCAACTCTTTCACAACCACACTGTATTTAGTGATAGAATACCCATGCACATTGTCGTGCAGGTTAATGATCCCTCGTCAGTTAGAAATAGAAAAGAAGAGTAGGCTTATTATGTTTAATTAAAAATCTACCCAATTTATTATGAGATCCTCGCCGGTGCTACAGAGTTTGTGTGTTGTGCTGAGATTCTCCAAAAATATGGAGAAGAACAGAGCACTTATGGGTTAAACCGTGTGTAATGATGTTGATTCTTAAACTAATGTAAACTGTATTTAAAATTATATCTCACCCAACCTTTTAATGAACTCAGCTATCTCTTTTGCAGTCTCTACCTTCCTTATAACAAACTCTTTCTGTTTGTTAATCAACATTCACTTAGTCTCTGTTTGTTAATCAACTTACTTAGCCTCTGTTAATCAACCCATTTAGCCTCTGTTTGCTAATCAACTCACTTAGCCTCTGTTTGCTAATCAACTCATTTAGCCTCTGTTTGTTAATCAACTCACTTAGCCTCTGTTAATCAACTCACTCAGCCTTTTAACAAACTAATTCTTCTGTGGAACAATATTTTCACAAATTCATTCCGCACTTTCACATTCCTACTCATTTAATTCACAATATCATTCAACCATTTCATGATCTCACTCATCATTTTCACTTCTAACTCATCTCTTCCTATGTTTCAAGGCTTTTGCAGAGCTATCAATGAAAAAAATCCAAGCAGAAGGCCAAATCCGCCTCTCCAATGCTCAGATTGAGAGCCTTAACAGAAAAATCCAGCATTCATTACTTGTGGAGCAAGAAGTTACAAGTTTGCCTACAGATATTAAGATTTACAAGGCTGTAGGTAGAATGTAAGTAAACAACATATGTGTTTGTGCCAGTTGTAATGTATCTTTAATATGTGTAAGTAAAGTTACTTTACTCCTATCAATTGTGGGATAACTTACTGGGAGGAAAAAGTACTTCTGCGCTCTACTCCTGAGATTGGTTGTAAGGTTGTCTGAGTATATCTTTCCATTTGACCCTATCCTCTGCAGTTCTCTTCATTACAGCATTTAAAAAAAAGTTATTGTCCCTTGTGAAGCGATGATGGCCACATCATCAGACGGTTTTCTCTTAATAATGTGATGTGTGCTGTATTTGGATTATAGTGAGGAAGAATATGCTCTGGTCATCAATCTCACTCTTATCCCGAGATACCTTGGATCAGTGGCAAGACTATTGGTCGATACGACTGGAGGTAACTTGGGATGCAGGCACTCGGGTCTTACCTCACTTGACACTTGAGACCAGGGATGGCTTGAAACTTGCGAGATTTGATTGACCACCGTTTCTTTCTTCCCGTTGAAAATAGGTAGACCACATAATGTAACTTCAACAGGAGGTAGTTTTCTTGATAGCTGAGTCGTTTCCGTCGAACTATTAATTTTTTTTACGAGTCAGAGGAACCAAGCACTTATTTGAAGAGTTGTGGATTGCATTCCTGAGAAAGGCCCATCTATCTTCCACTCTGCAAACTGTGGGCTGCTGATTTGCCAGACGATCGTTCAGGTCCCTGGCGAACGTCTGTGCTTATGTCTCGTTTTGGAGAAGGTGCATCTATACACAGGCCTCTTTTCCCAACGACGACGCATAGGCTCCACATAAATGTTGAACTTGGAGACAAATAGCCTGTGGTCTGTCCAGCATTCAGAACCATACATGGCTTTAGACACACGCATGTCCCATCTATCCTTGAGTGATTTTTTAAAATAACTTCAACAAGTTACATATTTCTAAAAATCAGCTCGTTAATCTCTTATGTTTTTAAAGTTTGGATGTTTTATAGGTACAATATCATCTGGTGCCTTCCTGGTTGGTGTTGGCGATCATAGATCTTCACTCGTTTCTATCACGTATGTCATTAACCAACTCTGTTATTGATCCGCAGCATTCTTCTGTAAAACCACATCACCGTTGCTTCCAAAGATCTATGCGCTTGCTTGTTGATTGTCCATGATTTGCTGCTATATGTCAATACTGGTTACACGTAGCATCCAAGGACTCTCTTTCTGAGTTCCAGCGACAATATTTTGTTGCATAATATTTCTTTCATGGTCTGGAAGACCGATTTTGCTTGGGCTATACTGCATTTTATTTCGTAATTGCATCTTCCATCTGATGTTAATAATGTGCCCATGTATTTAAACTTGTCATCTTCTATCAATTCGTTCCCCTTTGCTTTGACACAGCATTTTGGAGAGTCCAGTGTCTTAGTCACCACCATCATTTTCGATTTCTTTTTCTTTTAACAGGTCTTTGTTTTCACTTTGCTGAACTACTGTATTTACAATTTAGGTACAATAGCTAATATTAATAATAGTTGTCCATCGCAAGCGAACATAGCGACAGCATCAGACATTTGCTGTGAGATGTGTTCTTTTATGGCTGTAAAGTCCATTCCTTTGCCACACCCAGGGCACTCATATGAGGGGGTGGCTGTGGAGTTGTTGTGCATTCTGCTCTTTTGAGTGGCATGGTTACTTTGAGCATCTGTGAATTTTTGATGGAGTTTCATTTTGCGATCTGAGCACATTTGGTGATGCTACTGTTAGTTAGTTAGTCGACAGATCAGCCTCACTGCACATCAAACAATTTCATATGTATTCAGGTCACTTCTTCAGTATATCCCCCAATGTATGTTGGCTCACGACACCAGTTCTGTGTTGGTTCACTAGTCTCATTTGGCTTCCAGCGTAGCATTCTGGTTCTCCCTCTTGTGATCCGACTTTCTTGCAGTCTGGTCAAAACTCAGGACTCATTGTCATTGCTCGAATCCAGCAAGTCTGCCGTATGCGAGGAAGCTAATATTTTATATACATCCCAATCCTGTGCTGTGTCAGAGCAGACCTAGATCTTTTGTCAAACATAGATGGACGGCCCCATGGATGTGCAGGGTCATAAGACCACCAAAATGCCGTTTTGCCGTGTCCGTCTCAACATAACGTCTTGATACTGGTTTCGAAGATCTGCATACAGCCAGTTTCTTTTACATTTGCTTGATTAAAAATGCCTATGCACATCCAACCTATTCTTCAATGCATTAATTGACCCTTTCCGTTGATTATCTTATAAACTTGTATAAAATCACCTCAAATTCTTCTCTTTTCTAGATACTGTTGTCAGGCAGGTGTTCCACAGTATTTGTGTGATAATGATGTTTTTTTGATATCCCAAAATAGAGTTTAACGTAGAATTTCCTAATTTCAGATCTGATCCCTTATTGAAATATTTAGTACACACCGTTCAATAGCTCTTTTAGTAACTGAGCTTCTCAGCATCTGCTTTGCGCAATTGCCCCACTTCACAACTGTAATTCATGGCTGTAAAGACCATGGAATTAATGGTATGTGTTCCTGCTGTGGTGTCTCTCATCTGTTGAAGTATCAGCTTTATGCAATTGAAGCGGAACCAACTCGCTGTTCTCCGTCTGGAGGATTTCACGATTAATATTGTGGGTGGTATTTATTTCCTGGCCCAGGTAGATGATAGAGCTGACATTCTGGATGATTTAATCTCATCATTATCATCATGTAGCATATCATTTGCAGAACGTTTCTTTCACAACAGCTAATCTGTACGACTCTCGATCTCTAGCCATTACTCCCACCTCTGTCATTGTCATCTTCAGGACCTCAGTGATGTAATGTGTCCATCTTCTCCTTGGTCTGCCTCTGCCCCGCTTTCCAGGCACCATACCCTCCAGCATTGCTCTCTCCAGGCCATTATAACGTTTGATATGGCCAAAATATTTTAGTTTTCTGGAAAGATATTGTTTACTAACAAATTTTCCTCAATATCCAGTTCTTGTAGGATATCTGCCTTATATCCATGGTATTTTGAGCACCCTTCTGTAGCACTCTAGTTCAAAAGATTCGTTCTTTTTCCTAAGTATCTGGGTGATGTTCCATGTTTTTCATCCACACGTTGCCACCGGGAAGATGCAAGAAGATGATTTTATCAGCTAGCTTGATTTCCCACTGTAGGCAGTTGAGATTTATCAGGCATTGTGGTTTATATTTTATTAATATTAAGACCAGCAGCTCTGCTGATCTCGTTTAGGTCATTCAAGGATTTTTGGACCTTGTCAATGGTATGACTGATGAGCACAATGTCATCTGCAAATCGTAATGCAGCTGTTGGTAGATCCATTTGAGATCTTCTGTAAATAACTTTGGAGAGATGGCATCATCCTGGTCATTTGACTAAATAATAATTAGGGGAGTGTATCTCTTAATTCTCTACATTACAGGAAAACAGCAATTGCAAAGTTGTTACCTTCATTAGTGTTGGGTCAAATTGTATTCTAGACTATTATTTTTTCATGTGGACAGCTTCAGTGTTGTGTTATATGCGAGGAGTTATTAAGTTCAGGCAGATAGAATATATATTTAATAGCTTGTGCGTGTGTTGCGTCATAGGGACTGTATACACGGGGGCACAAACAGAAGCTGAATCATTTTCACACACTTTTTCTCATAAAGATGATGAATATCAAGTGGCAGGACATGATCCTGGACACTGCTGTTCTTGAGAGAGCTGGTATCCCTAGAATTGATACAATCACTGATTTGCTGGGCGAGTCAATTGGTTTGCATGCCAGACTATCAGCCCCCAAAAATAATCTTCTATGGCGAGATGTAGAATGACAAATGCTCCCATGGGGTAAAAAAAAAGCTTTACACACACTTGAAACATCTCTAAAGGCCTACAGGGTAAACCTTGAAACATGGGAAGATGCTGCGCAAGACCATACAACCTGGCGCACAGCTCTCCGCATAGAAGCAGCATTCATGTGAGGTATCCAAAAAAACTACAGCAGAACAACGGAGACAGAATAGAAGAGCCTGTGAACTATCACTGTCTAGTGAAGCGAACATTCCATGCCCTCGCTGCTTGTTATTATGCAGATCCCATATCGGACTCGTCAGCCATCTTCGCGACCATCCACAACCCCAACTCACAGAATACTCCACTGCAAGGACTGTTTAAACGGAAAGAGAAAAAGTCTTCATCACTCATGATGGACGGACAACAACATGCAACTTTGCTTCGTTTCAGTTATACATTTTATCTCTGTATGATCCAGTGTCTAATCCATTTGAAAAGTAGATACAGCTGTCCTGGTCTAAAATATTTCTGCATTTAAATTGCTACATATTCTCATAGTTGAATTGTTTCCTTAAACCGTAACATTGTTTTTATCTTTTTGTTCACTAGGTTTTTACTTCAAAGTTCAACCACTATAGTAGATGATCTGAAAAACAAGCAGCAAACGTTTGCTGAGAAAATAAAATCCCTGGAGGTTTGTAACTATTTTTCTTACAAAGTAAATGTTTTGTAATTTCCTGTTTCCGTCTCATCCTGTGACATATAGAGCGACAAAACTGAATAGTTTTGATTCTGGAATTATAGTTATTAGGAAAAACTGGTCTACAGTGTCTAGAAAAAATAAGAATTTGAGGTGATTTAATACAGGTTTATAAGATAATCAACGGAAAGGATAAATTGGACTATAACGAATTGAAGAATTGAATTGAATTGGGCAATAGGAAAACTTAAGATGAAAAAGGCACTTGGGACCAATAAGCGATTCCTGGACCTGATAAACCAATCGTGGACTCAAGGATTGTTCCCAAAAGAATGGAAGGAGGCAGAAAGAATCCCAATCCTCAAGAAGGGAAAACCAAAAGAAAACAAAACAAGCTACCGTCCAATCAGCCTCCTTAGCTGTCTGGGAAAGACAATGGAAAGGCTAGTGAACAATAGGATGCTAACTTTCCTTGAGAAAAACTAAATTCTGGACGAGTGCCAGTCTGGCTATAGAAAATACAGGAGTACCGACAACCAGACCGCTTATCTGACCCAGAAAATCGAGGATGCCTTTCAGAGGAAATGCAAACTATTGGCAACCTTCTTTGACCTGACTAAAGCTTTTGATAAATTCTGGAAGAAAGGACTAATGCTAAAATTAGCGGGCTGGGGAATAAGGGGGAAAATGCTTGACTGGATCAAAGACTACCTCCACTCACGATGTGCGAGAGTCAGGCTGGAAGAACACAGGAGCAAAATGGTCAAACTGCATGAGGGGGTTCCCCAGGGAGGATCACTACCCCCTACCTTGTTTATCCTTTTCATTAATGATCTGCCAAAACAGTTCAGACCACACATTCACAAGGCACTCCATGCGGAAAGACCTGGCCATATGGACCCAGGCAGAAAACATTGGAACCGCAAAAGCAAGAATGCAGTAAAGAAATGGGCAGACTCATGGGGTGTCACAATAAACAAAAGCAAGACCCTCTCAACACTCTTCTCGCTCTCTACAAAGCCAGAACTGGTCAACCTATATTTAGAAAATAGCCTACTTATTAGAGAAAACAATCCTACATACCCAGGAATGAGATATGACAAAAGATTAACATGGGGCCCACACATAGAGGATACTCAAAAGAAGGCCACACTCAGACTAAGGCTGATGAAAAAACTGGCAGGGACAAATTGGGGCGCAGGTGCAAACACAGTCAGACAGGTCTACACTGGATACGTACGGCCAACACTGGAATATGGCATGGGTGCCTATGCAGCAGCGGCAAAGACCAACCTACAGAAACTAGACAAGGCACAGAATACCGGACTCAGAATTATTACCGGAGGCCTGCGAAGCACCCCAATTAGAGAACTCAAAGCGGTAGTAGGCCTCCAGAGCCTCAGTGAGCGCAGAGAAGGAAAAATACTAAACCTGACAAAAAAATATAAGCGTATGAATAACCATCCAATGCAGGGAAAAGTCAATGAATTAACATAAAAACCGCATTAAAAAGAACAAGCTTCAATCATCTATCAAAAGCCCTTACAGCCAGGAACAGTGACATCATATCAAAATGTCCAACAGCATGGAAAATGATACAAGTATATGAAAATACAGACCAATAGCCCAACTTCACGGTGGAAGCAAAAATACCAGGTATCGATAGAAAGGTGGAAGAATCAGACCATGGATTGAGAGAAAAAACCCTAAAGCATATTGGAGACACCTATCCTCAACCCATCTGGACACACTCCGGTGGATTCCAGCTCACTGCGTCATACCTGGGAATGAATGGGCGGACAGGCCAGCCAGGGAGGGAAGACAAAGAGAACAATTCACCCACCCAGTGTCATTGCCAGAAGTCAAGGCAAACATTAAAAAAAAATATAAACAACAGTGGATAGAGAGAACAAACAGTAAATATCCACAGGACCCAATCAATAGACTGAATAGGAAACAGTATACCACAATTTTTCGCCTCAGAACAGGTCATTGCAGGCTAAATGCACACATGCATAAAATGAAAGCAGAACAGACTGCACAATGCACATGTCAGAGAGTACCCCAGACTCTAGAACACATCCTGCAAACATGTCCACTGCACCAAGACTCCCGTGAGAAGACCTGGCCCAAGGAGAGAAACATACAAGACAAACTGTGGGGAACCATTGAGGACCTGCGACTGACATGTCACTTCATGGATGCAGCCCATCTGGAGGCATAAAACGAGCATACGAAACCGAACACAAAGAAGAAAGAAAACTATAACGAGTTTTTCAAAATACAACCGCCTACAAGAACAAGAGGGTACTGCTACAAATTAATTAAAGAAAGGTCAAGATTAGATATTAGGAAATATTTTTTTCATCAGAGAGTATGAAATGAATTGCCACAGGAAATATTGGAGGCAGGGTCATTTAATGCATTCAAGAATAACTATTTTTAATCAAGTGAATGTAAAAGAAACTAGTTGTATACAGACTCTGCAGAGTCTTCTAAACCAATATAAAGACATTCAGTTATATGCAGTAGTAACTGAAAGGGAGGAATTTAAATGGTGACAATATTTTCAATTTTCAAAATGCACGATTAAAAACACAATTTAATTTGAACATGTGAAACTGGTTCATCTTGTGTAACTTGTGATGGAAAAACATAACAATTTAGTTATCACTTCCCCTGTGTCTTAATCATGAGCCAGATTATAGCCAATAGTCATGAAAGACACATTCTTCATGTCTCTGGTAAACCCTGAAAAATGAACTACAAAATCACATATTGCATGTGCAGTTTGTAATTAATCTATAATTTTAATATGATGGGGCTTCAAACGAAAACCTTAAAAGTGGGATAGGAATGAGGAAAAAAAACAATGCTTTTGTATTTTAACTTGTTAATATGGTTGCTAAGGATGTCAAGAGTGTCATGCATTTGCCATCATCTTTTTAGTAGTAAAGGTATGAAACCTATAGAAATTCATTGATGAATGAAGGTCCAGTATGATAATACATACCTTTCACTCCAGAAAGAGTATGAGTGGAAAAGGGAAGTTCTAAAAGGTCATACACACTGAGTAGTGACCCCAGAGCCGTTTTGGAACTTCGTACTGCATGCATTCACTTTCTGGAGTGAAAGGCATGCTCCACAGAATGCTGCAATTATGACATAATGTTGTTCGTCTGCATCGTGATGAGACATGCATGACACTCTCGACATTCTTTTCAACCATAATAACAAGTTAAAATACAAAAGCATTGTTTTATTCTCATTTGAAGCTGCCTCATAAATTAAGGTGCTTCAACCTTCAGTAGCATTCTTTCCTTTGAAATAACAGGACCCAGTATTCACACAGGATATATTACTTTTTTAACTAGGTTAATAAAATGAACATTTAACTAATTGTCTGACCAAAAATATACATGACATAACCTGGGGTAAGGGATAATAAATTTGTGTATACTAAAAAAAAGTATACATTACATAATCTGTGGTAAGGGATAATAAAATTTGTGTATATCAGAACAAGGAGGCTGCGTGGCCTGAGGGGTGAAACTTGCTTGGTTTTCACAATCCCAACGCACTGAGTTCGATTCACACCATGTCGAGTTTGACAGACACTTGGATTTTTTTTGGCTGGACGATTGCTCCTGCATGTGCGGAAAGTAATGGCAACCTACCATACTGCACACTTGCCAAGAAACTTATAACAGCCAAATAGGTTGGCGGTTGTAAGAAGAGACGTTCTATAAAGGACATGCTACTTACTTTTTATATCAGAAACAGCATGTATATATTTTAAAGCTGCTATGTTAACCAAACACTGACAAGTGGGGCCCTAATGTAGTTCATATGCTCATGTAGTGGTGGTTTGTGTAGAATTTGTTACGTGGGGATAAGATGCTATTCCCATACACAACTCTCTGTCATCTTTTATAGCATACTTGATAGATATTGGTACACAGTTATTCTGCTCTCATCATTGGTCAATTTTCTTGGACATTGGAATTAATATGATGCATCATAGAGGAAAATGACAGGGTTTGAAATGAAATGTTTGAGAATAGCCATCAATGATGATCTGGTACTTTTTTCACACAGTCAAAGTCAAATGCAAAATAAACTTGATGGGATGAAAGAACAATCAGCCAATTTGGGACTGAATATCAACATGAAGACAACCAAGCTTCTTAAACTCAACACTATCAGCAAAGAACCAATCATTATGCAGGGAGAGCAGGTGGAAGAAGTAGAATATTCAGCACCAGTGTCAAGTTGGTGCTGCTGTATTGATGGAAACATGCAGAACGACCAAGGCCTACAACAAAGACTCCAGTCCTTCGTTTAAAGGATGCTTATGAAGGATAATGAGCATAAAGTGGCATGACATGGTGAGGAATGAAGACCTGTGGGAACGCAGCCAACAATAGCCACTAGAACAACAAATTAAGCAAAGAAAATGGTGCTGAATAGGACAAGCCACTGTTCAACATAGCCGGGCAGGCTCTTACATGAAATCACCAAGGGAGGAGAAAGATTATTAGATCCAAAAATACATGGAGAAAAGAATGGGAGAAAAAACTAAGATTAAATGATTTCACATGGTTGGTTTCTGGTCTAGCGCCTAACAGGCCACAGACACTTAAATGATGTGGATTTAAAATACTATATCTATGGCAAGCTACCAATGGTGGACTATATTAGGATAAGTTCTATGCACCATTTTATATCATTATGCTGTGTTTTTTAATCACTCAGAACCAAATATTTGGCCTTGTATTATAAAAAATGAATGAACGTGCAGCCATTTAAGCCAGCATGGTAGAGCCTGTTGTTTATTCTGCATTTGCCTTTCAAGTGGCTTCGTACAATATTTTTAGGACATGCCATCACTCTATCAAAATACAGCAAATGGATTCGTGCATTGGAGTTCACCTGCATGCTCAATATGCCATGTGCTAGTTATTTCGAAGACTAAATTTAATTCTACCCCCCCCCCCCCCCCCCCCCCCTCTCCACATCGCTGTTCAAGCAGGCATCTAGGTCAGCGTCATTCATTGAATCCCGTGGGTTACTGTGACCTCATCAATTATACCCGCCTAGCCGACTGTTGAACTAGGGTTGTGTATACACAGCCCGTTTTCATGGAGATGTCATGCAGAATACCCTGTCCTGGCTTTCTCACTATTGCAATTTCTAAATATGCACAATGGGCAGCCGATTACAAGTAACCAATACGGTGATAGAGGGAGAGGTGCAGCAGTTGGACAAAAGTAATGAAACCAATGACCCTGCTCAAGCCTGGCCCGCTCATCAGGAAAGAGATGGCCAATACTAACAGCCCAGACCCCAACAGCACCCACGCGGGGGCGACTTAGTGAGCATGAACAATACAATCGTTCACAAGTCACTTTGTGACAAGACTACACGACTGAAGACAAGAGTTGCGGCCTGCACAAGATTAAATAGAGGGACATGATTACGACCAGGAGAGAGGCAGAAAATGCAGCCCAGGACTGTGTATGCTGGTGAGGTGTTGTCAATGGCCTATGCAACGAGAGGAGCGATGGGTTGTTTGACAGGAAAGGAAAATTACAATGCGTGAAATGAAATGTCTGAGAATAGGCATCAGTGTCATCAGGAGCGATAGATGAAATTAGAAATATAATGAAACCTACTCTGTGTGCTGAATACATAGCAGGACAGAAAATAAGGTAGCTTAATCATCTCACGAGAATGCAACCAGATCAACTACTACTGCGCTCATATAACATAAGAAGATCTAGTTATTAAGGCACAAGGAAGACCACACAGCAGATGAATAGATGACATAAAAACTGAAATACTGCTGCGACATGGACTTAGCAACGACAGATGCAACAGACTTTGACCCAAGAAAGATGTCTTCAGCCTCCCCCCGCAGGGCTGAACGGCGCATGTGGACGGGAAAAAAGGAAGTGAAAGTAAAAACTGCAATCAATGGCAGGGGCAGAAGATGCAGCAATGAATGAGCTGACAGCAACCAGCAACTCATAGTTGGCTGCTTGGATCAGGGTCAGTGACCCATAACTGACCAAGCCTCTATTACGTCTCCAAGTGACGGCTCTGGAAACATACTGTAACCACGCAGCCTGGCTAAGATTAGGGATCGAAGAGGGAAGGTAAACCCGGTCTAAAAAATAGCGGGCTGAAATCAAATGTGTAGAACCAAAAGGCGCAGATAATGAAGCCTCACTGTGAACTACGGCACAATGTCACAAGAGCATTCCATTGGACTAGGTTAGAAACACATTACTCGCATGTTGAACAAACAAACTGATATGTGATGCCCCTACGACCTCCTAGGGTCACATGAAAGACGAACGATTTAAAATATGCACGTAGATAATTCGTTTTGGTAAATTTTTGTGTGGTGTGTCTTAAATTGCGTTGCCATTAGTTAACGAGTCAAGTAATCTGCTTAGATAGTCAGAGCCTGTCGCAATGACCATCCAAGACCACTGTTGGTGGCAGCATTCAAGACAGATGTAGTGGATGCTATGTTTCTCAGTCAAGGGTTATGGGGATGGAACAACTACAGGAGGTTGGAGGTCTTTTCCCACCCCTGATTTTCAGGGACAGGTGTTGTGGCTATTGAGCCGGGAGTGAGTCTCATGGTTATAGAAAGTGAAACAGCACTGATCCATCGTTGAGGAAATGCTTTCGAGTTGTGTTCGTCGGGAGACGTTGGTGGCTAGGTCTTGTGTTCGTCGGGAGATGTTGGTGGCTAGGTCTTGACAGCGGCCTCCATGGATATGCCATAGGTTGCTCATATTATGGAAGGCCACGATCTGCTTATGAACTCTCTGTAAGACCATCCATGTCTCTAAGCCATACAAGAGAATTGGAATAGCACAGGATTTATAGAGGTACAACTTGGACCAGATTCTGTGCAGAGAGTTCATTGATGTTGCTGCAAGGTCAATCTCCAGAGTGACGTCCCGGCCACTGCATGTATTAGAAGTCAGTCTGCTGCTTAGGTAGATGAAGTTCTCGATGCAAGTGACGTGATTGCCATTGATTCCTGTCACAGTTGGGCAGCTGCAAAGACTTTGAATCTTGGTTTTCACCCAGGAGATGTGTAGCTGACTGTTCTATGTACTCCAGGGGGGCTATCAAAGCCTGAGAGTGTGAACTTGAATTTGGTGTGAGGACATCATCTGCGTTATCGAGTTCGGTCAAATGCAAGTGTCTAACAGAGACTCCTGGGTTGTGCTTTTCTAAATGTTCAAGGATCCAATCCATAGCACGGCAGAACAGCGATCGTACAAAGACACATCCTTGATGGACGCCAGATGATGTTGAGAATTTGCCATTAAGATCCTATTCTTAACAGGGCTACTGATATCTTCCAAGTATGTTATAGAGGGTGATTAAGCATTGTTTGTGAGGATAACACCTTCTGTAACAAATGCTACTGCGCTACTTTCTTGGGCCAACAGGAAAGGATGAAACTGTTATTGTTTTAATTTATATTGGCTTGTCATTAAAAATAAAGAGACCAAGATGCAACATATCATGAGCCGACAGCAGCCAGCAATTCATATCTGGCTGCTTGCATTAGATCAGCGAATCATAGCTGACCAAGAGCCTATCCAGCCTCCATGTAGCGACCCTGGAAATAATCTGTACTAGTCTGTAGTGTAGTCTGGCCAAGGGATAGGGATTGCAGTGGGAAGGCAAACCCGGTACTAAAAAAAGCCAGATGGACTTGGATGTGCATCTCCGAAAGACATCGCAGCCTTGCTGTAAACTACACCACACGCCACAATGTCCTTTTCAGGATGAATGCTGGCGAAGAAAAATCGTTGGAAGTGAAGGTTTGTACCATAGCAGTTACGCTGCTATCGCAGAATGAAGTTGTTAGAGACTTCAGTTTGCTAAGCCACAACTTATGTATGAGGTAAGGTGGCCAGTCTCTTTCCTGGCTGAATTGTTATTTCTCTAGTTGTATGCCAGGTACCCATTTACAGCTGAGTTAACTGGAACACACCTATGGCAACGTTGGCACCCCATATTTTTGTCATGAAAAGCAAGTGCTCTACCACTGCGCTAATCGTACACCCTTTGCAGTGGCCATATTTTTTTCAACCTGGGTACCACTCAAATGATGCTAGCCCCATGCACAACCTTTTTAAGTCATATTTTACTACATATGTGATGCTACAGTGAACCGTTTCTATGTTCCCTGGGATTTATAAGGATAACTAAACCTATATGAAATAAGCATAATATTTTGCAAAATAATGACAGAATCCACTAGAATTTACCCATCTGGATTTTACACTTTCTCAAGGAAGATTAGAATCTACTAGAATTTACCCATCTGGCTTTTACACTTTGTCAAGGAAGATATTCTGCTTAGTTGAAAATACCAAATGAAATGTTGCCTATCTATGGCTATCAATTGTACATAATAGGCCAAGATAAATGTGGTTTCTACAACCGGGTTTATGACTTCTAAATATTTGATCTTTTCCTTCCTGGTTTTTTGTCCCATTGAATTCTGCTCTGTCAATCTTGTAACTGATATGACAGTATTTTCTCAAGTAAGATCTTTACTCCTTATTTCATTCCAAAATCCAGGAAGTTTATTGAGAATTTCTCTTGATTTAAATACAGACATTTTACAAAGGCCTAAGCACTGGACTCATGTATACACAGATGGATCTGCAAAGGACACAGTTAAGGATGGTGGAGGAGGCATTTTGTAAGATACAACAATGGGAAAATAATCCATAGGGCTTTCCCTACTGGGAAGATTTCTTCCAGCCCTAAGGCAAAGTCTATGACACTTCTAAAGGCACTAAGAATATTCACCACATCAGACGAACACTCGCCAACTCAGATTGTATTCTTTACAGATTGCAGATGACTACTGGAAGCAATACAAAACACCAGAGGTGAACAAATGTTGCGGGAAATCAGATCAGAGCTCAACAAAACCTAAAAAAAACAAAACCTCAACAGTTGCTATCCAGTGGCTACCATCCCATTGTAAAACTACAGGGAATTAGAGAGCTGATGCTCTATCTAAAACAGGTGGCAAGATGGAGCAACTAATCCATGCAGTGGTGTCCTACAGAGTGGAAAAAAACTATCATCCGCAATCAGTACAACTCAAAATGGAAGAAAGACATGGAAGTAAGCAATAGACCTGACCCAATCCACCAGCTCCACAGACACCAACAAACCACCATCTTTGGTCTTGGAACAGTAAACTATTGGGCCATCTATATCGGCTCAAGTGACTGCTCATGTGGAACCGGAGTCCAGACTTCTGAACACATCCTAGAGGACTGCCCTATATACAGAGACCTACGATGTCAAACCTGGAAAGAGGGAACTGAGGTGACGCAGAAGATGCATCTGGAGAGGACTGAAGACTTTGTTCTATAGACGGGACTGCAGATCAAGCATGGCCAAAAAGCCTGAACTCAGCAGACAGAGAAGCAGCTTTCGTCACATCCGGGGTGTGCTGATGAAGGTGGACCGGGGTCCTCTAGGTGGTTGTGCTATACTTTGCTTTATCTGTGTGTTCTTATTCATGTCTTCTCCATGTCTGTCTAATTAGTTGTTCTTATACATCTCTTACCCATGTCTGTCTAACATAGCTGTTTTAATACATCTCTTCCCATGTCTGTCTAACATAGCTGTTCTTATACATCTCTTACCCATGTCTGTCTAACATAGCTGTTTTAATACATCTCTTCCCATGTCTGTCTAACATAGCTGTTCTTGTACATCTCTTCCCATGTCTATCTAACATAGCTGTTCTTATACATCTCTTCCCATGTCTGTCTAACATAGCTGTTCTTATACATCTCTTCCCATGTCTGTCTAACATAGCTGTTCTTATACATCTCTTCCCATGTCTGTCTAACATAGCTGTTCTTATACATCTCTTACCCATGTCTATCTAACATAGCTGTTCTTATACATCTCTTCCCATGTCTATCTAACATAGCTGTTCTTATACATCTCTTCCCATGTCTATCTAACATAGCTGTTCTTATACATCTCTTCCCATGTCTATCTAACATAGCTGTTCTTATACATCTCTTCCCATGTCTATCTAACATAGCTGTTCTTATACATCTCTTCCCATGTCTATCTAACATAGCTGTTCTTATACATCTCTTCCCATGTCTATCTAACATAGCTGTTCTTATACATCTCTTCCCATGTCTATCTAACATAGCTGTTCTTATACATCTCTTACCCATGTCTGTCTAACATAGCTGTTCTTATACATCTCTTACCCATGTCTGTCTAACATAGCTGTTCTTATACATCTCTTCCCATGTCTATCTAACATAGCTGTTCTTATACATCTCTTCCCATGTCTGTCTAACATAGCTGTTCTTGTACATCTCTTACCCATGTCTGTCTAACATAGCTGTTCTTATACATCTCTTACCCATGTCTGTCTAACATAGCTGTTCTTATACATCTCTTCCCATGTCTATCTAACATAGCTGTTCTTATACATCTCTTACCCATGTCTGTCTAACATAGCTGTTCTTGTACATCTCTTCCCATGTCTATCTAACATAGCTGTTCTTATACATCTCTTACCCATGTCTGTCTAACATAGCTGTTCTTATACACGTCTTCCCATGTCTATCTAACATAGCTGTTCTTATACATCTCTTCCAATGTCTGTCTAGGGTAGCTGTCCTTAAACATCACTTCCCCATCTCTGTCAGAAATAGCCTTTTATTTTTAATCAATCACTCTTCTCCATTGGCCGATATGTAACAGTTAACCTTTCTTATAAATCTCTCTTCTGCATTTGTCTCAAACCATCTTACTTATACATCTCTTCCTCATACATATGCTGAACAAATGTTCGCTAGTAAGCAATTGAATCAGTTACTGCTCTCAAATTGGGAGATTGAGAGTTGATTTAAGACACAGAAATCCCAGTACGCCAAATCTTTGCATGTCTAATCAAGGCTATCCGGGAACTGATATTTTTCTTTATTTAGTTCCATATTAGTTCAAAATTTCCATATTTTTTCCATTTATTGGGCTGCATTTTTTTTCATTTAGTGGGCTGCGTTGTTTTTTCATTTAGTGGACTGCGTAGTTTTTTCCATATAGTGGGCTGCATTGTTTTTTCATTTAGTGGGCATCATTTTGTTCCATTTAGTGGACATAGTATTTTCCCATTTAGTTAGTGACATTTTGCTCCATTCGGTGTGTTTAAATAAAATGTAGTGTGTAGTGTTTAACAATATTTGTGGGCCCCCTCCCCCAACCACTCTCTCTCTCTCTCTCTCTTTGCTGTAGTGGTTCTCCCAAAATGGAACTAGTGTTTTCTTCTGAGTTTGTCCTGAAAAGAACGTTTATGATGTTGCGTCGTAGTTTACTGTGAGGCTGTGATATCTGCGCCTTTCAGCTCGACAGTCCGATTTCAGCATCTTTGGGACCGGGTTTGCATTCCCTCTTTGATCATTAATGTCTTAGCCAGGCTACATGGTTGCAGTCTGTGTCCAGGACCACCAGTTGGAGGCGGAATAGGGTCTTGGTCAGTTATGGGTCACCCATCCACGAGTCGCTCACTGATATCAGTTCTGTCACTGCTGCATCATCGACCGCGAACCAATATCTGAAAATTCAGGTGGCACATGGGGGCAAATTAATTTGTTTGTGGATCTCCATTAATTTCCACTAGGCCCTTCGTCAAATGTATCTTGATGTCTTCTATCTCCTGAAATCTTGACCCTGAAGTGGCACCTTGGGTCTTGGAAATATCTGGAGTGTACAGTACCAAATCTCCAGCACCTGAGGCCAACACCTTACCTCGAGACCATCTACCTTACTACCTTTATTTTACTGTGTATATATATATCACTCAGATGGTACCCCTGGATGAAAATCGGGATAGAACCACTTTAATTTTTTAGCGCATCATAAAAGGGGACTAAAGAAGGTTTTGTAGTTTTGGCATCGGTCAATATCCAGCACCAACTGGGGGGCCCGATCGCTCAGCCGGAAAGCCAGGGCTAACCACTGCGTTACCTTGACTCCCTCATGAAATGCATGTTTCACTGTTAATCTTCTAAGGGGCTACTTCTAATGTTAATCTTCTATGGTGCTAGTTCTATTATTAATCTTCTAATGGGCTATTTCTGCTATTAATCTTCTAAGGGGCTACTTCTACTATTAATCTTCTAAGAGGCTACTTCTATTTTCTATTAATCTTCTAAGGGGCTACTTCTATTATTAATCTTCTAAGAGGCTACTTCTATTAATCTTCTAAGGGACTACTTCTACTATTAATCTTCTATGGTTCTACTTCTATTAATCTTCTAAGGGGCTACTTCTATTAATCTTCTAAGGGGTTAGTTTTACAATTAATCTTCTAAGGGACTACTTGTACTATTACTCTTCTAAGGGGCTACTTGTACTATTAATCATCTAAGTGGCTACTTCTACTATTAATCTTCTATGGTACTACTTGTACTATTACTCTTCTATGGTGCTACTTCTATTAATCTTTTAAGGGGCTACTTCTACTATTAATCTTCTATGGTGCTACTTGTACTATTACTCTTCTATGGTGCTACTTCTATTAATCTTCTAAGGGACTACTTCTACTATTAATTTTCTATGGTACTACTTCTACTATTAATCTTCTATGGTGCTACTATTAATCTTCTAAGGGGCTACTTCTACAATTAATCTTCTAAGGGGCTACTTGTACTATTACTCTTCTAAGGGGCTACTTCAACTATTACTCTTCTAAGGGGCTACTTGTACTATTACTCTTCTAAGGGGCTACTTGTACTATTACTCTTCTAAGGGGCTACTTCAACTATTACTCTTCTAAGGGGCTACTTGTACTATTAATTATCTAAGGGGCTACTTCTACATTTAATCTACACGTACATTTGGTATACTATTGACCTAACTTAACATAATGACATGAATTAAACAAAATGAGAACTGAAGATTGTTTGTCAAATACATACAAATAAATTGCAATTTTAAAAACGACATCATATGGTATGGCCCATCAGTATATTTTAAATTTGCTATCTGACCCGCAATCTTGATGAAGTTTCACATGTCTGACATCTAATTGATAACAGTTGAAAGGTTAAAGGTGAGGGCTCCACTTCATCGCAGCAGGTCTTCCCGTATGGCTCGTCTCTCTGCGGAATGGCATGCCGCCTGCCGAGAGCAGCGCACAAAACACGAACTCCGCATGGGGACTCGGTGGTCTCGAGGTAAGCTGTACACCTCGGTTTTAGGAGTCAGGTGTTCGATATCACGGTGGAGACCGGGATTTTTTTCACGTTGATCTTCTGGTAAAGATTCCCCGGATCTCTTGATACTGAGATCGGACTCCCGTGTTCAGTGTCAAGCACGTCAACAGTTCCTTTGCAGTTTGAAATCGGAGAGAGTAGGATTAGCGGTCACTGCCCATACAAGATTCAAATGAAAAATCTACCCAAGTTATTTTTACCTTTCCCCGGGGGGTTTGGAGCAGCTATAGATGACACTTACTGGCTTCGGGTCTAGTTAGCTCAAGTGTTTGAGCCTATTAAGATGGACTCACAAATCGGTATTAAAAAAACTTCTCTCCAAGAAACTGGTTGTTTGCAGACTCTGTACCCAGGGATCTTTGCAAAAAATTGACTCATGAACCGACCGCCGCAGCTAGAATTCGAACCACGACCGTCTGAACACGAGGCAAACGGCTTGATCAGTTTACCACGGATACCACGGTGGGTAATAGTGTCCCTTCTTACTTCCTGAAGTGAGGGCTGAGGATGCAGCTGATGGCGGCCATGGATTTGTAGCTGGCTGCTTGAATCAGGGTCAGCGAAACATTACTGACCAAGACCATTCTTCTTTTGCATTTATTCTCAATCTCACGCTACAGGACGGCGTGGCTAGTGGATAAGTTGATACAGCTCACAATCTGAACGTTCTGGGTTTGCTTACCAATCACAGCACTGGCTGTTACCCCGGGGAAGCAGTAAACCTTTAGAAAATCCTGTAGGAAGCACACCCTTACATAAAAAAAACATGCCAAAGTCAGGTGCACTGGGCCGACAGGCGCAAAATAAAAACATGGTGCAACACACACCGCCTTGGGGAATAAAGAAATAAGGCAAACGCAAAAAATGAATTAAAAAATAAAACTAAAGTGGGCCTGCATCCTCCTGAATGTAGTGCAATTCAAGACTCCTCACTAAGCTCATCACTATGGGGATTACAGTGTCGAACACCAGCTCATTGGCTAAACAGCTCTGGCACAGCCTGTTTCCAGTAGTACATACTGGGACACAAGTCCTTGTTCGGTATGTCTTGTCTTCATGTACCAGCTCATATCTTTATGATTACTATAAACAATGACACTATTTGTTATATACACATAGTCTGTAAGGTTGTCAGTATGTAGGTTTTCCCAGATTATTATAATCTCCTTTGGCTGGTCGTTTTACAGTACATTATATTTATCTAATGATGAATGGAAAGCCCGCACTTTGACGCAAAGTCTTTCAATGCTGTATGTATATTTATATCACTCCCTATCGCATAGTGTAATATAAAAAAACCTGTGGTAATTTTAGGATATATTATATATATATCAATGTAATTGCTGTGGGCTGACAACTGGTTCACCTAGATGACGTCAGAATAAATTGGTCTATTTTCAAAAAGGGAAGAAAAAAAAAGAGAATGTGCTTATTTTCTTACATCAAACCTCTCTGTACACCAACCAGTTCTATTTATGTTGTAGATTTTTTTTCCCCATGATCAAATACTTAAGTCACTCCCATTCTTTGCTTTGGGTGTAGATATCTTCTTGTTTTCTTCTTCTTCTGTTGTTCTCAATCTCCCTCTGCTAAGCTCTGAACATGGCTTTGCAAGTAGCAGGATGTAATCCGGAGAACGGTATGCAATATGTTGCTAGTTTACAGCTTGATTGCGATATTTGCGCCTTTTGGTCAGACACATCCGTCTTCGGCAGCTTCTTGTTTCTAGTTATGGGTTATAATTTCTTTGGGATGGGATAGCTGGATCTATTAGCCACCTTACTTAGTCTCTAATGGCAGACTTCAGAGGGGCTATTGTTTGTCCCTTTCTGTCCGTAGTAAAACATGCATTTCTTAAAAATGTTAAGGAGAAATAAAAGTTGATGTTTTACAAATCGGTTTTAACTCACGTCTTCTCTGAACATCGTTGTCTAGTACTTCACTGTTGTCTTCGACACACTTTTGTCACCATACACTGCCTGCAATCAGCGATGAATGTCAACTGGCCGACATCCTTCAGCTGTTAGAGATGAATTACTGCTCGCTGATCAACTCTGGACGGAATCCAAATCACACCCGCCATGTTTTCAATGGTCTGCTGAGGAAACTATGAGTCGGAGGATAATGAAATATTGCAAACTTGACGGTCGGTATGTGCTGTTTATACCAGAAGTGACATCAACATGAGCGTCATACGTATGTTCACTTGTTGCAGTTTGGTCCGGCTTTATTTGAACACCCCTCGTATCTCTGATGCAACCATTCTTTGTCTCACATGGTGCTACGCAGATTATGGGGTAAATTTTCTTAGTTGGTGTAGTTCTTACGCACCCATGGACTATTCAGGCTGTCTCATTCATTGCTGTATCAATAAGTTTGATGAGGAAATAGTAATCAAAAATAGAATAGAAGTAACTAAAATTGCTTTTATAGCCATGAGACAAATATTCAAATTAATCTAGACCTTTTTACTCCCTGTGGAGAACAGGTCTTCAACAAATACACGCTGCATGTTCTGGGTCATCTGTTCCAACTGTGTCCAAGTCTTCCCTTTTTGTTTGCTTCGATCTCTGTGTGTGTTTTGGTCTTACTTCTCTTTGCCTTTGGGATTCCAGAATTCTAATACTGTCAGCTGGTTTCCTTGATGTGTGTCCTATCCAACTCCATCTCCCTTTTCACACATCATGTTCCACTTAATTCTGTCTGCTTCTTTCAAACAGTTGCATACTAGTGATCTATCGTACCATTTTAATCTCTCTAGTCTGTGCAGATGTCCATTTATGAAAGTCTGTATCTTTTTTTCATTACCGTTTTTGTTCTTTATGTTTCAGAACCATATAAACGAACAAACTTCAGAGTTTTATTTTTGTGTTTGACTGAAATTCTTTTGATTTCCCTAAGTTCCCCAATGTAATGAAAGCCCTCTCGCTGTTTGAATTCGTATTTTAATATCTTTACCAGTACCTCCTACTTTGTCTATATTGCTACCAAGATATACAGAAGACTCCACAATCTGATTGTCATTAGTTGCCCTCAACAATTACATGCTAAATCTTCCTGTTCTGAGTCATCCTCTGTTGCTTTTATGTTTGTCGTAAACTCTCTTCTTCACGAATGTTTAGGTCTGTCTCTACTTCTTTTGCCTTGGGGATTCCAAAACAGAGCATATCTTGTAATGAAATCAGCTGTGTTCTGCAATGTGTGCCCTATGAAACGCCACCGTCTCCTTCTTACTTCAAGTGCTATTGATATCCGTCAAGTTCTTTCCTACAATTTGGCGCAACCTCCTATTGTTGACAGTTTGAAATTTTTTTCATTGCGATCATAGTTGCTCTCCATGTTATAAAATCATTCTGAATTTACATGTAAGGCACTCGCCTTTCAAAGTGATGAACAGAAACTGTAGGCCATATAATCTCACAAGTTTCAAGCAACTTCTGATTTGAAGGGGGATTGGACCATAGTGCCTGCATTCTGAGTTACCGCCAGTCGTCTTGACTTTTACCTTGCCACTGGTCCAAGGTAACTCCGGACCAGAGAGGGAGGTTGGACCAGAGTGCCTGCATCCTGAGTTACCTTCAGTCGTCTTGACTTTTACCTTGCCACTGGTCCAAGGTAACTCCGGACCAGAGAGGGAGGTTGGACCAGAGTGCCTGCATCCTGAGTTACCTTCAGTCGTCTTGACTTTTACCTTGCCACTGGTCCAAGGTAACTCCGGACCAGAGAGGGAGGTTGGACCAGAGTGCCTGCATCCTGAGTTACCTTCAGTCGTCTTGACTTTTACCTTGCCACTGGTCCAAGGTAACTCCGGACCAGAGAGGGAGGTTGGACCAGAGTGCCTGCATCCTGAGTTACCTTCAGTCGTCTTGATTTTTACCTTGCCACTGGTCCAAGGTAACTCCGGACCAGAGAGGGAGGTTGGACCAGAGTGCCTGCATCCTGAGTTACCTCCAGTCGTCTTGACTTTTACCTTGCCACTGGTCAAAGGTAACTCCGGACCAGAGAGGGAGGTTTCTTCCTCACTATAATCCAAATACAGCGCAAGTTGCATCATCAAGACAAAATCGCCTAATGATGTCACCATCATCGCTTGCGATGGGTTGCAACAATGGGGTTGAAGATATATGTTTGTGGTGGATTAAATTTCTTTAGATTCCATAAATTGTCTAACCCAAGGAAAGTGCTTTTCTTTATTCTTAATTTGATACCTCTATTTGTACGGTACATCCTACCGTGTCTACATTGCTACCACAGCTGACACCTCAAATGGGTGCAGCAGGGATCGCTGTGCCAGGAATGATCTTTGTAGTCCTATTAAAACACATCTTGCAGCACAAGTTTGATACTGTCGCCATCTTCGCTTGTGATGGGCAACTATTACTATTATTATTACCATCATGAAGCATGTCCCTTTTTTTTTCGGTCCGTGCAATTTTGAGGACCTTACTATAACATTTTGAATTGAAGAACTCTATTCTCTTCCTTGCCATCAGTATTCTCCAACTAATATTCTCTTTCTTCTCGTTGCAGACATCCAAAGAATATCTCCAGAAAAATATTGAAGAGTTCAAGAACAATGTCAGGGAGTTGGTGATGACCAAACAGAGTTCTCGCTGAGCTGCTCATCTGCATAATGACTTTAATGCCATGTATTCGCATATTTCGGCCATGTGATGTGAAATCATTTCTGCCATGTGCTTGTCTGTAATAGTTTTGATCATGAGTTGTTTAGTAAATTTGGTCAAACATCATGGCCATACAAATTAGGATTTACAAAATAAGTATATATATATATTTATATATCCATCCGATTTCAACAAGTTTTTAGTCAGGTTTACCTTGTGCTGTTTGCAGCTCAATAGACCTGTCTGGTTGCAGCTCAATAGGTCTGTCTGGTTGCAGCTCAATAGATCTGTCTGGTTGCAGCTCAATAGGTCTGTCTGGTTGCAGCTCAATAGGTCTGTCTGGATACAGCTCAATAGGTATGGTTGCAGCTCAATAGATCTGTCTGGTTACAGCTCAATAGGTTTGTCAGGTTGCAGCTAAATAGGTCTTTCTGGCTGCAACTCAATAGACCTGTCTGGTCTCTACTTTCAAATGTGTTTAGATTTCGAGACCCTGTTTGTAGCAGTGCATCTGCTCGGATATGTCTCAGAATCACAGATCTTAGGTTTTGGGATCATAGGTTTTAGGTCTTAGAATCATAGGTTTTAGGTCTTAAAATTACAGGTTTTATGATCATAGGTCAGGTTTTAGGATCATAGGTTTTTGGTCTTTGTATCATGTGTCTAAGGATAATATCAGGTTTTAGGTCTTAGTATCATTGGTCTTAGGTTTTATGATCATAGGTTTTAGGTCTTTGGATCATAGGTTTTAGGTTTTTGGATCTTAGGTTTTAGTATCATAGGTTTTAGGTCTTTGGATCATAGGTTTAAGGAATATCTTAGGTTATAGGTCTAAGGTCATAGGTCTAAGGATAATATCAGGTCATAGGTCTAAGGATAATATCTTGGGTCATACGTCTAAGTATAATATCTTAGGATCATAGAGACACAATCTCCTTTATTTGCCAAGCTGGAAACAGACACATGATAAAGAAGTGCTGCAATGTGTTTAGGTAATCATCTTTAGTCTGAGTTCTTTTCTGGTCAAATGGAAGTTGTATACCTCAAGTTATGCCTAGAAATACCACAGCATAGAACTCTTAAAAACAAAACGTGTTTTAATTCTCGAGTTGAGAGCTGTGAAATTATTGTGTATGTGCTATGAGATTATTTCTGGGTCATAATATTATATGACATTTAATTTCTGCACTGGCAACTCCTTGACGTCAATCATTAAATTAAGCACAGAATATTTTTGCTTTTAGGATTTCTTCCAGTCTATTGGGGTTCAGGAACGTAGATTGGAAACAAGTTTAAACATTTTTTTGCAAATCTCTAATTGAAATTTGACATTTCCTTCAATTATGAATATAGACAACATACTACAATAGTGGCAGTAGAACATGTGACTTTGTCAACAATAGAAAGGAATAGTCACCTCACGGAGAATATGTTGCAAAAAGAGAACTCGTGGCTATAACACCAGGTCTTGGTTATGTGGTTAGCGGAGTGGCATATATAGTGCCTGACAGGCTGCGGGTCTACCTTGCTCTAATTTACGCTTCCACCACCACCAGTCCCAAAAATAGGCAATTGTATATTCCAGAGGCTAGTTACCGACCTGGCAAGTCACCAGTGGATTTTCGCCTGTCAACAAATATTAAACAAAGGAGGTTACACCTCACCACAACGTCTAACAACACAAGTGGTCTAAGGATAGATAGAAATGAATAGTTGTGATGCGTTTTATTGAATGCATTCTGTGACTGATTCCTGGCCGCTGAAGGAATCTATGGCATAAATAAGGTTCATAACTGCCTTTCTAGCTTCAAGGGAATGTGAAACAAATATATAATGTGTTCTTTTTTGTGGACTAAAAATATGTTTTTATTAAACAATATCCAAGAATTGCCTCATTACTTGTTCTTTGCGTTTGTCCTGGAAAGGCTGTTTTGTTATGTTGTATTGTATTTTACAGCGCAGATGGGATATCTGTACCTTTCAACTGACACATCCAACTTCAGCACATCATTTTTGGGGCTAGGTTCACCTTCCCTCTTCAGGCCCTATTCTCTTGGCCAGAATGCATGGATGCAGCCTATTGTCAGGGCTGCCACCTGGAGGTGGGGTTGGGTTGTGGTCAGCTATGGTTCATTGATGCTGATACAAGCAGTCAGTTTCACTGCTGTGACTTCGGCACAAATCTTTGTGTTTTAAACATAAATGTTCTTTTTGCCAGGAATATGTGGGTGACTGTTGTCTGTGTATAGACCAGGTAATATGTTACTGTCTGTGATGGAGTATTATGTTAATGTTTGTGAAGGAGGAATATGATCATGCATTCTGGAAACGAGGGAACTGATGCACAACATACAGAGGGAGTAGGACTGATGCTCTCCAGAGGAGCACAGCTGGTGCTCATAAAGTGGGAAGCTATTATCAACCGAATCATGAGCGCAAGCTTTAGAACGAGGAACAAACACATCAATATAAATATCATTTAGTGGAATGCCTCAACTAACGAGGATGACGATGATAAAAAGCAAGAGTTCTTGACACGCAGAAAAAGAAAGATCTTTTAATTTGAAAGGGAGACTTCAATGCATTAAGTGGGAGCAGACAACCTAAGTTACGAACATTATGGGAAGACAAGGAATGGGACAGGTGAACGAAAATGGAGAAATGTTTGCAGAGCTATGTGCGCTACACAAAATAATAATTGGAGGAAGCATGTTTCCACATAAAAAGATACATAAGGCCACATGGAGATCTCCAGACCATGCAATGGACAATCAGATTGATCACATCTGTGTCAGTCAAGCGTTCAGGAGTACATTACAAGATGTAAGAGTAAAGTGAGATGCAGATGTAGCGTCAGACCATCACATGTTGCTGGGGATTGTGCAGCTCAAACTAAAAAAGTACTTAGTACAGGGCGCAGAGAGAACAAGATATAATGTACACTTATTGCAACAGCAGGAGAAGAAAACTATTTAGCTTAACACTTAATAACAGATATCAAGAGCTATATGAGGATGAAGAAATGAACCTTAATAGTACGCGGGACCAAGCTAAAAAGATGTGGAATGACATGTGAAGAAACTATGGGATTCAAGAGAAACCAACACAAAGAATGGACCACAACAGAGACATTACATAAAATAGAAGAAAGGAAAAGTAAGAAAGAAAGCTATACTCAACAATTGCCGAGCCACCAAAGCAGAAGCACAGAGTAATTATGTTGTTACAGACAAAGAGGTCAAGACATGTATAAGGAAAAATAAAAGGGAATATATTGACAAGCTGGCACAGTTGGCAGCAGAGAGAGGAAATATGAGACATCTCTACTCATTTACAAAGAAAATGGCAAATATATATCTACAGACAGACTAACCAATCAAAAATAGAGAAGGCAGGATGTTGACATCATCGGAGGAACAACAGAAACGATGTATTGTAACTGTTTGTGGTGGATGAATATGTTGCTGTCTGTGGTGGAGGAATGTGTTATTGTTTGTGGTGGAGGAATATGTTACTGTCTGTTGTAGAGAAAATAACAGTAATATTGTAACATGCCAAATAAAAGAGGACACATACTTGGAACTTTTGAGATGTGGTGTTACCGAAAGATGAATAAAGTGACAGGATGTTGGCAGCAGTGGGAGAGAAAAGAAAGCTGCTACAAAAGGTATAAAAACGACTAGTCCCAACCAACATGACGAGGGCCCATTGAAGAAAGTCTTGGAAGACAGAATACAGGTAATGAGAGAAAGGGGCAGACCAAGAAATACCTTTGTGACGCAAGCATACAGAGACTTGTCAATGAAAACTTACGATGAATTGAAGACGGCCACATATGATATGCAGACATGAGAAGACAGAACTCTGCAAACCAGTCCCAGGACAATGACTTGATGATGGTGGGGTCGAATCCAAAACCAGACCCAGGACTGAATGACTTGATAATGGTGGGGTCGAATCCCAAACCAGACCCAGGGCTGAATGACTTGATGATGACGGGGTCGGATCCCAAACCAGACCCAGGGCTGAATGACTTGATGATGATGTCAGGGTACCAAACCAGTCTCAGGGCTGAATGACTTGATGATGATGGGGTCAGGGTACCAAACCAGTCTCAGGGTTGAATGACTTGATGGGGTCAGGGTACCAAACCAGTCTCAGGGTTGAATGACTTGATGATGGGGTCAGGGTACCAAACCAGTCTCAGGGCTGAATGACTTGATGGGGTCAGGGTACCAAACCAGTCTCAGGGCTGAATGACTTGATGATAATGGGGTCGGGGTACCAAACCAGTCCCTGGAGTGAATGACTTGATGATGGGGTCAGGGTACCAAACCAGTCTCAGGGCTGAATGACTTGATGATGATGGGGTCAGGGTACCAAACCAGTCTCAGGGCTTTATGACTTGATGATGGGGTCAGGGTACCAAACCAGTCCCTGGAGTGAATGACTTGATGATGATGGGGTCGGGGTACGAAACCAGTCTCTGGAGTGAATGACTTGATGATGATGGGGTCAGGGCCTTAAACAGTCCCAAAACGCACAGACACATAGATTTACATATAAATATATATATATATGAAATATTTTTCCAGATTTAAGATTTTCACAAAGTACTCTTGCAGAGTGAAAGTTAAGCCACCCATAAAGTGATAGACACACTATGTTTAGTCCGGCATTTGTGAGAATAACGGAAGGCAAAGTAGGTATTCCAGCCAAAATGTAAAGATGTGCGAGAAGCACAGTTACTAAATACAAGTTTTCGTCAGTGTCGTCTGTGAAGAACTGTAAAGCAAGCACATAGATAGCGATGCCTTTGACACCGTCAATAGTGTCTGGGAAATCATGGCTAAGTTTGGCTACCCCTGCAGGTCATGATGAAACCATGTCTCGTGTACCCAGCCAGAGAGAATTATCTGTGGCTTTCCCAGTCACCAGCCGTGTCAACAGGGTTGCTTGCTGGCCCCGACACTCTCTATCATGGTCTTTGCAGCAATGCTCACTGATGCTGTCCGTGTTGCTGCTACTGGCATTCATTTCAGGTACAGGACGCAAGGGAGAGCTGTTAATTCCAAGGCATCTACAATCCTTCGCCAAGGTGCGTGAGGCTACGATCCTAGATCTCCTACTTGCGGATGATTGTGCCATCAAAACTTGCTCAGAAAAAAGATATGCAGTCCACCATGATGGAGTTTTCGACGGCATGCAGTAACTTTGGTCTCACGATCAACACTAGGCAAATGGAGGTACTCGTCCAGCTTGCCCCTGGTATGCCGTACATAGAACCAAATATTGCTGTACAAACCCGTCTTCAGGCAGTCGCTAGCTGCACCTACCTAGGCAGTACCCATACTAGAGAGGGGAATATCGACAGTGAAGTCAGTAACAGTACTGCTAAGGCGAGCTCTGCCTTTGCAAGACTCCAAGCAAACGTATGAAACCGACAAGGCATAAGTGACACCACCAAGATAAAAGTGTATCGTGCTGTGGTATTATCCACTCTGTATGCTTATGAGATATGGACAGTGTATAGCAGACATGGTTGACAGCTCAATCGTTTTCACTTGAGCTGTTTGCGTAGGTTGCTCGGGATCAGGTGACAGGACAAGGGGACATAACTCTGAAATTATTAGCAATACTAACATGTTGAACTTCCAAACACTTCTGAAATTAGTACAACTGAGATGGACCGGACATGTTAGCGTGACAGATAATCGCATCCCCAAGCAGCTGTAATACGGTGAGCTCAAAACAGGCAGACGTTCACCAGGAGGGCAGAAGAAACGCTACAAAGACTACTTGAAAGTTTCTCTGAAATACTTCAATATTGATGTCACCTCCTGAGAGATGATTTTGTTGGCCGTTTTAAATATCTTGGGTCGATTGTCAGTGATGAAGGATCAAAATGTGAGATGTTGGCTAAAATAGCACAGACAATAGCGGCGCTTGCACGGCTTAACAAAATCTGCCAAGATAAACGGTTAGAACTATGCACGAAAATCAGATTAATGCGTACACTGGTCCTATCAATATTTCTCTACGCTTGTGAGACATGGACAGTTACAGCTGACCTTCAGCGAAGGATACAGGCCTTGAAGATGAGATGTTTCCGAAGACTTTTAAACGTCACGTACAAAGATCGAGTTACAAATGAGGAAATACGAGATAGAATTACAACAGCAATAGGGCCTTTTGAAAACCTCTTGGCAACTGCCAAAAGAAGGAAACTCGCTTGATACGGTCACATATCGAGATCAAATGGTCTGATAAATACGATCCTGCACGGAAAGGAGCAAGGCACACGACGAAGAGGCTGTCCCAAAAAGAGGTGGGAGGACAACATAAAAGAATGGACCAATCTCCGACCAGAAGAGACACAGGCAGCGGCCGCTGATAGAGAAGGGCGGCGTGGGGTTGTGAGGATGTCTTCAGGTGTGCCCCAACAACCTCACCGGTTACGGCATGACCTGACTTGAGAGATGCTTGCACAAGAGCGTACCCACTGGTACGCTAGTATCACCGAATGTGCTCAGAACGAACAGTGTAAAGCCATCGCGGAGGCTCAGCGAATGCATGCGGCTTGAAAACAAGAATACTCGCAACGATTCCACACACGTGTCCTGATTGTGGCAGGGTGTGCCGTTCCAGGATTGGTCTTTACATCCACCAGAGAATACATTTCGCAGCAATAGTCTGACGCTGTCGCCATCTTCGCATGCGATGGTCAACTATTGTTATTATATATAAATATATATATATATATATATATATATATATATATATATATATATATATATATATATATAGACACACACATTATATAAATATATAGGGGACGGCGTGGATAAGTGGCACGGCTCACAATCCGAAGGTGCTGGGTTCGATCCCCATCACAGCACCTGCCGTTACCCCGGGGAAGCAAACCCTTAGAAAATGCAGGAGGAAGCAGACCCTTACATAAAATGCATGCTGAAGTCGGATGCATTGGGCCGACAGGCGCAAAATAAAAACTACAGTGCAACGCACACCGCCTTGGGGATTAGAGAAATAAGGCGAACGCAAAAAAAAAAAATAAATAAATAAAAAAAAAAAATATAAATATATATATATAGACACACACAGCAAGAGTTAAAACAGATTCTTATGATGTCATGAATTAGTGAATATGTCACGAGTGGCAACATGTTTGTTTATTAAATTATGGTTGCATAACAGCAATGATATGTTTAATATGACCTCATTTATCATAACATTCTTTCATATCCTCATCTTCTTTCTATCACAATAAAATCCTCTTGAAAACCGTCCTTTCTCTTTCTGTCATTTTCTCTCTCTCTCTTTCTCTCTCACAATCATGGCAACCGTACATGCCATGTTTAGATAAAATAATTTTCAAAATGCGAACCGGCCGCTTGCATTTCATCTGTTCAACAGATTTTTAAACACAATGAGAAACGCAGATTTGTCCGTATGCGGATAAATAAAAAGTGGATCAAATGCTTAACATCCATAGAAGTTCTGATTGACAGCATTACTCACTTGGTCACCAGGAAAACATGAGCTGTCTAAATGCCATCTTAGCATGAAAGGTCGGCTGCAATAGATCTCAAGTGTTCTCCCATCTCTTCCCGTAATGGCACAATCTCAAGTGTTCTCCAATCTCTTCCCGTAATGGCACATCTCAAGTGTTCTCCCATCTCTTTCAGTAATGGCACATCTCAAGTGTTCTCCCATCTCTTCCCATAATGGCACATCTCAAGTGTTCTCCCATCTCTTTCAGTAATGGCACATCTCAAGTGTTCTCCCATCTCTTCCCGTAATGGCACATCTCAAGTGTTCTCCCATCTCTTCCCATAATGGCACATCTCAAGTGTTCTCCCATCTCTTCCCATAATGGCACAATCTCAAGTGTTCTCCCATCTCTTCCCGTAATGGCGGAATCTGACATGCTTTGTCCAGTCCATCTCTTGATGTTATCCATCCACTTAAAAAGTTGTCTGCCTCTTGAGCGACTGCCTTCAACCCTACCCTCTAGTGTGGTATTCAACAAGGAGGTATGTTTTGTTTACCCGAGATAGAGTCCAAATCCCAAGTGACAGCTTAAATCAACTCACAAAGGAAGTATCAGAGCACCATTTTTCGACTCGGAACCCGACATATCCCACTTAACAAGTATATGAACAGAATACAACCACACCAGAATGCCAGCTGTGTTCACACCCAAACGAAACCGCTGATCATCATCTCTTTGAGTATTCGACGACCAACGATATTAGGAAAATGCTTCTTCATCGGAGGCCAGATCAATAGACTCGTTGTATGACACTAGACAACAAATGACAAACACGTTCATATACCAATACACGGTATTGGACCAAGGACGAGAACCCGGATGTGCTGGATCCATAACAACCAACAATAACAAGACCTGAATGGGGTTATTTGAGATCAAAATTATATTCCCCTCCTATCAGTCTCTTTCGTTCTTTCTTCAATTTATAAATAAATGTTATTACAACGAGCGAACACATCCTTGTATACATTTCACAAAGTTTGTGCAGTTGATTGCATTGACACAATACGCCTTTTTGCTGGAGCTATGCTATAGTCTAAGTATTATTATCCGTAATCGTCTGACGTGATTTGACAACTTTTGACGCACTCTTCGCTCATATCCGTATCAGTTTACTGTCTCCTCCGAAGTGTCTACTTTAAGACCTCTAGTTTGCCTGAACCTAGCCAGTTGTTGTTAACCCATAGGACACGCCCCCACAGGGGCGGTGCAGATGGATAAATGCGTCTAACCCAAGTGTGTTAATCAGCAGAACACGCCCACACAGGGGCGGCGCAGATGGGATAAATGGAAGGTGTGAAGCGTCTCTTAAAAAAATGTATCACTCTGCTTTCTCACTAGATCCTATATCGACTTTCCTGAAGGATGGAAGGTATAATGGTATGCTATCATGACATCACTGCACTCTCACAGACCCATAGTTGTGGGAAGCGTAGAACGTTTTGGCTACGATCGAATGAGGTGACTCCCCCCAAAATGAACCACATTTCAAAGAGGTTGAAAACGATAGATAGTCCAATAAGACGCCATAGAACAGACAACTGTAGCCTTGCAGGTAGAGTGGGGACAGCAAAACACTAGGCACTCAGCTCAAAACAAATGCTTGCCGAAGACGGATGTACTAAGCACACAACGCAGGGAAATCCACCCCTAATGCAGACAGAGTTTTGTGGAAACAACTAATCGTGGATGTCCAATGTCAAACAAGCAAGAAGAACGATCACTTTTACAATCTCGCTGGTTAATATTTGAATTTGAGAATTGACAGGAGAGGAAAACAATTAAGATCGTTTTATGGAGCTGCGTGAGGTCAAATGTTAAGAACCATGACCTTTGCTTTATTTGTCAACAGTCTACTAATCCTCTTCAACTGTGTGCCCTTCTGAAATACATCGCATCTCACTTCTTAATAAATAATTATAAATACTGTTATTGTAAAGGAATAAAACACATAAATATTTATACTTTTTCACGCAAAAAAATACATACATTTCAAATCAAACCACATGCGATTTCTTCATTGAAGATTGAGCACAATGAATCTGCAATATAATTGACCTCAAACCTTGTGAACAATGAAATATATTAAGCTTGTGCCAATTTTACGTGCCCACAAGGGGAAAAACAGCAACACACGTCATAACCAAAAAGTTGTCGTCATATATATGGTACAACACATATTACAACATCAGACTAATGTAAATCTGGACTCTTGAATGACTACTTTCAGTTCGTCTCTTGATGTATCATATCTATGATATCGTCGTTGGTGTAGTCTGTTATTGACTCTCATCAATGTCATCGTTTTGTTCCCTTGCTGTCAGTCGTTTTCAATTTCATATTTAAATATAAATTGTCAATGTCAATCAATTATGCTATTATTATCTACGTGTAGAAAATCTATGACAGCAGTCTGACGTATCTGAGTCATCTGATAAATCCTCATCGTCTATAGATATCTCTGGGTCACTCAGGTGTATTCCATCATACGCGCCTGAAAGGCAGCATATGATCTTAACAATGTTCATACGATTTCTTCCAAAGCCTAACTGAATTGGTGTTAAACCAGCATAGTCCTGTTTCTTTACATTGATGCCTGTGTATGACAAGAGCAACTCAACCAACTCTGTATCACCCATGTCAACGGCCAGATGCAGAACAGTGCGGCCACTTTTACCGTCACCCATATTAATATCCGCCCCTGCATCCAGCAACATTTGAACAACATTGTGGTGTCCAGAGCTTGCTGCAACGTGTAGACACGTCTGACCTTCGTAGTTTCTAACTCTCAAGTCTTGAGGCACTCTCTGAAAAGGAATGGTGTATGTGTTCTGCAACGTTTCCTCGTAATGTACTGGTGTTAAGAGATGTTGTACAATTTCTGTGTAGCCTTGTCTGCAAGCGATATGCAGTGGCGTGTCACCGTGTTTGTCCTGCGCTAATACGGTAGCCCCTGCACATATAAGACGCCTCACGATATGAGGTTGGCGTGTGAGCACAGCGAGATGCAGTGGTGTTTGTCTGAGAAGGTTACTGAAACTCAAACAGTCGTATTCTTGTGCAAGGTTAATGATAAGTCTCGAGCAAGCCTCTTGTCCATTGATGATGCTAAGATGAAGCCTATTGTCGCCATCTTTGTCCCCTTCAAAAAGCCAGCAAACTTGCTCAGCTCTGACGTGAAACTGTATTCTGCCATCAGTTCTTGAGCTGTGGTTAGTTTCGTTACACTCGGATCTGTGCACATTGACGTCCTCTTCAATGCAATCCACATCGCAGAGTGTATCGATTTTATCGTTCTCCGAACCACGATGTGACGTATACTGCCCACTGGTGTACACGCCAGAGTCATGGTGCCAAGTTTGGGGAACACTGTCAATCTTCATATTCAAGAGAGCATGTTCTATTGTGCTGACGTTATCAGTTTCATGCATGCGTAGGCTGTGAAGATTTATCGATTCTAATCCAGAATCGTGTTTATCTTCTTGATGTATGGACCATGTCGTCGATGACATTTTTCTGTTTGAATGTGTCTCCTTCATAACACTATCTTGTTGCACGCAAAGAGAACTGTGAACTTTTGGGCACATCTGGCCAGCCAGGTTAATCTGGAAAACAGAGGTGAAAAAAAAATACATTAATAAGGACGTATATTTTCATCAATATGATATACACTTAATATTTGCAGACATTAAGCAGCAAAGATAAATAGCAATTTCGGTTACCCTGTGTCGTATTTTCACGGTCCAGTGTACACGGCTGCCCTTTACAAGAATGGCGCCCTTCACTCTGTTTGCTGACAGTGCAACTATTTTTGTTGTGACTAGGAAATATTCACACGGGCCAACGATAGACTTACACATCGCCCGGGAGAGAGTTGAGTCATGCCCGGTTAGAAACATGCCCAAGACAACGTTCACACGCTGAGGGATGCCCCTTCGACCTCTTACAGTGACAGGAAAGACCAGACGAGATTTGCAGAAGTTATTGGTGATAATATTTTAAATAGTATTACTAAAAACATTTGTGCCTGAGCACAGATAAGAACGAATGTGGCAGCACTAATGCCGTAGCGAATACAATATAAAAGAGGCCCACGTCTTCCGTTTCAGCTAGCTTAAGAAAATATTTGAATGGCAAAAGCGAGATATAGGAAGCCTTACAGAAACTATTTTAAGAATGGCTACTAAATATAATCGAGAAGAAACCAAGATACACAATGTGTATGCTCAAAATAAAAAAAAGGAGTGAAGATGAAATACGGAACAAAAATAAACCATGAGAATACGCATGAGGGTTACAGATGCAAAAGAACACACAAATATCACAGAAGGAAGCAGACATCGTTTTTTGTGACGTGCTAAGCTGATATGTACAAAACCGTTGATCGTCATCTCTTTGAGTGCTCAGCGCTCAGTTTAAACTAAAGTTTCCAAGAAAGTCATAATAAGCTGATTTACCGATATGCTTTTTTGTAAAGACATTGGATCGCTTCACACGCGAAAAAAAAACCAACAAAAAAAAGCGAATAAACGAAAAACTTGTCCTTCGACACAGGTACGTTTATCCATAGACACAGAGCCAGAAAATTTAACTTAATTATAAAGGGAACAAGATTTTAAATGCATGAAAATATTATACAATCAGAGAAGTAAAAGATTCAGGTAGGAAATTATCTGAAAGATTTTGCTACCACTGGAAGAAGATGCACGTACACGATTCTTACAACTTGCAGTATTGTCTAATTATATTTACACACGCAAGTATAATGAACGCAACAAACGACAGAGCTAAACCATTCACTTGGGACTAATATTCAGTTCTTAAAAAAGGAAAAGTTTGCGTTAATATTGCAATTTCAAACAATAAATGAATATTTTTTTTTAAATTGTGAAGCCCAGCAAAAGAAAAAGTGGACTCTGGTATTATTATAACTAAATTTTCCAAAGCACTCTAACATTGCTATGTTAATATTAGGATTATCCTTCTTATTTAGCGAAGGCACTTTTTTTTCAACCATAGACCTGTTGGTTATATGTTGACCATGAAATATAATAGCCACATTCCTCGATTAACATATAGACTAACCTAACATTTTTCCTGTCATTTCATACGTTAAATACACATAAAATAAAGTTTAATACTAATAAAATTACTATACTAATAATATACACGTACTATCTGTTTTTCCCACTAAAGTGTATATACTATATTCCCCTGCTAAGGGTTTATAGTGCTAAACTTATTACTTGTTAAACTTACATGGTGTATGAATCGGTACAAGCCAAGAAAATAAACTGTTGTAGTTAAGACTTAGTACACTTGTTCCCGATGTAGTGTTCAGATTACTGTATGCTAAATTCTGTGCGAGGTTCTGTATTTATACACATCGCTGTGATTGTCCAGCAATTAGCTCGCGTTCCATTTCTTGAACTCTGGTTTTCCCCCGACTTCTATTTACATTACTAATTACCGATACTTCTCTTTAATGGCGCAGTTAAATTGTCTCAAGTTCGATACTCCGTGTAAATAAGTGCTATCGCATTCCACGTTTGTGTTGATAAAACTTTCAAATTACTACGATTTAGGTAAAATAACAATTCTCCTAACCCTATTGTATTACCTTGATTTATATTTAGATGACCTGGTAGCGTCATAGCTAAAAAAAATTGCCATGCCTGTAGTTTTCCAGTGACGCCATTACATAATGGGGATCATCGTCATTACGTTTGTATTCAAGAAAACCAAAAATACATTTTAAGGAAATTTTTAATGTTAAAGGACGAAGATTTAAGGCCCTAAATAAAGTAAGAAGTGTGGCTTGACAATATTGAAATCCTGGGAATAGTAGTGCAGGGAAAATTTACGTATTCGTCGGGGTCATAAATAAAATGGAGCACACTTTCGTGGAAATATTGGATTCAACCAATATCCCCTTCATATGCACGCTGCAGTGCGGGGTATCCTTAACATTCATCACTTCTGGTTTGGTTAATATAAATGCGCACGTTTAACTGGTTCACATTTCCCCTTTATCACAATACACCGAACGATCGATGCAAAAACATAAAAAAACTCTCCGAGTGGGAGGGGAAACAGATTAGGATGGCTGAAAAAGTAGCGTGAGGAGATACATTTTTGGTGAGTCTTGCAGATTAAGGATGAGTTTTCTTATTGAAATGTACACTCATAAGTCAAGCCTGACCATATGATACGGCTAGAGGAATCGGGATGAGCGCTTTCAGGGGGCCTCCGTCAGCATAAACGTTGTGGTGAGGTAGATAGGCCAGGTTGTTGTTGGTTGCCACAACGAGTAGGTTACTCTTTTGTGCGCCGTGAAAAGGACGTTAGGGGCGGGTTGCGGTAGCTTTCCTCACATCCCGAGCGTGCTGATGAAAGTGGAGACCGGGGACCTCCAGGCGGTTTTATGCTATGCTTGGCTTCATCTGCGTGTCACTCACTACTACGGAGATCACGATGATCCCTCACCTCGTTAGTCATGCTTCCATGAAAACGGCCCGTTTCCAGGGTGGGCTACTAGAAAGCCGAGATGAGGGTCTCGGCCAGTATGTTTTGCCTGGCCCTGACTAACATGTCTGATCAGTATATTTTACCTGACCAGACGTTAGTCTTCATCCCCATATAGGCCAGGTAAAATATATATACGTATATATATATATATATATATATATATATATATATATATTAATATATATATATACAAGTGAACATATATACGATGCCCATGATGACGTCACTTCATGTGTAAACAGCACATACCAACCGTCAGGTTTGCAAAATGTCATTATCCTCCAACTCATAGTTTCCCCAGCAGACCGTTGAAAACATGGATCGTGTGATACGGAATCCGTCCAGAGTTGATCAGAGAGCGATGATTTGGTTTCTAACAGGGGAAGGATCTCGAAACAACTGTTGTACGATGAGCTCATGACAGGACAGCGCTCGCAGGGGGAACAAAAAACAAAACAAATAAAAACAATACAAAGACAGTCTAAAAGTTTCTTTGAAAAGTTTATCCATTGATGTTGCTGACTGGGAGCTGCTTGCTCCGAACCGCTCAGTCTGGGACACTGTCATCACACATGATGCTTGCACCGCTGAGTAGATGACCATTACGGAGGCGCAGGAAAAGCAAGCTGCACGAAAGGAAAGAATTCAAGATATATATATATATAGATAGATAGATAGATGTTACTGCTTTCAATGCTAACCGTACCGAGATCTTCAATCACGGCGAATGTTCATTGGCAATAAATATTCAGAAAATGTTCTTATACCCCGGAGCGTAGTGAAGAAGGTTGTGCGTGAGGCTAGCAACCCTAAAAAAGCTATTGGTATAAACATATTCCTGCAAGTGCCCGGAAACAGGTTTCCCGTAAAGGGTCATGTGTTTATTAATAATAATAGTTGCCTCCGTCGAATTGAAGATGGCGACAGCATCAGCCTAATTTAATGCGAAATATCTTCTCTTATGGCGGTAAAAACGAATCCTGGAACCGTACACCCTGCCACATTCAGGGGACACACGTGAGGATCCGGCTGGGGAGTCACCGTGTATTTTGTATTTGCGGACAGCACGCCTTCGCTGAGCCTCCGTGATAGCTCTACTCTCTGCTTGTGGACAGCACGCCTTCGCTGAGCCTCCGTGATAGCTCTACTCTCTGCTTGCGGACAGCACTGCTTCGCTGAGCCTCCGTGATGGCTCTACTCTCTGCTTGCGGACAGCACGCCTTCGCTGAGCCTCCGTGATGGCTCTACTCTCTGCTTGCGGACAGCACGCCTTCGCTGAGCCTCCGTGATGGCTCTACTCTCTGCTTGCGGACAGCACGCCTTCGCTGAGCCTCCGTGATGGGTCTACTCTCTGCGATCTACGTACTTTCGGTGAAACTAGCTCGCCAGGTGGTACGGTCTTGTGCAAGCATCTCATAGAAGGTGACATGCATTTAATAGCTTTTCAGAGACACTTTAAAGGAGAGGCGTCACCCCTCCCCTCCCGTTTCCTTCCCTCCTGGATGAGCGTCTACCTATTGTGAGCTCAGCATATAACAGCTGCATTGGGATGCTCTCATCTGGCATACCAACAACATGTCCAGTCCATCTTAGTTGAGCTATTCTCAGAAGTGTATGGATGCTCAACCTGTTAGTTTTGCTAAGGATTTCAGAGTTAGGCCCCTTGTCCCGCCATCTGATCCTGAGTAGCTTACGTGGACAGATCAAATGAAAACGATTGAGCTGTCTGGCATGTGTGTTATACACTATCCATGTTTCACAGGCTAATAGCAGAGTAGACACCAGTACAGGACGATATACATTTACCTAGGTGACGACATTGATGCCTTGTCCGTTCCAGATGTTTATTTGGAGTCTCCCAAACACAGAGCTAGCTTTAACAGTCTTGTTATTGACATCACAGTCTATATTCGTCACTCTAGTAAGGGTAGAAACAACATGCGAGTCTACTCTCAAACCTCGACAATGCCGCTCAGAAGTGTGGAATGGAAATTAGTGTAGAGATTAGTAAAATCACGTCCAACTTCTTAAAGAGGGCCTAACAACTCCGATTGCGATCAAAGTCGAACCATTGCAAATTGTTAAACAATTGAAATACCTAAGTGCACTGATAGATGCGGAAGGTTCCAGAACTGAGATTTAGGTAAGATTAGCGGTGTCCATGGCTGCTCTGACCAAACTGAAGCCGACAAGGAAGGACAAAATCATCAACCTGAAATCCAAGTTCAGTTTAATGAATGCACTTATCACTTCCGCGTATCTTTGCACCTGCGAAACTTGAACTCTCACAATGTTTATAGAGCGAAGAAAATGTGCATTGGAGATGAGATGTCTGCGTTGAATCCTCGGCATTTCGTATTTAGACCACCTCCCAAATAGGGCAGTTTGGGATACAGTTAAGAGATAGGTCGGCCAATATAAAGACCTATAGACTATGGTAAAAGCACGCAAGCTCACATGTTATTGGTATGTTTCAAGATAGTCTGGGTTGACCAAAACGATCATGCAATCTACTGTGCCTTGAAGCGTACGAGAGGGAGGCAGAAAAATAGATGGGAAGACAACATCAGAGAGTGGACGGGAAAGTCCATAGCTAGAACACATATATTGGCACACAACCGAGTGCAGAGGCGGGAACTGGTCCAACAATCTGCAGTATTTGTGCCCCAATCACTTTTCAGGTTACGGGACTGATGAGTGAGGGTATTGCATAGGTAGGTGAAGCCAGCGACATCGGTATAAAAAGCCATATGCCTCACTTACTTCATACAAACGTATACAATAACATCGGGGAGAGATAAGCCCACTTCAACATCAGGTGACATATTTGTATTTCTGTTTCTTTGCAGAAGAAGCAGCTGTCTTATAATTCAATGATGTCAGCTGGGTGAAAAACCTACTTATCGGCCCAAGCACGTAGCATTTACCTGCAGGCATGTTTCTTCTATCTCCACCCACGAACTGTCTAGGATGGAATAAGCCTAATGCGTTGGTAGGAAAGTAGACCAAAACTACACTGCACCGATCGACCGTGGAAATATACAGGAAGGAAGATAACAGGCGCCAGGAAAGCCTTACAAGTTTTGAGTAAATAATGTCCGGATAGGCTGTGGCAGAGGTTCTCAACGTTTTTCAGGCCGTGGACGCCATGAAACGGTGACCATTTAGGTGGTCCCCATAGCACACGCTGTAGTTGGGGATGAAGTGTTAGAGACTTGTATAAGGTGTCAGGTTTTTGAGAAGTTTAGGGAGGGGGAGGAGGAATGAGCGCTGGTGAAAGTTTACACATTTCTTTCTTCGCCGTTTTATCTTTCTTAACAGTAGACCTAAGCTAGGTTACCCTTTACAGCTGAGTAAACTGGAGCGTGTGGTTATCTGGAAGTCAACTCGATATGTTAGCTTAGAGTAACAAACGTAACTCACGAGTTTACATAAATAAAAGCCTACGCTTTCATTTCTACAATTCTACGAAAACAATTTTATATTCATAAATTGATAAAAGAAATGTATTGGAATAATAAAGACAGAAGAAACAGACAAACACAAATGCTTAAACAAACTGCGAAATGTGAAAATTGTTTATACTAACAGATCCGCAAATAACATCTGCCCGACTGTTGAAAAAAAGCACCACAGCAGTTTAACAATTAAAAGTTCTACTTCTTTCCGAACATCTCCTTCGCATCCCCAATCCAGCATTTCTGCACACTGCAGCCTGCTCATCTCGTCCCATGCTCAACCCATGCATCCCCCTCTCAAAGTACCCGTCTCTTTCTCCTTCAAACGGCCCTTCATCCTGCTCAATCCTCCCCGCTCCAATCCGCCAGTCACTTCCCACCTCAACTCCATCAAAACTATAAAACCTCCCGTCACTTCAACTCGTCCACCACCCCGAACCCATCTCTGCTCCGCCCACATCACCAGCCCTTCTGTTCGTATTTGTAGTGTCTCGCGTAAAGCACCATTTAAAACACGAATTTTTGAATGCACGTGACTTGGTCAGCCAATTGCCACGCAATCCATGGCAAAATGTATACATTTTTGAATAGTTTACAAAGGCAGAAAAAAGAAAATTGAATTATGAAGCCATTTCGCTTATCACGTTCAAGAATCGTAGTGAGAAATAGCTAGAGACAGCCTAATGACGTTACTAAGCTTTGCAATCGGGACTCGCTCCAAGTGGTGCTAAACTTAGAAGATTGTGTTAAAATGGCACTTGACTAAACTTCCTTATAATGGTTTAGAAATCTTTACGGAGTCTGTATAAAACCAGTTTATTTCACTCCACCTTAACTAAAACTAACGGTGTCCATCCAATCTATTTTTGAATGCATTAACTGACGTTGCTTCCACAATATCCCGTGGCAATGAATTTCAAGCATTCAGCACTCTTTGACTTAAACAGCCGATGACCTTGCCAGAGTACTCGAAGGGAAAGCACCACAAAACTAACTAGCAACTAGTCCAATAGAAACGCACAACACGGTCTAGTGGACACAACCAAAAGTCGTCAAATAGACTGAACTTCAGTCAAATTTATGATCTGGCACCAACCCTGATGGACTAAAACCAGAGCAAATTCAACCGACCCGCAGCCAGTAAATCGCCATCTTGAACTTTTTCCTTTCTGCCTTGGTAAGAAAGAGCGAGGAGGAGAACAATGTATGTGTGGATGTAGTTTGAGAGATGCATCTGATTTTGGTGGTGCTAAAAATGAAATACTTGTTTAATTATTTTGGGCAACGCTAATACAAAATTATTTTAGAACTCATTAGCCGTGTAGGACAGCATTCACAGGAGAGACACCTCTTAACTGCTGCCTTGTAGGTGGAAAATCAAGGCAAAATTTACTCTCTCATGGTGATTTATCATAATAGTATAGCAACTGCATGATGGAAAGTTCAGGAAAACGGTGATCTATTGGAGTCCTTTCGCGTCATAAATTTTGTGTTTACCAAGAAATGTGCTTGCACTTCAGTTTCTTGTTCTATTAATATACTGGCCGATGCTTTCAGATACTGGGACACATGCATCATCAGATATCGTTTTGTTGGAAGCTGGTTAACCCAAGAAGGTTTCCAGCACCAACTAAGGGTAAATCATGCATCCTCAGAGATCTTCTGTCTGCTGATCACTGTGTCTTCACAGCGTATCGGAGGCTCATCTGTAAAATAGCGTAGATATATTCTCTCGGAATCCTGGTATTACCATTAATACGTGGACAACAGAAATTACGCATCAGGCAGTAGCTGTCAATAATTATACTGAGGCGATTACTTACTGGATGACTGGATGACCCGACCCTCAAAAGAGTTTATACCGTTGGAGGTCTCAACTTATCTTCCAACGGTCTATGCCATTGGGCACAGTGGACCAGTGGATAATGAGTCGTACATCTGTAGCACCATTCATTTTGTTGTGAAATACAGAGAGGTCTAACCAGCGTGTTATGTTCTGAAGAATCGACTTCCCTGAACACCGTACATACCCACAACTGCCCAATCTCTCTTAGAAAATGGCGAAGGGTTTTGGATATTGCATCTCTTTGTCGTTTTTTGTCTCTAGGGTACCAAAGTGTTGTCGCTGTGCTGCAGCGATCGTCCATTCTTCGCAGTAAGTGGCCTGTCCAACAATGTTTGGCCTTGTCTGCCTAAGTAACTGTATTTTTCACCAGGGACAACTGACTTTGGCAGAGTTGTATAGACCTTTTGTGCGCTGGCTATGAAAAGTGAGGTCGACCATACGTCTCTTGAGGGAGGTTTTTGGTCATTCTGAATTTGGCTTGACTTGGCGTCGTTCGTTCTCAATCTCCCGCTACCAAACCCTGAAAAGGCTTAAGTAGCAGAATGTCTACATTTGTTCTTTTCTCTGTCCAGGGTATTCTGAGGATCTTTCTGTAACATTTTGACTCGAAGGATTCGATTTTTTGTCTAGAAGTTTTGGTAATCGTCCATGCTTCACAACAATAAGCTGCCACAGAAAACACACAGGCTCTCAAGACTTTTACTTTTATCGTTTTGTTGGTGCCCTGCCATAATTTTTTCAGGCTGTTCAGTCTCTGCATTGCCATAGCTAGTCTTCTTCTGATTTCTTTCGAGCAGTCACCATTTTTGTAAATTCTGGAGCCCAGATATTCAAAATGTGTGATCTGATCTATTTCCTCACCACCCACTGTAAATGTATGCTGACATTGTGTTTTATCGGTGGTCATTATCTTTGTTTTGTTTATGTTTATAAACAGATTTTGATCTTTACTATGTCCATTAACGGCTGAAAGTAGCTGCTCTAGCCCTTCTGCACTTCTTGATAGTATCACTGTGTCATCTGCGTATCGTAACTCTGGAATCTGGCACCCCCCAATCGTAAATGGGTCAAAACTTTCAATGTTCTCATCTTCTCGAACATTTCTCATTATACATTCCGCATATATGTTGTACAGATAAGGTGAGAGGATACATCCCTGTCGGACTCCCTTTTGTACTGCAAACCAATCTGATGTTTGGCCAGATACTCGGACAGCGGCTTGTTGATCTTGGTATAATGTTTCAATGAGATGGACTATATGCAAAGGAAACCCCATTTCCTTCATGATTCTCCACAAATTTTGATGTTTTACCGTGTCGAAGGCCTTAGTGTAATCAATGAAACATGTGTACAGGTCTACATTAAACTCTCTACATTTTTCATAGATATTCCTTAAATTGAATATGTAGTCCCGGATCCCCCTGTCTTTCCTAAAACCTGCCTGGACTACGTGAATTTCAGATTCAAACCTTTTCTCTATCCTTCTTAATAGGATTCGCAAGAGTATCTTGCTAGCGTGGCTGATCAGCGCGATAGTTCGGTAGTTCGTGCACAGCTTCAGGTTGCCTTTTTTGGGGAGGGGAATATAAATTGATTTCTTCCATGCTTCTGGCCATTCTGCACTGTGCCATATCTGTTTACACAGCTTGTGATAGCCTCGAGCACATGCCTCTCCTCCTGCTTGTATTAGCTCTGCTGGGATATCATCACATCCTAGGGACTTTCCCTTTTTCAGGCTTTTAATTGCAGAGCGTACTTCTTCCAATGTTGGTTCAGGTTCTTTCTCATCCTTTGGTAGGATTGTAACTGAGCGCTTTGTGCTATCTTCATACATGGTTCTGCAGTACTCTCTCCATCTATTCATTATGTCTTTGGTTTCCGTTAATGTGTTTTCCTCTTTGTCATTGATGACACGTGGAACCTGACGGAATTCCCCTGTCAGTGTTCTTATTGCTTATAATGCATCTCTTTCTTTGCCTTGTTGTTGTAGGTTTTCTATATCCTTACACGTTTCTACTATGTATCTTCTTTTATATTCTTTTTTCTTGTAGACAATCGTCAAGAGTTGAGCATAGAAGAGAACTGGTTTATCAATTCCATTTTGGCTAGAAAATGCAAATACTTTGGTCACATCAAGAGACACAACGATCTTGAGAGAACGGTGATGGAAGGTATGGTGCCAGGCAAAAGAGGAAGAGGTAGACCAAGAAGACGATGGCACCAAGATATCCAGGAATGCCTGAGTATGACAGTGGCGGAAGCTGGTGTTTTGGCAAGGGAACGAGTTTCTTTCAGACAGACTGTGATGGGAGCGACGTTCTACAAAGAACATGCTACATGATGATGAGCAGAATGTGGTTCAGAGAACGGAATGCGTTGTGTCGTAGTTTACAGCTTGACTGCGACATTTGCACCTTTCGGTCCAACACATCCGACTTCAGCAATCATGTTTTGAGTACCAGGTTAGCATTCCCTCTTCGATCCCTTCTCCTTAGCCAGTCTGCCCTGCTGCAGCCTGTTATCCAGAATCACCGCGTGGAGGTGTAGAAGGGCCTCGGCAGATCTGGTTCGCTGGCCCTGACCCTAGCAGTCAGCTATGGGTCGCTGACCGCTGCAGGTCATGCGCTGCTCAGCATCTTGATCTCATTCTGAATTTGAGCTCGATCTCTTTTATGAGCGGTCATGTTTCTGCCGCATATCACATTGCAGGCAGTACTGTGGAGTTCAAGAGAGATAGGTGCACAGACTCGAGTCGTGGCTGTTGTCCAGTGCATGTTTTATGAACGAGAAAATAGCCCAGCCCACAGATATGAGATGACTAATGAGGAATTATACAAATAATTAATAAAAATATATTTGATTTTCCTGCTCTTACAGCACTCTTTGAGAACTCCAGGGTCATGTGTAGCCAAGGTTGAGAACCTCTGAGCTATAGTGAAGATTTGCCACTTACAAATAATAATGATAATCCACGTTGGCGATCGAGGCACGTCGCGTCAATCGTCATAATTCTGATAAGCAGCAGGCGATCTATGGTCCTAGGTCTTGCGCGAACAATCCTGGGGCAGCCTAAATGTGGGGCAAGGTCTTTTACCACCCTTAATTTGTAACAACCAGGTGCAAAATCTGGTTGCCTGGGACCCAAGAAAGGGAGGGAGTGCGACCCATCGTAGAAACAATAATCGCGGAGTGTATATGTCGAACGGCCTCAGTTTTGGTAACCAGTTCATACCAGTGCACACTCTTGCACAACTGTCACACGCGCCCTCAGGGTAAGACCCTTCCATTGCACCTTGGTTGGGCTGGCTTCTGAGAGCGCACAAACCTAACATAGGTTTATACAGACGCACACATGCATCCAAGCACTGGTTTATGCGTCTTAATATCCATCAATTGACTACGGTCTGGGGTGGAATAGGCGAGCCTCCGCCATTAGAAACTAGTGAGGCAAATACGTCAAATAAAAAAAATTAATCTCACTGCAAAGGATTTGGGTTTACATCTTGTTCTAAATTAGGTTTCATATTTTGAAAGCTGAGCTAATAAATCAATTAATACAAATATATGTTACAAATGTGATATTGTCTTTGAAACCATTAAATATAATGACGAGTCAACAGTAAAAGTCTTACACAAGAAGATATATAGACGACGAGTGCCATTTCACTAATGAAAGTCTTTATCAGAATCGCAGTACATATCAACCTGGTGAATACTTAAAGGAAATAGGGAAATAACAGGATATTACTTTCAGGAACTAGGTCACGCAAAAACCCCTGAACATATGAGACCAGGAAGTTCTGTTGTGTTCTGAAGAATCGACTTCTCTGCACTATGTGCATACCCACAAGTGCTCAATCTCTCTTAGCAAATGACGAAGGGTTTTGGATACTGTATCTCGTTGTTCTTTCGCACTTTCAAACGCCTGTCACAGCTCGACCCTCGCTTGATTGCATAGCTCTGCGATCTGTCAATTTGTTATTAATCTTTTGCGGTATCATTATACGACAGGCGGTCATTGGTATGCCACTAATATCCTATCTAGTGTTACCATATTTAATACTTGTGAAGCCAAGATGTCAGCTTCTCTGTTGTCCTGAGAATACGTATTGAGTTAACGTTCTGAAGACCTAGTTGTGTATTTTAATTTATGTATTCGCCATTTTGTTGTATGTGTTTGTTATGTACTGTTTCAACATCTACACGGAAAACATCACGGGAAAGGTCAAAACAGATATAAATTATGCGGAATTCGACCCATTTACACTTGGAGTAAACTCTATACAGAGTTATGGGAGCTCTGCCTCTTTCAGCAAACAGATAAATAATATTCATACTAATGTTGTATGTAAGTCGCTAGTGGTACAGGCGCCTGGTCATTCCTCTCAGGCTAAGTAACACGGTTGCTTTTGGCATATTCCTACCATCGTACAACGGAATCAATGACAGCGCATATTACAACAACACAAAGCAATTACTTTTAAAAGACGTAGAGAATTGATAATTATGGGATTTATTAGATTGGTTCGAGATACAAAAGGGAGTGAGATAAGGTTTAATTATTTCCTCATACCTTTTCAAGATCAATGCGGAAAACATAATGAAAAATACAAAACCAGATACAAATTATATAGTGATTTTCGGTGGTCTATATGAATGACAAGGACAAGAATAGCACCACTGCCCCATAGAGAGCATGTCGTAAGAGGTGACTAACTGTGTGACATGGCATACCACCGGCCATAGTTAGGTGGTTTGTTAAAAGCAGCATAGATGGCGCCTAACGGGCTGCGGGTCTACTTTGCTATAATGTTTTGAGTCCATTAAGATTGACTCGCACATCAGTTAACCACTATCCATAGTGGAATAATAAGCTGCTCGAGCCTAGCCCGCTAAGCAGGACTTCCTCCTCCTGGCTACATCCAGCTCACATCATAGATGGAACCTGCACAGGGACGTATGCCCCTGTAGAAATACAGGTCGACTAGGACTAAGAATTATACAGACTTCGGCTTATTTATAATCGGGGGAAGTGACCTACGGCGAGTCAATACCGCGGAAGATACAGTCTTGTTGTCATACAGTGCTAAGTGCCTAGAACAACGAATTATGCCCAGAAGCATTATGAAGCTTAGAACCTTTTCCTGAACATACCAAAGATAAAGTCATGTCTATCGATAAAACCAATTCAAAATTGTTATTGCAAACGAGGAAATTTAATAGGATGCACACTTTCAATACATGGGCTTTCTACTAAACAGCAATGAAAACTGCGCAAATGAAGTAACAAGTTAATCGACTATGGCAAAGGAGAAACTAAGAAGTATACAGAATAAATGTAGTAGTAAGTAGCATGTCCTTAACAGAACGTCCCTTCTTACAGCCGCCACCTATTTGGCTGTTTTACGTTTCTTGGCAAGTGTGCAGGACGGCAGGTTGTCATTACTTTCCGTACATGGAGGAGCAATCTCCTGAGGGAAAAAACCCAGTGTCTGCCAAACTGGAGACGGTGAGAATCGAATCCGGTGCGTTGAAGTTGTGACACAATACAAACAAACAAGTAAACTAAAAAAATCATAAGAACCAATAGTCAAGTTTTAGAATACACAAGATAGACTGAGCTATCCCAAATGTTTTGTAAATAATTAGAGAAGATGTCTCTTTGGATAAAACAGATGTGAAATACATTATTAATTGAAATTGCAATGGCCATTTTTGTTTAAGCGTAGTGATACGTTATCGAACGTGTAAAGCGACAAATCAGAATGCGTCCAGCCTAAGACAGAGTAGAAATCATGTCAATTGGTAGCTAGGATACGGTCATTATGACGCATTTTTTTTCAAACAGCCCAATAGCCACAAATTCAGCCGACCTGGATTTATATTTTTAGAATAGTGAACGATTATGTCCCTTTATGTTCATGATTCAGCTTACTCTAAAAATCATCGCGTAAAAAAACAAGCATTTTCTCTGTGTCAACCTATAGTTGCGAGACTTGGACCAACACAGGCATTAAGAAAGAAGATCGGATCTTTCAAAACCCAGTGCTAGGGAAGAGTTTTGAAAATTCCTTTCACAAGGAAATAACAAAATAAAGCCACCATGCAATACCTAAATGTAGCTTATAAACTTAACTTAACGTTCCTTAGCTTAACTTAACTTAGCTTAACTTAGCTTAATTAAACTTAGCTTAGCTTAACTTAGCTTAGCTTAGCTTAGCTTAACTTAACTTAACTTAACCGAACTTCACGTAACTTCATTATACTGGTTTAGAAGGCTCTACAGAGGCTGTATACAACCAGTTTATTCCACTTAAACAATGTTATGTTTCAAAAATTGATATGTTTCAACCGTGTGTCATAACTGTAGTAACTGTCTGCAAAGGATATGCTACTTACTACAACCATGTGTTATAACGGACTGAAAAGAGTAGTTCTGGAGGTCATGGTTCCTGGAAGACGAGATAGAGGTCGACCAAGACGACGATGAAAAGTTGAATTTGTCCCTGGAGCAGGACGGGAGGCTAACAGCCAGACATAGAATCCTACACACAGGTTGTCATGATATAGACTTTCTGCAAAGGATATGCTACATAAAAATGATGATGACCCGCGGGGTTTCATATTTCTTTTGTAAAATGGTAAATACAATAAAATAAAAGATTAATGACGTATATTGTCTTTAACTCGATTTGAAAAAGAAGTGCTCAAGAACAATAAACGCAAATAAGCAGTTTTAATTTAAAAACAACGAGGTAGTGAATAGTCTCTTCAATTAAGACATGTCTTTTATCAGATCGCACCTTACCTATAGACTTACATGATTCTGTATTGCAGTTTCTACACTGTTACTCGTTATTCGTTTGCCGGCTCGAATCATCTCCCCATTACAACTCACATATCCCTATATTGCATTCTGAACAGGGCGGCTATGTCAGTTTTCATCAGCAATTTTTCAGCAGCTTTGAGAAAATTTATCGACCTAGTTATGCACCACTTTACGCGATAAACACTTTTCACCGTAAACAGGAAGCAGTTTCTTATGAATATCCTTTGCAGAAAGTTATTTTGTCAACAAAAGTATGCGGACGTTAAGTTAAGTTAAGTTAAGTTAAGATAAGACGAGACAAAACAAGACCAACGAGACACACTAAAACGTGTATTCCAACTTGGGGTAGTTTTTCATCATTGAACCCTTACAACTATGGGATATAGATCGGGTTCGAATATAAACTTAATTACTTCCTAACCTGTCTATCATCAAGCATTGACCATATCATCATCTTGTAGGATGTCCGTTATAGAACGTCGCTCCCATCACAGTCCCGTCTGTCTGAAAGAAACTATATCTCTTGCCAAAAACTCCTACCTCCGCCATAGTCATACCCAGGCATTACTGGATATCTTAGTGCCATCGTCTTCTTTGTCTGTATAGGCCATATTCAGGATTTAAATGCCTGTGACACATGTAGACAAACAATGAACAGTGGCTGTTTCAATTAAGGAATGTGGTGGGGAAGAGACTTTGAGGAAACTTCTAGACAGCGAGTTGTAAACAAAGAATGTTTGTTCGTGACAACGATCACACGACACGTATTTACCTGCACTCCAGTAACATACATAACCAACAGCAGAAAAGAAAGTTAAGTAATGGGCAGACCAGGGTTCGAAGGTTAGGAAGTAACTGAGACTATACATTTGTCTGGGTCGTAATCGGACTATATTCCAAAGTCGCAAGTGTTTAATGACGAAAGACTAATCCAGTTAGAACACCGGTCTCCCAATCATGGACACTCTCCTTGAGCAACGAAGACTACGATGGTTTGGTCGTGTTCGTCGCATGGAAGATGAAAGCATTTCCAAAGATATCCTCTACGAACAGTTGACGGATGGCACGAGAACAGCTGGTCGACCACAGTTGAGGTTCAAAGATGCGTGTAAACGTGATATGAAGGCTCTAGACATGAGTATGACATCATGGGAAGACGAATCTGCAGACCGATTCAAGTGGAGATGTACCCTGAATGGCTACCTCACGCTTGGTAAAGAGAAGCTCTTGCAACACAGACAATGGCCCAATGCAGCATCCCGTATAATGAGGCCAAGACCTTAGGGGAAAATGGATTGATCAACACCCCCACTTCCGAAAAGAAGACAGCTACTACGATTTAACTAGAGAAGGGCATGTCATCATCTTCAGTTTGAGAACTGGGCATAATAGACTCACGGGTCATCTTTACAACAATATGAGGATTGGGGCAGATGACTGAGATGACTCCCATTTTGGGAGCAAAACAATTATCGTGGAACACATCCTACAAAGTTGCATGCTCGCACATGAAGAGAGAACACAACGCTGGCCTCACGAGACAGATATGAGACAAAAGTGGCATGAAGATAAAACAGCCTAATAAACTACGGTGTCCTTTGTAAGTGAAGCCCGGACCTTGATCTGAGGATGTTGTTGTTGTTGTTCGATTGCGCACAACGAGTAGGTGTACTCTTTTGTGGGCCTTGAAAAGGACGTTAAGTGACGGTTTGCAATAGCTTTCATCACATCCCGAGCGTGCTGATGAAGGTGGACCTGGATCTTCCAGGCGGTTGTGCTATTCTTGGTTTCATCTGCGTGTCACTCACGATTACGGAGATGACGTCGATCCCTCAACTCGTTGGCCAGGCTGCAATGAAAACAGCCCGTTTCCCCACCAGGGCTTCGAGGAAGCCGAGGTGAGGGTCTTGGTTAATATGTTTTGCCTGACACTGGATAACATGTCTGATCAGTATTTTTTGCCTGACAAACACCCACAACACACATTTTCTCCCTTCTGAAACCCTGGTTTTAAATAGAGCAAACAGAACGTTTCTAGGCAGTGTAATACGGGAACAGAACCAGTGTGTGCGTGCATGCGTGTGTGTGTGTGCGTGCGAACGTATCTGTGTGTGTGTATGTGTGTGTGTATCTGTGGGTGTAGGGGTTGTATGGGTGGGTGGGTAAGTGAGCGGGCGTTTGGGTGGGTGTATGGTTGGGTGTGTGAGGCAGCGTAAGACGTTTCCACAGTAGTTAGCTATCTAGAATGTTACCACATGCATCCACACCATTCACGACCACAAACAGCAAATAATATAGCAAACGGCAGGTAGCAGATTTATTACATGAATATCAACAAAACCAACATTTAGCAAACCCATAACCAATATTATATATATTAACACAAAAAGAACAACCAACATCTTAACTAAATGATCATATATTATATATATTAATATAAATATTAACTACAGCGGAAGCTTTAAACATTAGCTTTTGTTAACTCTTCCCAACTAATACAACCCAGTTGTAGCCGCTACACTCCCCTGCCCTTATCTGCACAATCAACACACTCACAAACTCGTCTTCACGATCGTATTATGTGCATTCACTCACACTCAGACCCCTTCAGGGCGGTGATCTTTACATTACATATTCAGATCCCTTCAGGCAGGTAATCTTTACATTTCACATTCAGTCTGTTCTATGTATAATCACATGTGGTCACACACTCAATCGATCTGCGTATACACATACTCCTGATCATATATCGTTCCCTCCGTGTCCTGCACACACCACACACACATTCATATCTCTTCTAGTCACAGGGTGTCCAACACGCACATTATAGAGCGACTGGCCAAGACTCAAAGGCGTACTCTGGTTCAGTAACCCTGCAACTCATTCTATTTCTCACACACTTGTAAATAGCCTGCTAGCTAGTAGCAACCTATCAATCGCTCTTTTAGTAAGTCGGTGAGCTAAACTCATTCCTTTCCAGCCAGTTTCCTAGCTAAACTCACAGTCTCTCTCTCTCTCTCTATTGCCAGTCTCCTACCTAAGCTCCCAGTCCCTCACTCTCCATTGCCAGTCTGCTTGAGCTAAACTTTGCTTAGTATTATATAGTCTCAAGCAGCTTCAGAGCTGTCAAATGGTCTTCTGTGGGTTGTCTGACTCAGCGATCGCCCTAGTTTGGATCTACTTCCAACTATTTGCTATTGGAACGAATCACTCCGAATTCCTGTCACTAAAATGTCGCAGCAAGACATGATGACCTCTGTCTGCCACTAACCCCCACTACCCAAATCGGAACGCCAGAATGGTCAGCTCCTAACCCCTGCCTGTACCAAACACATTCTGCCCCTCAACCTCCCCCCTCACCCCCCCCCCCCTCTCCATTTTCCTATGTCGACTTAGTGTCGAGGCGGTGAGTGACCTTGGCACACAATCATGTACCTTTGTTCTAAGAGTCGCCAGCCCCATCACCACTGCCCTTAACGCCCATGCTCCAGCTGGAACTGTTACATGTGTGTGTGTGTTTGTGTGGGGGAGTGATTGAGTGTGTGGGTGTGCTGATGTGTGTGCGTGTGGAAGTGTGTGTGGGTGGGTGTGTGTGAATGGGGGGACTTGCGTACGTACGTGCGTATATATATATATATATATGGACATACTACCTATAAAAATGCCTGGTTGTTGTGTCCGTAGTACATATACACGCTAATATGTACAAGTAATATCGGGCTGTGTGTTATGACTGTACACCAATGTCGTGCTAATCCGGAGTGTATTGTCCGCCCATATCTTATCTAGTTCAAAGGGTTGAAATGTAGAACGTTTTATGAATGAATAGCTGAGCTATTTACGTTAGAATGCGTAAGCTTGCAGTATAGTAGATCACGCGCCTTCAGAAACACTTGTACTGTCTTGCTGGGAAAATTGTTGTATTATTTGTTGTTGCCAATTCATAAATGATAGAGGATTGTACCGGGTCGTCCAGACACTCATATTTGATCTATGGTTTACGGTTCGGGTAGAACGCACGGGCTTGTCAAAATAATGTCTTGACTCACCAATTAACGTGAATGACCACACGCGTGTATTGTTAAAAACGAAAACTTTCATAGTTAACAAAGTAGACAAGGATATACATTGAGGATTAAACATAAGGACATAGCTTCTCCTTTCTTGAAAACATACAAATGGAGAATAGAATATGCGAAATGAAGATAAACAAGAGAATAGGGATTTCGATATCTGTTTTAACCAACGTAAGTCATAAATTTACATCAAAGTTACTGAGAACTCAAACGGTAGTCCGATCAAACAAAACATACTGACCAGGACGTCGCGTCAGGGTCATGCTCATTATACTGAGCTAGATTACTATCTCTCGTCCATGTAGCGTTTTCTGGAAACACGATGTTTTCAAGGCATTCTGGAGGGAGACGAACGTCTGGTGAGGCAAAATATACTGATCAGACATGTTAGTCAGGGAGAAATTTCGGACCCGCTGCAAGAGCTACGGAGTTCGTGCTCTGTCTTCGGCACTTTCAGCATTGAAAAAACTGTGGACATATAACTTAAATTAATTCAACTTAACTTAACTTAATTCAACTTAACTTAACTGAACTTAATTCAACTTAACTTAATTCAACTTAACTTAACTCAACTTTACTTAACTTAATTCATCTTAACTTAACTTAATTCAACTTAACTTAATTCAACTTAAATTAATTCATCTTAACTTAACTTAACTTAATTCAACTTAACTTAACTTAATTCAACTTAACTTAATTCAACTTAACTTAACTTAATTCATCTTAATTCAACTTAACTTAACTTAATTCATCTTAACTTAACTTAACTTAACTTAATTCAACTTAACTTAATTCAACTTAACTTACCTTAATTCAACTAACTTAACTTAATTCAACTTAACATAATTCAACTTAACTTAACTTAATTCATCTTAACTTAACTTAACTTCATTCAACTTAACTTAATTCAACTAACTTAACTTAATTCAACTTAACTTAACTTCTTTATACTGGCTTGGAAGGCTCCCCAGAGTCTGCATACAACCAGTTTCTTCTACTCAGTTTTGATCTACACGTAACTATATGCATCCAATCTATTTTTAATGCATTAACTGATCATACCCTCACTATTTACAGTGTGGCAATGCATTCCAAACATTCGCCACTCTCTGAGTAAAAAAAATAATAAAAACAATTGCTATTATCTGATCTGAACGTTTCTTTAATTACATGGTAGATTGTTATATTCTAATTTATCAAGCGCATTGGAATGTCTTCTTTGATTCTACACAATTTTGCAGACTCACCGAACTATAATTTGCTTCATGTGATTAGCTTTGCACTATGTGAACAACGGGAGCTCTCTTATATGTTTCCAATCCCCTCGAGCAAACCTCTTCGCAAGTGCTTGAAAATATAATATAACTAATGGTTTTGCTAATTTGTCTAACATTCCTTGGCAAAGTGGTTAAGCCTCGTGATCAGGTATTGTGGATTTGTCTCCGGACTCCGCCGTCTTCTTCACGGGTGCTTGATGCGGAGTCCCATGCATCTCGTAGTCGCCCCCTAGTTGTCTTGTCCTTGACTTGCCACTAGGGTCGGGCGGCTCGAGACGAGAGAGTGAGGATAAAAAGTAGCACAGTTAATCCTTGCTAAAAAAGGGCTTTGCAAGTGGCAGGGTGTTCTCAGGAGAACGGAATGCATTGTGTCGTAGTTTACAGATTGACTGCGATATTTGCACCTTTCGGTCCGACTCTTCCGGCAGGCATTTTTCGGTACCGATCTAGCGCTCCCTCTTTGAACAATTTTCCTTAGCCAGTCTGCTCTGTTGCAGCCTGTTATCCAGAATCATTACTTGGAAGCAGAGAAGCGTCGTCTTTCTATTGTTTGATGTTAATGTTTACCCTAGGGCAGACATATTTCTATTTTTAATCGTTATCGTTGCAAATCTACTTTACTCTTTCCATTAATTTTAGAATTTAAGATTCACACCATATTAATATCATCACCACCACCAACACCACCACCACCACCAACAACAGCAACCATTAAAGGTCAGAGAGTACATGTAGATAACCGTTTACAATTAATCGTCCGCACCAACTAGTCAGTATATATAATTCGGGTATTTACATCAAGGACTTCCTGAAACAACATGATTTAAAAAAAAAACAAAAAAAAAAACACGCCATGTCCTTGTGTCAAATCTAGTTATTGTGGTCCCAGTAGAGGGCGATCCTGAATTCTGCACGAATATCCATTCATATTCTTGCTGCGTACACAGCTTCGGTCACGTTTGACTGCAGTTTTCTAACTCCGGTTATCGCTTAGCTAAAGTTAGAAAGCTCATGGGTTAAGTAGTCCCGTCTGTTGAGGTTATAGAAGGCTCTCTGGTCTTGTATGTTGTTGTTCTGAAAAGCAGTACAGGTGTAACCGTAAGATTAATTTTGTAGACGGTGAGGTTTCACAATGCCAAGCACTGGATACCTGGCCCAGTTTGAAATACACGATGTTTTTTCTTGCTGCGATCGCTTCTCCACGCAAATTATAAATAACATCCAAACAGGTTGGCAGTTGTAAGAAGCGACGTTCTGCAAAGGACATGCTACTTACATTATATATATATATATATATATATATGTGTGTGTGTGTGTGTAAATATATCTTGACTTGCCACTGGGGTCGGGCGGCACGAAACGAGAGAGTGAGGAGAAAAAGTAGCGCAGTTAATCATTACTAAAAATAGCGCTAGCAAAATTAATTGTGCCATCATCGTCTACGATAGACGGCGGCCTTTGCAAATATATCTTCGAATCAAAATGTTACATATTACAGAAAAATCCTCAGAATACTCTGGACGGAGAAAAACAAATATAGACATTCGACAGGAATTGAACATAGAGCAGAACTGGTTTATCAATTTAATTTTGTCCAGACAATTTAAATACTTTGGTCAAATCAAGAGACAACGATCTTGAGAGAACAGTGATGGAAGATATAGTGCCAGTCAAAAGAGGCAAAGGTAGGCCGAGAAGAAGATGACACCAAGATATCCAGGAATGCCTGGGTAGGTCTGTAGCGGAGACTGGAGTTTTGTTTAGTGAAAAGTTTCTTTCAGACGTGCTGTGATGGTAGCAACGTTCTGTTTATATATACACACATATAATCTTCTAATCCAGTAGTTCCAAAAATGTGTGCTGTGGTTGGGTTAAAGGGGCTCAGCGAAACATTGCACTATTTTCCCTGAAATGACACTTAGCCTTCGCGGTCTTAGAATCGGACCATCCATGTAATAGGAAGAACATCTACAGACATTTAGCCGGTGTACAGACACAAGGGAAATGATGTCCTAAAATGATTGATCGTGTCAATGGGACTAGTGTTCGGAACAAACTCAGATATTCAATGACAGTGTAGGTCCATAGTGGTGGACCTGCTGATAAATCTTGCTCTGTACTACAGCCAGAATATGTCAGGCTCAACCCTATTCAGAGCACCTAGCAACTCACATTTCTACCCACATCACTTCCCCTTATCCTCAGAGTCAATCCGGCAAATGTGTTGTATGCGAGAAAGCCAACAATATTATGTATGCGTCCAGATCTTTTACAACGCTGTACCAATGTGGGCTTAAGTATTTTGTCAGTCCATCTCGCCATCGCATGGATGGGTGACCCCGTGTACGTGCACATGCATAGAGCCACCAAAACATTGTTCTACGTGTCCATCTGTCGTCAGGCATAGAACCACCAAAACGTTGTTCTACGTGTCCATCTGTTGTTAGGCATAGAGCCACCAAAACATTGTTCTACGTGTCCATCTGTCGTCAGGCATAGAGCCACCAAACCATTGTTCTACGTGTCCATCTGTTGTTAGGCATAGAGCCACCAAAACATTGTTTTACGTGTCCATCTATCGTCAGGCATAGAGCCACCAAAACATTGTTTTACGTGTCAATCTGTTGCCAGGCACGCTTTTCTAAACGTCCGGCCCAAAGATGTGTCCGTGATTTCGCTGGTTCCACCACGTCTCGAAACAAAGTTTGAGGTCGAATTTCTTAATTCCGGATTTCACCCTTATCGAATTCTTTAGCACTCTTCGTTCCATTTTTTTCTGACTCGGAGTTTCTGAGCATCTAATTTGCGCAAGTTCCCCGCATCGCTTCCGTATTTCATTGCTGGAATGATCATGGGATTAAAGGTGTGGGTTCTTACCTGGGTGTCTTTCAGCTCTTGGAGTATTCTTTAAACAATGACAATAAATAGCAGGGGGAAAAACAATTAATTCTTTTCAAGACAAAACATCAGCACCTGGTCTGATCGAATTAGTAAGAAAGCGTGCAACATGAAAGTTATGCAAAGTGTGATTTTGTTGTGGAATTGATGATTAAGTTGTTCTTGGAGGAGGTATGAGCTCCACTGCGGGTCTTTCTAGTTCAAACCAATCTATTTTCCTTTTTAAAAATAAAAATATAATCTAAAATGTGGTTTCTTCAAGGTATGGAGGTACTTGCCGGCTTAATTCACCACAAACAAAATAAATATATATTTTTAGCACAGGATTTGTAGTGATGCAGCAGAATAGTCCGCTTTTTAACTGTTGAGGGTGTCGAACATTCTGCTAGAACAGACGAGAAATCCTCCTTATTCCTGCCGTCTTAGCAATATTTTTTTTTTCGGTAAGTCAATGGGGTTAGGATTGGGGTTAGGGTCTTTTCTACACTTCTATCTTTATCGAAGTCTTTACTTATTTATTTAAAATAAAATTATATCAACGTGTCCGAAATCACATACGATGAGACTAAAGCATTCTTCATGGCAACAGTGCAAAATGAAAAAAAAACCCACCCTGGTTACATAGAAAACGATGTCTACCATCAACTCTCTAGGCGATACCAGGTGATCATTCTCCGGCTACGCACAGGTCACAACAGACTTAGATGTCATCTGTACAACCAGTTCAAGATTGGCACTACAGACCTTTGTGCCTGTGGCACAGCCCCCATGAAGGCAGAACATATTTTGCAGTCCTGTTCACTGTATACCGACAAAAGAAGTAGCATTTGGCAACAGTGTCCTTCCACGAGAAGCTGTACGGAAGTGTACAGAGCCTTGAGTCGACTGCTGCCTTCGTTAGAGTAATTGAAGTCGAGGTCTGAAGACGAACGAGGAAGAAGAAGAAGAAGAAGAGGATATCAACCTGTCTTCCTCTTAATCCGAAATAGAATTCCGGTTACAATCATCAGCTGTCAAATACGTACGATGGGGACCCGGGGAACTCCGTTTGGGGTGAACTAAGACGCAAGTACCGATGTGGATTCACTCCTTTATCTGTACAGCAGCGTGGACACAGTTAGGGGAATAGAGAACGACGTCCACATAAGAATAAAGAAATCACGGAGATCTTTTAATATCTTAGATGAACTCTAGAGATCCCGGGAATCAGGTCTCCGGCTTAGATTCGGTTTGTCAATTCGAATACCAAATCAGTTTTGCTCTGCGGTTGGGAGGCGCGACGGAGAACAAAGGAGTTCAGAATCGGGGCGTAGGTGTTCATGAGCGGCTTCCTGCGCAGAATTTTAGGTTTGAATTAGTTTGATAAGGTCACACTTGTGGATCTGTGGCTCAGGTAGAACCGACTGTTGGTGGAGCAAGAGGTGAAGGAGAGAAGTAAGGAATGGGTAGGTCACACCTTCAGGAGGGATACTGGTAGCATTACTCGACGGTGTCTGCATTGGAACCAGGAGAGGTAGACCTCGACACACCTGGAGAAAGGAAGTGCAGGCAAATAGAAAGAGCACTGGTGGGTCGTGGATTGGTTGGAGTGGCTGGTCGCTGATCGGAGCTCATGGACCTTATTTGTTGAGGACCTATGCTCCGTATTGGGTTTATGAGTTTTGATTGATTAATTGATTGAATGAAAAAATTGATGTTTCATCTGTACTCATTTCTGGATTAAGTCACGGGCTTCTGGGGCTGTAGCCAAGATACCTTTCTAAGTTAAGGGGTTTCCAAAGATAAATAAATCTGCATTTTCTAGTTTGGTTTAAAAAAAATATGTCTTGAAGATAGTACTGGATATGTCATAATATCTGTAATCCCCGCTACATGTTCTTGCAATTTAAAATACAGTTCGTAGTTTCAAGCTATGTACTCCACGTTGTATCCACAAAACGTGTATTAAAAACAACAACCGAAGTTCACATTGAATGTTGGAAAAGGGTGGTGGTTGGAGGTGGGGGTGTGCGGAAGTACTTCACTTGTTAAGCCTTTAAATAGCATGGCCGGCTGTGCTTTGACTAATGTGTAATATTGTCTGACCCCTTTCCATAACCCTCAATCCTCCTCGGTCATTGGAACAACAGCGTTTGTATCTAAAGCTTCTGTACTGGAACCAGAGTGGAACAAAACAAAATAGATGCCTTTCTAACGCTAGCTGTGTTTTGGGATACATATGAAGATATACGTTTCTGTGACATCAAATAGTCAGAGCATCTGAGAGCAGCCTGAAAAACTGCTTCTCTGATTACTTTCCAAACAATGCTAGATTGATCTGTTAAGGCTACAGTGGAATGCGGAGGGAGTCATTTACAAAAAGCTTTCCCTAACACATCACCTGCATGAAGGTAAGATTGACGTGGCATGTATCCAGGAAACGCACCTCAACAATAATCATAAATTCTCAATCAGAGGATACCAGACCTTCCGTCTCGATAGAGAAGGTCACAAAGGAGGGGTCCTGATACTGACCCGAAACTGCATACCGAGTAGCGCGGTATCTGTCAATCACACCGGACAAGCAGAAATTGTAGGAGTTGACATAATGGCTCAAGAGACGAAGCTCCGCATTTTCAATCTGTACGGACCACCAAATAAAGACCTATCGCTCTCGAGTATGGAAGTCAAAGACTCCAACTGCATAGTAGTTGGAGACTTCAACAGCCACTCGGAGAGATGGGGATACTCTGACACAGACAGCAGAGGTGACGAAGTGGAAGATTGGGAGATAGATACAAATCTCTCCCTAATCAATAGGCCGGAGGATAGCCCTAGTTTCTATTCTTGAACATGGCATACCACCTCGACTCCAGATTTGGCCTTCTCCACACAGGACATACACCATAAAATAGACCGCCAGGTGCTAAACCAACTGGCAGGTAGCGACCACAGGCCGATAAGGCTAGACATTAATATGGAAGTAGGCCCACAGGAAACAAAACCGCTCCCACCTTGGAATTACAAACGAGCCGACTGGGACAGATTTGCAATCCCGATAGATGGGCTGTGGGAAACCATCAACACACGAAACAACAAAATGAAGCCCATGGTGGAAAGCCTAAGCAAGGCAATAATGCAAGCCGCCACTGAAACCATCCCAAGAGGAGCTAGGAAAAACTATAAGCGCTATTGGAATGATGAGTTGCAGAAAGCGGAAGATGCAGTCACAAATGCTAGGAACATGGCAGAGCGAGAACAATCTATGGAGGCAAACATCGCCCTCATAGCCGTCACGGCGAAATACAAATACACTCTAAACCAAACATCAAGAGAGAGCTGGAAAAACTAAACCGAAAGCCTCAACCTAGACAAAGAAGGGAACAAGCTATGGAAGCTAGTCAGAGCCATAAATAACGAAACCCCTTCAAACAAACAAATTACCATCAAGCAGGGCGAAAACTTGCTCACTGGAAAAAAAGCCGCAAACGCTTTTGTAGAACACTATGCCATAGAAAACCACATCGAGGTCCCTGCAGATAGGCATACCGACATTAGTGAAGAGCAAAAGGAGCACGACAACATCAATACGGCACCAGAGGAGCATATGATGGGCAAATTAACAATGAGCGAAATGAAAGAGGCCATGAGAACATTAAAGAAAAGGAAATCCCCCGGAAAAGACGGGATAACAAACGAAATGCTGATGGGGCTGGGCCAAACAGCGAAGAGGAAACTGCTATCAGTCCTGAACCAAAGCTGGAAAAGGGGTATTGTACCCCAGGCATGGAAAGACGCAGTACTTGTACCAGTACCAAAAATAGGAAAGGACAAAATAGATCCAAATGGATACAGGCCTATCAGCCTACTGAGCTGTGTCGGCAAACTGATGGAACGTATGATAAACACCAGACTGATGTGGCATCTGGAAGAAAAACGAATACTAATTCCACAGCAAGCCGGCTTTAGACAGCACAGATTCACTGAGGACCAGGTCATCCTCATAGCCCAGGAAATAGAAGATGCCTACCAGGCACAGAAATACACAGTAGCGGTTTGGGTGGACCTGGAAAAGGCATTTGACAAAGTCTGGAAAGACGGACTTAGAGTCAAGCTAAGGAGAAGTGAAGTTTGTGGGAGAATGTACAAGTGGATCAACCACTACCTCCAAAAAAGAACGGCCAGAGTCCAAGTACAAGAGCAGATGAGCAAAAAGGTGACACTAGAGCAGGGAGTACCCCAAGGGGGAGTACTGTCACCCATACTCTTCCTGGTGTATATAAACGACATTACAGAGAATGTACCAAGAAGAGTCCATAGCTCAATGTTTGCAGACGATTTGGCTATGTGGACCTCTGAAAAGAATCTCACCATAGCAAGAAATCGGATGCAGCAGGCCCTAACATCGCTGGAAGAGTGGGCGAACTCATGGCTGGTCAAAATAAACGAGGAGAAAACCACATGTACAATATTCTCGCTTTAAATCAATCCCCAAAATACCAAATTAAGTTTAAATGGCAAATACCTGCAGCCAAACGACAACCCAAACTATCTGGGAGTCACATTTGATCGGCGCATGCCATGGAAAAGTCAGATCGAGAGAAACCGAATGAGAGCCAGAGAAAGAATGGCAATCATGAGGAAACTTGCTGGCACAAGCTGGGGAGCAGACGAAGGCATACTAAAGAAACTGTACACTGGAAGAGTGAGACCAGTTCTCGAGTATGGCATTGCGGCATGGACAACAGCAGCAAAGGCGAACTTCGATAAAGTTAGCAAACTTCAAAACCAAGCCATGAGAGTTATAACAGGAGGCATGAAGTCAACGCCAATTGTAGAACTTGAAAAGATTACAAAACTGCAATCCATGACTGATAGAAAAGACTGCAGAGCACATCTGCAGTCAGAGAAACTCCGAAGACTGACCGACCATCCAATGCACCAGAGACTAAACAATTTGGGAAATGGGAAACTAAAGCGGAGAAACTTTGCAGAAATAGCCAAAGCAAAGATGTACGAAGATCCCATAAACGCACTAACAACACCAAAGCCCATCCCTACTGTACGAAAACCTACCTGGAGGCAGCATATATTTCCAGAGGTGGTAGAAAATATACCAGGTATTGGAAACAAAATCTGCCAGACTGAAAAAGAAAGGAGAGATACTACACTAAGCTGTATATCGAAAAACTACCCAAGCATGGACTGGACCCATGCATACACCGACGGCTCTGTAACAAACACTACACAGAACGGAGGGGCAGGAGCATTCCTGAACCTACCAAATGACAGGAAAATAACACTGTCATTCGCTACTGGTAAGTACACAAGCAATTTCAGAGCGGAGGCAGAGGCACTGAGGGCGGCAGTGGAAGAAATGGTGACACATAAAGAAAATGAAAGCCATACAGTCCTGCTTACAGATGCTCTGGCCGTAGTCACAGCGCTAAAAAGCCAGAAAAACACTGAGCTTAATGACTTAAGAGCTATGTCAACTATGCCAGCAGTTCGCACCAAAAAGGGTAGTGGTACAGTGGGTCCCATCACACTGCAACATCCAAGGCAACGAGGAGGCAGACAGACTGGCAAAAGAAGGTGCAAGACTACCACAAACAGATACTAGTATGACGTACGAAGAGTCAAAACGGCTTATTAAAGCCAGATACATGACCAAATGGGAAACCGAACATACCGGCTACACCAAAAACGATGCCTATTAAAATGTTGAACAGAAGAGAGCAGGTCGTTGTCTTCAGACTTCGCACTGGCCACAATAGACTGAGGTACCACCTATTCAACAAATTGAAGATAGGTGGAACCGACGAATGCCCGTGTGGTACCGGTAAAATGACCGCTGAACATCTGCTGCAGAACTGCCCGACATACGAGGATCAGAGAGAGCAGATGTGGCCATCACCAGTGGAACCACAAGACAAGCTCTTTGGCAGTGTCGACAGCCTCGGGATGACCACCGCTTTTTTCGAAAAAATAATGTTTACTGTCTGACTGCGTACGAAGAAGAAGAAGAAGAAGAAGAAGATCTGTTAAGGCTTTTGAATTACCCAGCAAGTGGATGAAAGCTTTGATGTGCTACACGAACAATATTGCCGTTAATTTCCATCATATTAAATATCAACCTACAGTGCGTTAGCTAGTGTGTATGTGTTGTGTGTGTATATGTGCTTTATATGTGCAGCACAGCTGAGATGGCCTGGTCATGTCGTACTCATGTCGAATCAACGTCTACCAAAAGAGCTGCTCTATGGGGAATTGCAAAATAGCAAGAGAGGAAACGGTGGACAGGGCGAAACGGTACAAGGTCTCACTTAAGAAATAACTGATCCAGTGCGGTATTAACTACGACGGCTGTAATAGAGTCGTCCTCAATTACACAGACTGGCGCAGCACTATTGCTGAGGGTGTTCAGGGACATGAGGCATCAAGAATAAATGAGGCTAGCCATTGATGATAGCTACGCAAATCAGTTCACAGCAACCCTTCTTCGAGGTAGAAGGGGGGGGGGGGGGGAAGGGGGTGTCCTATTTTCTTGTAATAAGGGCAATAGACAATTCAGGACTTTGATTGGCTAATTAATCGATCTTCAAACTCATGCGAATAGTGAATGTTGACGAAGTGGTCCTCATCGATTACAATGGAAGAACATCAAATGTGTATATCTAGGCTCTCAAATCAATGAACGGAAACGGTGTGCGATCGAGTCCCGCAAGTTTAAAGCGGTCCCTGGTCTCAAGGGAGGAAGTACCAGAATGTCTATAGGGTGAGTTACCTCCAGTCGTCTCGACTTATGTCTTGTCGCTGGTCAAAATTAGCTCGGAACCAGAGAGTGAAGTTGAAGACCAGCGTAGTTTCTTCCTCACTATGATCCAAATACAGCGCAAGTTAATCATCAAAACAAACCGTCTATTGGTGTTGTCATCATCGCTTGCGATGGGCAACTAACTAACATCATTCTGTTAGTTAAGCGTAAATCTCAACCACAGCGAACTTGTTGATGTGCCAGGAGAGCCTGAACGGCTGACTTAAGCACTGCCTGAACTTCTCTCCAAAAGTAAAGTACGTATGGAATTTCATAACAAAATATATCTCTGATCTTTTTGGATCTCGGAAACGGCATACAACTTTCGAAATGTGCATGCGTAAGAGGGGCAAAAATGCTCCTCCCTTTAGCAGCAATATACCTTTGTGAACAAGGATTTTATTCCCTTATGAACTGAACAAAAAAGTACAGAAATTAGCTGAATCCCAAAGAAAGCATCAAAGTTGATCTGACATAACAAACAAAAAAAAACAAAAAAACAAAAAACAAAAAACAAACAAACAAAAAACAAACAAACACACTATTATATAATTGTTGTTTTATGTTAAACAAAACAGCACAATTTTTTTCAAAATCTGAAGTGTGGATGTATTGGATGAAATGCCTCAGTTCTTCAACTCTTTTAATTAATTATGTTCCATCGATGTACACACCCATTCGAAACAGCTGATCCTCTCATCTTTGTGTGCTCAGTTCTCAACAATACTATGAAACTGTTTCTTCCTCCGAGATCAGATAAATGGAACACTTTGTATGGCACTAAATAACAATTAACAAACAAGTGCAGATATCATTACGTGGAGTTGGGCTGAAGGACGAGAGCCCGACTGCTGCTGGTTTCATAACAACAACAACAAAAACAATAACTATTGTATGCGTGCTTTGTTTTTATTGCTTTTAAAGTCTTGTTATTCATTCTGGACTGTGAGAGCAGTTTGTTCTAAATTTTAAAGCAAATAACTTGTTTTTGTTTACTTTGAAGTCCGTAGAGGGTTTGGAGGTGGGTTAGGGGTGGGGTGGTAGGTGTGTATATTGAAGGGGAATAAAGTTGGGGTAAAAGTAATTTAACATAAATAGATTTTCGTGCTGAATATGCAGCATATTGAATGAGCTGACAGCAGCCAGCGACTCATAGCTGACTGTTTGCTCCAGGGTCATCGAACCAGACTTGACCAAGACCCTAATCCAACTCCAAGTGGCGAACCCGAAACAGACGGCAGTAGAGTATACTGGCAAAGAGAACACGAAATGTAGTGGGAAGGAGACCCCGATATCAAAAATAAAATACTGCTGAAATTGGATGGGAGGGTCTGAAAGGTCGAGATATCGCTACAAACTATGGCACAGCGACTTTTTCAGAACGAACGAGGAGAAGTGCGGAGTAAATCGTTTTTGGTTTGGGTAATACCCAAAAAAGTCTCACCCCCTCCCCCTTCCACGCCGGCCCTGCGCTAACTTGTCTTAGTTACCTTTTACGACATTGCATAAGTAGTGTGCTAGTACGGCATTGGGCGTTATCTAATGCATTATAACGTCAGCTTAGTGGGAAAGATGACTAACAACTGGTCAGGCTAAATATACTGATCGGACATGTTAGTCAGGTTCAGGCTAAATATACTGATCGGACATGTTAGTCAGGTTCAGGCAGAACAAACTGATCGGACATGTTAGTCAGGTTCAGGCAAAATATACTGATCGGACATGCTAGTCAGGTTCAGGCAGAACATACTGGCCAAGACCCTGATAGCTCTTCCGGGGAAACGGGCCGTTTTCATGACAGACTGGCTAACAAGGTGAGGGATCGACGTGATCCCCGTAGTATTGAGTGACACTCAGATGAAACCAAGTATAGCACAACCTGGCTGGAGGACCCCGGTCCACCTTCTTCAGCAAACTCGCGATGGGAGGAAAGCCACTGCAACCCGCCACTTAACGCCCTTTTCATGGCGCACAAAAGAGTAAACTACTCATTGTGGGCATTCGCAAACGACAAACAACAACCAAATTCTTTTTAAAAACACAGAATGTGCCAAACATAAGTACTAAAGAGAGACTAAATTTAGGATTTTGGTAGTAGAAGGAAAAGCATTACAGCATGTTCAATATAAAAACTACCCCATTGGAACTCCTGTAACGGAAGACGTATAACAGAAATAGAGTGGAGAAATACTCCAACTTTTTACTTCCAGATCTTCATTTCTTGCTGTGTCATCGACTTAGACTTTATGTGAACCTTGCGGAACCGAGCTTCCTTTAGACGAGGGCATCTGGGAACATAATATGAGTATAGATGGAACTTTGGGAACATAATATGAGTTTAGATGGAACTTTGGGAACATAATATGAGTTTAGATGGAACTTTTGGAACATACTATGAGTTTAGATGGAACTTTGGGAACATAATATGAGTTTAGATGGAACTTTGGGAACATAATATGCGTTTAGAGGTAACTTTGGGAACATAATATGAGTTTAGATGGAACTTTGGGAACATAAATGAGTTTAGATGGAACTTTTGGAACATGATGTGAGTTTATATGGAACTTTGGGAACATAATATGAGTTTAGATGGAACTTTGGGAACATAAATGAGTTTAGATGGAACTTTTGGAACATGATCTGAGTTTATATGGAAATTTGGGAACATAATTTAAGTTTAGATGGAACTTTGGGAACATAATATGAGTTTAGATGTAACTTTGGGAACATAATATGAGTTTAGATGGAACTTTGGGAACATAAATGAGTTTAAATGGAACTTTGGGAACATAATATGAGTTTAGATGGAACTTTGGGAACATCATATGAGTTTAGATGGAACTTTGGGAACATAATATGAGTTTAGATGGAACTTTGGGAACATCATTTGAGTTTAGATGTAACTTTGGGAACATAATATGAGTTTAGATGGAACTTTGGGAACATAAATGAGTTTAGATGGAACTTTGGGAACATAATATGAGTTTAGATGGAACTTTGGGAACATCATATGAGTTTAGATGGAACTTTGGGAACATAATATAAGTTTAGATGGAACTTTGGGAACATAATATGAGTTTAATGGAACTTTGGGAACATAATATGAATTTAGATGGAACTTTGGGAACAGAACATTTGCGTTTGCGTGTGACTGAGTGTCAGGATCGCCAGAGCATACTTGATCACCAAAAGAACTTATCATCTACCTTGGTTTGTCTTAGCTGATATGTCCATATGTGATGGCGATTTTGTTTCTACAGGCTGCTGTAGCCGGCCCCATGCCCAACCATCCGTATTCGCTTTTTACGAGATGCTTGGTAGGCGTACATGTTACTATTCTTTTTTCTTTTTTTGTGTTCCGACAAAATTCGGGCGACCATGGGGAAGAAAAGAAAGTACTGTTGGAGTGGAACGTAGGCTTTCTGATTAAACTGTCAAACAAAGGAGACCTCATAGACTTCAACAACTACAGACGAACCACACTGTAATCAGTACTTAGCAAAATATTAAGTAGACATTATCTTAGACACACTAAAAGAGGAAGTAGATAAAAAGCTGACAGAATAGCATGTGGATTTTCATCATAAGAGATGATGTTCTGACAGAATAGCATGTGGGCTTTTATCATGAGAAATGATGTTTTGTTGTTCCTCCATCGTAATCGATGAGGACCACTTTGTCAATATTCACTGTTCACGCGAATTCGAAGACGGCTAAATAAGCCAATTAGAGCCCGGAGTTGACTGTTGCCCTCAGTACAAGGACACCTCCTTACACGGTTGAAAGAGGGTTGCTGTGAATAGACTTGAGGAGCGATCGTTTCATAGCCTCATTTATTCTTCCTACCTCAATCTCTAAACACCCTTAGCAATAGTGATGGGCCAGTCTGATCCATTGTTGACGATTCTGCCCTAGTGTTCATGGCTAATACGGCACTAGATTTGTGATCTCTTATGTGTGTTCCTGTACCTTATCCACTGCCCACCGTTTGCTTACTTGCCATTTTGCAGTTCACCATAGAGCAGAACTTTTGGTAGACGTTGATCCAACATGCGTATTACATTGCCAGCCCATCACAGCTGTGCTGTGATGTACATATCATGATATGTATACTTGTCATGTCCAATCGCGCTAACACATCTGTATTTGGCACCATGTTTTGCCATCTAATCCTCAGTAGTTTCCACAGGCAGTGCATATGGAGGTGGTATAGTTTCTCGACATGACTACTTTAGACGGTCCAGATCTCACACGCACACAAGAAGGTAGGTAGAACAACTTTAGCGCAGACCTTGATTTTTGTTTGAGTACCAATACCTTACTATGAAGTCTACCACTTGCCCTAGCTATTCTTGTATTCACCTCATCATCAATGTAAATAACCTGAGATAGAACACTGTCGTGGTACGTACATATGTTGATGGGATAATGTACAGATCATTAGGCATCATTTAGCCGAACAATGATTGAGTGAGATCCATCCCTATACGTATATTGAATAGACTATGCGAAGGCGTTTGACAGTATACCGATGTATTTTATGACCTTCTACTGAGACACTACGGGATACCGGACAAGTTCATCATCATCATCATTTTCTCTCCACTTGTGTCGTTGGATGTCGTGGGGAGGTGTAGTTTTCTGTTATGTGCCATCGTTGTCGCTAATGTTGTTGTCATTCCGCGTTTCTTCAGTTTCTCACTGACAACATCTATCAATCTTTTTCGTGATCTGCCTGTTGCTCTGCAATCTTGATATCTGGTATTGTAGATACGAGCCGCTGATAACTTTGGTTGCATTTTTGTCATGTGTCAGAACTGTTTTATTCGCTGCTTTTCTATGTATTCCATGGACGGTGTTGCACCCACCGTCTATCTGGTTTCTTCGTTTCGTTCTCTGTCCAACCTTGTGAACCCGACATCTTTTCTCAAACAATTCATTTTGCATACCATGATTGTTCTTTCTTGGTGAGAGTCCATGTCTGAAACTGGTAGCAGATGTAACAGTTCCAGCTGGAGCATGGGCGTTAAGGGCACAAGGGTACCTGAATGTGTGCCAAGGTCACTCCCCATCTCGCACTTAGTCGACAAAGGAAAACGAGAGGTGGGGGGGGGGGGGGGAAGAATGTGTTTGGTACAGGTGAGGGTAAGGAGCTGACCAATCTGGCGTTCCTATTTGGGTAGTGAGGGGTTAGTGACCGACAGAGGCCATCATGTCTTGCTGCGACATTTTAGAGTGACAGGAATTCGAAGTGATTTGTTCCAATAACAACTAGTTGGAGGTAGATCCAAACTAGAGTGGTGGCTAAGTCAAACAACCCACAGAAGACAATTGGACAGCCCTGATACTGCTTGAGACTATATATTACTAGGCAAGGATTAGCTCAAGCAGACGGACCATGGGGTGAGAGTGGGACTGAGAGTTTAGCTAGGAGACTGGATGGAAAGGAATGAGCGTTTAGCTCACCGACTATCCAGAAGAGCGAGTGATATGCTGCTATTAGTTAGCAGTCTGTTTTACGAATGTTTGAGACATGAATGAGTTGCAGGGTAACTAAACCAGCATACGCCTTTGAGTCTTGGCCAGTCGCTCTATAAGGTGTGTGACTAGAAGAGATCTGAATGTGTGTGTTGTGTGTGCAGGACACTGAGGGAACGATATATGTTCCGGAGTATGTGTATACACAAATCGATTGAGTGTGTGGGATCAAGATGCTGAGCAGCACATGAGCTGCAGCGGTCAGTGACCCATAGCTGACTGCTAGCGCCAGGGTCAGAGCTGCCAAGACCCTTCTGCACCTCCACGCGGTGATCCTGGATAACAGCCTGCAACAGGGCAGATTGGCTAAGGAGAAGGAATCGAAGAGGGAATGCTAACCCGGTACTCAAAAAATGCTTGCTGAAGTCGGATGTGTTGGACCGAAAGGTGCAAATATCGCAGCCAAGCTGTAAACTACGACACAACGCATTCCGTTCTCTGAACTACATTCTGCTACTTAAGCCCTTTCAGGGTTTGGTAGCGGGAGATTGAGAACGAAGAAGAAGAAGAAGAAGAAGATTGAGTGTGTGACCACATGTGAGTATACGTTGAAAAGATTAAATGTGTAATGTAAAGATCACCTGCCTGAAGGGATCTGAATATGTAATGTAAAGATCACCTGCCTGAAGGGATCTGAGTGTGAGTGAATGTACAAAATACGATCGTGAAGATGAGTTTGTGAGAGTGTGTTGATTGTGCAGATAAGGGGAGGGGAGTGTAGGGGCTAGAACTGGGTTGTAAGTAATTGGCTGTAGTATAATATAGTATAATATTTATATGAATATATGATCATTTAATTAAGATGTATTTCACTAGTTGTTTGTAATGAATATATGATCATTTAATTAAGATGTATTTCACTAGTTGTTTGTAATGAATATATGATCATTTAATTAAGATGTATTTCACTAGTTGTTTGTAATGAATATATGATCATTTAATTAAGATGTATTTCACTAGTTGTTTGTAATGAATATATGATCATTTAATTAAGATGTATTTCACTAGTTGTTTGTAATGAATATATGATCATTTAATTAAGATGTATTTCACTAGTTGTTTGTAATGAATATATGATCATTTAATTAAGATGTATTTCACTAGTTGTTTGTAATGAATATATGATCATTTAATTAAGATGTATTTCACTAGTTGTTTGTAATGAATATATGATCATTTAATTAAGGTGTATTTCACTAGTTGTTTGTAATGAATATATGATCATTTAATTAAGATGTATTTCACTAGTTGTTTGTAATGAATATATGATCATTTAATTAAGATGTATTTCACTAGTTGTTTGTAATAATATCGTTTTTGCTTGAATGTGTTATTATCGGTTATTATTAAATATGACACTGGTTGCTGGAGAGTGTTGCTGTCTTATTTGCTGAGTGTGGGTTGTGTCGTGAATGGTGTGAATGTATGTAGTAACATTCTAGATAGCTAACTATTGTGGAAACGCCTTACGCTGTCACACAGACCGGCGAAGTTAACATCCCTAATACAGAATGTGCACGAGAACGAGAGAGCAACAAAAAGAGCAATAACTTTCAAAGAAAAGAAGACTTTTTTCCAAGCCGTAAGGAAAGTCTACCAAACGAGAGACAAAGATCGAGCAGAACAAATGATCCTGTTCCACATAAGAACGGGACATACCCGATTGAATGGCCGCCTACACCAGCTAAAATTGACTCCCTCATACATGTGTACGTGCGGACAAGCAGCACAGACAGCTGAACATATCCTGCTATACTGGTTCATGATTAAACAATTGCACTGGTGACAAATCTCCACACTAAACTTTTTGGAAACCATGAAAGACTCTCCATGACAGCAACATTTATCCAGAGAACTGGACACCTGTAGACTTAATAAACGAAAACGTATCGAATGAGAAGGAGAAGATGGTGACAGAGAAGAAGATACAGAAGAATCAGAAGAAAAAGACCACAGCGAGTTGTTATGTTTTTCCCAATAAGTAACTAAGAGCACGCAGTAGAGTGACGCTGTCATATACACCGACGGATCAGTCGTGCGCAGTGGGACATCAGCACTGAAAGGGATATCTGAGACTTGTATAACAAGGGCAGTCATCGTGACAGACGCGCAAGCCGTACTTCAGAAAGTACAGACGGGATGGCTTACGTACGAGTGGATAGCAGCTATTGAGGCCTCAAACCTGCTGGGTTTGACATGGATCTACTGTCCTGCTCATGCCGGGGTTCAGGGCAATGAAAGAGCTGACATCATGGCTTCACAAGCTCCCATCATGGGCACATTAGTGATGGATAGAAGTGACATTTGGAAATCAATCAATGACCGCCTGCTGGATGAGGACACCACAATAGATGAAGCAGCAATCCACAGACTGCAAAATTTCGACATTAAACGAGGTTCGAGCGGAGTGGGGCGCATGAGAGGACGGCGCAGGAGAATGTACAACCAGCGAGCTACAGGGACCATCAGAATCCATACCTTACGCCATTTCATGAGTGACACTGAACACCTATGGGTATGCCCGGAGTGCAGTGACGTCGATTCTTAGAAACAGAAACAGAGACACTAAATAGAAATATTTTACGTTTCATATGTGGGACGATGAGGCTAAGGTCTGGTCAGGCAAAAGACACTGATCAGAGAATGTTAGCCAGGGTCAGGAGAAATATACTGGCCAAGACCCGTATTTGACCTCCTCGTTGGTCGTCCTAGAAACGGGATGTTATCGAGGACAACAGTCTGGTTAACAAGGTGGGGTTCGACGTGATCTCCGTAGTAGTGAGCGACAAGCAGATGAAGCCAAGCATAGCACAACCGCCTCGAGGACCCCGGGCCACCTTCATCAGCGGATGTGAGGAAAGCTACTGCAACCCGTTACTTAACGACCTTTTCAGGCTGCACATACGAGTAACCTACTCATTGTGGGCATTCGAAACAACAACAACAACAACGTATAATAAGTGATATTCTACTTCTTCTGAAAACCTAAAGAAAATGTGTACTTAGTTGCACACTTTTCAGCATAATTGTTTTGTTGTTGGTTAGGGTCTTCATTGGAGATTCCGTGGCGAAGTGGTTAAGCCGTCGGCCTCGTGATCAGGTGGTGTGGGTTCGACTCTGGACTCCGCCGTCTTTTTCACGGGTGGTTGATGCATCTCGTAGTCCCCCCCTAGTCGTCTTGTCCTTGACTTGCCACTGGCGGCACGAGACGAGAGAGTGAGGATAAAAAGTAGCGCAGTTAATCCTTACTAAAAAATAGCGCTAGCAAAATTAATGATGCCTTCATCGTCTACGATGGACGGCGGCAAAAAAAAAAAAACACACACACAAAAAACAACTGTCTTCATAAATATCATCCAGGTCATCATTCTCCGGCTACGCACAGGACACAACAGATTGAGATGTCATATATACAATAATTTCAAGATTATCACTACAGATCTTTGTACCTGCGGCACAGCCCCCATGACGGCAGAACACATTTTGCAGTCCTGCCCACTATATACCGACAAACGAAGCAGCTCTTGGCAACAGCCAGTGTCCTTCCACGAGAAGCTGTACGGAAGTGCATGGAGCCTCATCAAGTCGACTGCTTCCTTCGTTAGAGTCATTGAAGTAGAGACCTGAAGACGAACGAGAACGAAGAAGATTAATCTCATCCATCATCTGTAAAACATTGTCTATGTATGTGTATGCATTCAGTGCTTCCTTTCTTCAAAGTAGATGAAAAATTGTGTTTTTTATGGTTCCATTCACGCACACAAATTGATCAATCAATCAATCAATCAATCAATGAAATCCCTTCAAATACCTGCAGGGCATAGATCCTCAATAAATACTCGCAAAGTCTTTCTGTCATAGCCATGAATTACAGCTCCACTCCCCTTCCTTCCCCCCCCCCCCCTTTACCCTCACAGCCCGTCTTTCTGTCGCCTTTAGATTTGTCTCGATTTCCTTTCTCCGTGAGTGGTAAAGTAAAAAAAAAAAACTAACTTCCTTCATAATTCTCCCGAGCGACGCAGGTAATCTCACACATTTATCAAAAATTTATGATTTATAAGTGAAAAATCATACGTTTTTGTTTTCTTGTTGGCTTCCGTGGAGTATCCGTGGATAAAGACTAGTCATCATCATCATATGGCATGTCCTTTACAGAACGTCGCTCCCATCATAGTCTGTCTGAAAGAAACTCTTTCCATTGCCAAAACTCCAGCCTCCGCCAGTCATACCCAGGCATTCCTGGATATTTTGGTGCCATTGTCTTCTTGGTCTACCCCTTCCTCTTTTACCTGACACCATACCTTCCATCACTGTTCTCCTAAGACCGTTGTGTCTTTTCATGTGACCAAAGTATTTAAATTTTCTGTCCAAAATGAAATTGGTAAACCAGTTCTCCTTTATTTCTCCTCTCCAGAATTTCTATATTTGTCTTTTTCTGTGTCCATGGGATTCTGAAGATCTTTCTGTAATATTTTTATATCGCAGGACTTTTTAGACGTTTTGGCAATCGTCCATGATTTGCAGCCATATGTTGATACAGGAAAAACACGGGCTCTAAAGACGTTCCCATTTCTCGTTTTGTTGGTGCTCTCCCATAATTTCTTCAGGATGTTTAGCCTATGCGTTGCCATTTTTGTCAATTCTGGAGCACAGATATTCAAAATACTGTAAATTTATGTTGACATCGTGTTTTATCAGTGGTCATTATTTATGTTGTGTTTATAAACAGCTTTTGATCTTTACTGTATCCATTTACGGCTGAAAAAAGCTGCTCTAGCCCTTCTGAACTTCTTGATAGTATCACTGTGACGTCTGTGTATCGTAACTCTGGAATCTCGTAACCGCCAATCGTAAATGAATCGAAACTTTCAATGAATAAATTTCAATATATAAAGACTAGTGAAGTATTTAAAGTCTGATTAGAGTTATAGTGTTTGCCCTAATTGCATTGTCCCACGCTTTTGTTACAGCGGGACTTTGTCACAATCTATGGACTAATCAACTGCATTGTTTTCGTCACTGTAAGAAATAATCACATCATACTGTAGATGCAATGCTGTGAGTTTATTAACCTTTGTTATTTCGAAAATAAATGTCATTGCTCTGAAGAAAAATACACTGTTATTTTGACCGAGTTCTCTGTCGACAATGATCACGTCAGTGAGAAATGACGCAAACCAAGTAGAATTTCCGATATGATATGTTGTGTTTGGGTGGTTTTTTCCGGGATGTCTCCGTGCATACATGACCCATAGTGCATGCCGGATACGAAAATAGAACGGTTTCAGCGGCAACTGTGTGGAATGTTTTTTGTTGTTGTTGTTGCTGTGAATGCTTATAATGAGTATGTTTACTCTTTTGTGCGCCCTGAAAATTACGTTTAGTGGCGGATTGCAGTAGCTTTACTCACATCCAGAGTGTGCTGATGAAGGTGAACCGGGGTCCTCCAGGCGGTTGGGGTATACTTGACTTTTATCAACGTGTCGCTCATTACTATGGAGATTACGTCGACCCCCTCCCCTTGTTAGCCAGACTGCCAAGAAGAACAGTCCGTTTCCAGCGAGGACAGCGTGGAAGTCGATGTGGAGGTATAGACCATTATATTTTGCCTGATCCTGACTAATATGTCTGATCAGTATGTTGTGCCTGACCGGACATGAGTCTTCGTTCCGAACTGTGTGTGTGTGATAAAGATGAGAAAATGGCCACTGCCACACAGAGAGCATTTCGGGATAGGCGACTCAGTACGATCTCCTTCTTCTTCTTCTTTTTCTTAATCAACTTTCCGGGGCGATCAGGTCTTTTGGGATTCTAGTGAATAGTGATAGCAGTCCAGTGACTTTCCCGACTACCCCAAACAGAAACCGAAGGGGAGTGATGTTGGATTCGAAATTGTGCATTGTCGAG